>OY755038.1:161028116-161628116 GCA_963576565.1 Aspidapion aeneum | reverse complement strand
ACAAACAATGTGGAAAAAATATAATTTATTTCATAACAAACCAATTAAGTTTAGTCGAGAAAAAGTTCGAATTACATTTCTCGAAGATGGAAAATAAAGCATATTCTTACTTTGAGATGGGCATGGAAATGATGCAATAAACAGAATTTCGAAAATTTCACAGTTTCCTGGAGAAATCTAGAAAGTTAAATGCTTTGTTTATATGGAAGCAATATTCTATGCCTAAGGACACAATAACGATCAAAACGAACCAAGCCATCGGCAAAGTACAGTAAGCTTACGGCAAGCTGGAACAAAATAATCGGTATCGTGTATATATCTTGATTCCTTTTTGTTTTTTGTATTATGATAAAATAAAATAATCCAGAAACCTATATTTTGCCTTTATGGTTTTAAAGAAATTACTTTCAATCACTGGGGACAAGAAATACTACCTTAGCCCATGAAAAAAGGGATTAAACGTACACCTTTATTCCGTAGAGAGCATAAAAAATTTATTAAATGATACAAAACCCAACATCATAGTTTTCTATATTTTAGAATATATATAAAACATGCAAACTATATTTTTGGTTTCCTTCGCTGTGTGGGTCCTAACACAGGGTCCTAATAAATTTGAAATCATAAAAAACTTAGTTTTTTTAGGTTTGTTTATTTAGACAGTAAAATTTATATACCGGATGTGACGGACAGTTCGTTACATAACATTTGTAAACCATTTAATTTTTTTAAACATAAAAAAGCTACGCTCCTGACAGTGTCGGATTTGCGTTTTTCGTAAATGAGGTTATGTTTGGTGTCGCTACCCCTGGGAGACATGAGCGGCTAGTTCACAACTTGCATTCCGTTTGCTATTGGTCGAAATAGTCAGCTGACTTTTTGATGTTGAACGTTGCCGTTTAAGATTATTATTATATTATATTAAGAGATGGTGCCACCAGTCAAGCATTTAACAAACTTTATGTTTACAGCTTTCGGCGTAAAATACGAATATATACTAGTTGTAAGTGATTAAAAAGTTTAGTGGTTTGTGCAGTACATACCTATTGAATTTAACTAAATCTATGCCGATGATTTTTTTTATTGTTTTTTAAAAACATATTATATTTTTTTTAATTAGCTTCCCTATCCTGTTTTCCTGTCGAAATCGGTGCTAACCTAACCCTGATAAATTATTCGACAACGTATCCTAACCTGTCCAGACACACCCCGGTTAGGATACGTTTACCATCAATTGACCACGGTTAGGTTTTGTTTCAGTTTGGTTTAACACCGATTTCAACCTCCCAAAACGAGGACAGGAGAGTTTTAATTTTAAAAATCCCGCCTGACTATGTCAACCAATAGCAAGTGGAATGCAAGTTGTGAACTATCCGCTCGTTGGGAGACGCCAGACTTTCAGGATGCAGTGACCCTAAGAATAATTGCTAGAGTCGCCACCTGAGGAAAATAAGTCGAAGGCGGAAGTTTTGAGGGGTGCCACGACCACGTGTCACATTCTGCAAGGAAAACTTAAGTTTGCAACACGCTCCCTAGAGGGAGCCGCACATATAGGCAGACAACTGCGTACAGCCGACCTGAAAATAGATTTCAAAATATTTTTTGGTTTTATTGCACCCCTAACCGGACCCAAGAAACAAACCTTTAAAACATACATTTCAAACTTTCTATAAATTCGTATAATTAAAAATAATGTTTGTATAATTATGTAAAATTTCTTGTGTGCCTAATATTATAGATTTGTTAAAAAATTCTAATTTTCTACTTAGCAATAAAAAAATGAAAATAGCCCCAAAAAACTACTATTTACGGATTAGATCAAATTTTGGTTCAGGAGGTGAGTTACAGGGTGATATCGAAAATAGTAGTAAATCTTAATAAAAATCACATTTTTAAAAAACATTTCTGTCAGGAGTTTTAGTTAGCAAATAAGAGTAAGAAACTTATTGTATTATTTTTAGATCCAGGAAGTGAGAGACCTACAGGGTGATATCGAAATTAGAAGCGTAATTTTCTAAAAAACACATTTTTAAAAAACAATGTTATCAATCATACCATTATCAGATTTTATCACCTTCAGGTCCAGAAATTGAGCTACATGGTGATATAGAAATTATTAGTGTGTATAAATTTTCTAAAAATCATATTTTTAAAAAGGCAGGAGCTTTTTTTAGCAAAGTATAGTTAGAATACGTGAAACAATCATACCATTAACTGACTAACACGTTTTTAAGAAAAAGGGAGGTGAGCTACAGGGTGAAATGAATAAATAAATCCAAAAATATTCACATATATTTTCGTGAAAAACTTTGACTATTTATTTGACAAATTTACAAGTTAATATGATAAAATTTTGACATTAAAACTTATTAGTTAATATAACCAAATCAACCTAAGCCCCTAACTAACCTTGGTCAAAATAAAAGTTTACAAATACACATAAGAAATCCAAAAATCCCTACATTTATTTACGTAACAACATCTTGGTTCGTTGTTCTTTTACAAATTCACACGTTGGTTTGAAAAAATCATGGCTTTATAATACATATCAAGTATAACCAAACCGAACCAAACCCATATAAATAAGGTTGGTCAATATAAAAATGTACAATAATTATTTACAGAAAAACCTGCCTGCCTTCGTTGTTAATTCACAAATTTACATGCTTATTTGACAAAAATTTTTCATCCAAAATATACAATTAATAGAATCAAACCGAACCAGTTGGTCAATATAAAAAAATTAACAAATACAAATAGTAAATCAAAAATTTTTTACAAATATTTTACATTTGTTTGATTTGATAATTAACAAATTTACAAGATATTTTAGAATCTTGGCCCTAAAATATATATTTAATGTAACAAAACGAAAGCCTTCACTAGGCTTGCCTAATGTAAACATTTACAAACATACACGATAAATATAAAAATCTGCACATTTATTTACAAGAAAAAACTGTCTTCGTTGTTATTTCACAAATGTGCATGTTTTTTAGGCAACAATTTGACACCCAAGTTATCTATTTAACATAACCAAACCGAGCCAAATCAAATCCTTATAATTATTAAGCTTGCTCAATATAAAAATGTACAATTACACATAATAAATATTACATTTATTTACATTGACAAACAACAACCTGCACACAAATATTTTTGTCCCGTACGTCGTTCTTAGTTTTATTTAATTACTTGTATATAGACTTCTTCCAAAGTGAAGCGACTCAATATTTTGCATTTCTTTCAAAAAATACATGTACCGCTACATAGCTATTTGGTTGTCTGATAAAGGGATATATTTCTTTACTTCTTTAGCTATTTTTACTGAAAACTCCAAATCAACAAAAGCAGTAGTTTCATCCCACTTAAGGTCTTTTATCTTTAAATTTTAAATATCTTTTACATAAATATTTTTTTGTATCGCTTAGGCTTTTAATTGTTTGTACAATAGTTATTTACCTAACAAGTGCGGAAAGAGGTACTTTTCCGCACGCGACGGCACTTGCACAAACGACGCGGAGCGGAGTTCGGGCAAGCCGTTAAGGAAGGAAAAGATAGTTTCCGCAAGAATTAGGTACAATGTTTTTCCTACGAGTGTTTTTGTCCATCTTCTTTATCAAAAAACATGTTTTAATTCGCAAAGATTTTATAATAATGCTAGAAAATGATACGTAAGATAGAATAGTTACATAAATCATTTAATGAGTCCTAAATATCTTTATTTTTAACAAAACAAAAATCGTGCGAAAAAGAAATTTTTCAACACTAGTGCGGAAAAGTTACTTTTCCGTACGTTTTTTTAACTTTTATTTTTACTTGATTTTTTTTATGCACGGAAAAATAATAAAACAGGATTTTTTTATTATGATATATTAAAAAGAAACTTTATGTAAAGAACATTTAATTAACAATAACGAAAATGTTAACGATGGTAGATATTGAAATTGAAAGTGCACTTTCTGTTTGTTGCATGCTGTTAGCTCCCGCTAAATTTCGCGGTTGTTTATATATATTTTTAAAACCACACAATTGTATGAAGGACAAAGCGCATTTCACGTATTTGGACATGCGCACCAACAACCAGGGATATCCTTGTCAATCGCCTAGAGAAAATGGCGTGTTAATTTCGTTCTCCAACTATTTCAAATATCTACACCTGAAAGTGCTCGATTTTTGTGTACTGAAGCATAGAACTAGAAACTTCAGCCCTTCAGCTACGTGGTGACATCATTAGATCCATTCAGGGGCCCCTTGTAACGTAGAGAAAGTGGATGCAAAGTGGTGAGTGCATTTGTTCTGATTACCGTTGTGTGACACCAATATTTTACCTATGGACGTTTGATTATTTCGTAATTTCATATCAATACATTTATGTTTGCTCGCGCTATCATTAATTCATTTATACAGTCCATTGCATTTGTCGTTTTTCTATCCGCGAGTTAACATAAGTGGTCCTTTTCGAGCCGAATTATTTTTAAATAATAAATCCATACGACGGTATTAATAATTATTTGCAAGCCGAAAACAAGGCGGCCTTGAATTTTTTCGCATCGTATTGAAACGAGAGAAAGTCCGCGTGGTATAAACAAGCACGTGTGTAGCGCGTGGTCATTCAGTAAACAAAGCGAAGGAACCACAAAACAAAACAAACAAAAACATTTCTCATTTATGTGTTAGGGTGTTTCATATCATTTCGATATTTAAAACAATTTTCATCAATTGCGATAAATTAGTGCATATTTTCGACAGTTCGTCATTTTTCTATTTCAGAAGCATTAATTTAGCGTTAATTGTATATTTACCGACAATTTCGTCATTTCAAAGGTAAAATCATGTCTGTCAAAAAAGCCGCGGAAAAACGCAAGGGTTTTTTATCTGCGATCACCGAGTGTTACAGTACACAGACCGCGGAAAAGGATGAAAAAGCGAGAAACGAGTTTCAAGTGAGGTATTCCGATTTGGATGAAACCTTCGATAAATGCATGCTGGCGCATAATGACGTCATTATGTTGATAGACGACGCGGACGACGAGGAGTTTAAAACGCAGGATGCGATCCTTTCAGAAGCTCGTAAATATTTTTATGCGTGTAAGGCGGTTTACTCTAAAATATTTCCGGTTGAGGCCCCATCCTTTTCGGGATCATATGTTCGACAAAACGAAACTCCAAAACTCAAAGAGTTAGGTATTCTCATATTTCGAGGTGATAAAAAATTATGGCCAAGCTTTTTCGACCTTTTTAATAACATTATAGATCAAAATCAAAGTCTAAGTAACGTTCGAAAACTTCAATATTTATTTTTATATCTCGAGGATGAGCCTTTAAAATTGATATCAGGGATTAACTTATCTGATCAAAATTATAAAATTGCTTACGACAAATTAGTCAATAGATATCAAAACAAGCGAGACCTCGCAAATGATGCTTTAAGCTCAATTATGAACTCCACCTTAAAAAACGAGTCAGCTAAAGAATTGCGTAATTTAATTGACACCTTTTCTGAATCCCTAGAAATTTTAAAATCAATTAGCTTTGACGTTGACAGTTGGGACTTTATTATTTTTTTCATTTTATTAGAAAAATTGGATATTCCAACGCGTTCAAATTTCGAAATGAGTCACGCCAATACTAATACCGAAATTCCCACTTTTCAGTCACTTTTTCAATTTCTAGAAAAAAGATGTAAAGTTTTGGAATCACTCCCTCAATCAACAGCACCCAAAAAGGTGCCTATCTATCAAAAATCAAATTCTATGCAAAATCAGTCCGGGCAAAAGCCTACCTATCAAAATTCCAATTCTATGCGAAATCCGTTTGGGCAAAAGCCTACCTATAAATCATCCAATTCGCCTTTTATAGGACTGGCTGGCACCTCAACTAATTCAAGTACGGGAATAAAATGTTTCCGGTGTAATCAAGGTCACGTGCTTTCGAAATGTCAAACATTTCTTGATCTCTCACCTATCGATCGCCTATCATTCGTCAAGCAGAAAAAATTATGTCTAGCGTGTTTTCATCCCCTGCATGGCGTAGATACGTGCAAATCAAAATATTCATGCAGGACTTGCAATAGTAAAAGGCACCACACTTTAACTCATATCTTAGAAACTCATCAAGAGTCTGGAAGCCAAGATACTAGTCCTGTCATTCACACACCACCTGTCAATAATCTTCATGTGTCATTAAATGCCTCAGGACCTTCAGGTACCTTTCTTTTAAGCACCGCCATAATAGATGTTATGGACGGTTGCGGAAATTTTCAAACTGTAAGGGCACTGCTTGATTCTGGATCACAGACAGGATTCATCAGTGAAAAGTGTATTCAGCGTCTTAATCTTCCTAGGCGAAGTTACACCATTGAAATATTCGGATTAAATCAGATGTCTTCTTTTACTTCCAAAGGGCTCGTTCAATGTCACATTAGGCCACAAGGACAAGTCACTCCTTTACTTAATTTCGAAGCAATTGTTGTTCCACAACTATGTTCCAATATGCCTACATTCTCTTTGAACGCTAATCAGTGGAAACACTTGGAAAACCTTAAACTTGCCTACCCATCTTATTTCAAATCTAGACCTGTGGACCTGGTTATTGGTTGCGAGCTATTCGCACAGATATTCAAGGAGGGCAGGGTTCTTGGACAGGTAGGGCAGCCTTCAGCCCTTGAAACTATCTTTGGCTGGGTCGTCATGGGAAAGGTTGACGAAGTAGGTAGTCTTACGGAACGAACCAGTTGTTTTTTAACGAGTCATTCACCTCCTTTAGAGGTCATTCTCCCTAGGTTTGGGAAATCGAACATTTGCCTAAAAAACAAATCTTATCAAAGGAAGAAAAACAGGCAGAATCAATTTTTACTGCTAGTGTAGTACAGCGACCGAGCGGTAGATTCATGGTAGATCTTCCGTTTAAAGATAAAATAAACCCTGACCTAGGAAATACTTATCCGCAAGCTTATCGTAGATTTTTACTTCTAGAAAATAGATTAATCAAAGATCCTGATCTGTACACTGCCTATTCAAGTTTCATGCAAGACTATATCGATTCTAATCATATGAGTTTAGTTTTATCTAGTCAACCAAAGGTCGACGTATCGTGTTTTTTAGCACATCATTGCGTACTAAAGCCGGAAAGCTTAAGTACAAAATTAAGGGTAGTCTGGGATTGTTCGGCAGTCACCCCAAAAAATATTAGTCTCAATGACACATTGTTATCTGGACCGAAACTTCAAAAGGATATTGCTTCTTTACTCCTTACGTTTCGTCTTAATCCTATTGCCTACATTGCTGACATCAAACAGATGTTCCGTCAAGTCCTTATCAATCCTTATCACCGTCCCTATCAAAGGATATTGTGGAGGTTTTCTCCACAGGACCCACTTTCAGTGTGGGAACTTTCTACTGTCATTTTTGGCATGACATGCTCACCTTTTCTAGCCATGCGTACCTTAAATGAGCTGGCAGAGAGAGAAAAGGAACGTTTTCCTATGGCTAGTACTGTTTTAAAAACGTCAATCTATATCGACGATATCTTGGGAACTAGCCCTTCGCTTTCTGAAGATTTGAACTTAAAAAATGGGCAAGCAATTGTCCTGAGTTATTGGCAACATTGCCAGAGTCCGATCGTCAAATGCCTCTCTCTTTCGACAAGGAGGAACCCCACTTTATCAAAGTTTTAGGACTTCAATGGCATCCAAAAAACGACATTTTTTCTTATCAATGCCGAATAAAGGACAAACCCCCAACCAAACGTTCTATTTTATCTATCATAGGGACAATCTTCGATCCCTTAGGTTTTCTTTGTCCCTTGTTGCTACAAGCAAAATTTATTTTGCAACAGTTGTGGATATCGAAAATAGGCTGGGACGAAGAACCAGATTCTTCTATCATCGACTCTTGGAACAAGCTTCGTTCTGAATTCCCGCTTCTTTCCAATTTTCAATTGCCCCGACAAGTCAAACTGTCAAAAACCAATACCTGTCAAATCATCGGCTTCTGTGACGCTTCAATTCGAGGCTACGCAGGCGTCGTATATTTTCGTGTAGAGGAGGAAAACAATATATCTGTTTCTCTCATATCTGCAAAATCTAGGGTCGCGCCTATAAAGTCACAAACTTTGGCTAGGCTAGAACTCCTAGGCGCATTTCTTTTAAGCGAATTAATTGACTTCGTTTTATCTAGCTATGAAGGAAAAATAACTTTTACAAATATCGTTACTTTCTGCGATTCGCAAGTCGTATTGCACTGGCTTTCATCCCCTCCTAATCGCTGGCAAACCTTTGTTGGAAATCGAGTCAGTAGAATCCAAGAAATCATTCCCTCAAACTCGTGGCGCTACATTCCTTCTGCTTTGAATGCAGCCGATATTGCGTCACGAGGGGCCACCCCTTCACAGCTCATGTCACATGACATGTGGTGGAACGCACCGTCGTTTTTGTGGTCTCCCGAAAACGAATGGCCCGATTTTCATAAATCAAAAATGCCGATTGATTTCGGAGATATTAATCTGGAGGAAAAGCCAAAAGTCTGTTGCAATGCGATAATTGATGTCAACTTCTTAGATCAGCTTCTTATCAAATATTCATCTATATCAAAAATTCAACGTATCATTTGTTATGTCCTTCGAATAGTTAACCTTTTTCAAAACCATTCCTATCAAAAACCCACTAAGCCGCCGGACCAAAAAGTTATTTTTGAGAATATTGTTTTCCTACCACCGGTGAAATGCAAAGTGCGTTACACCTTCTTATCAAACGCGTTCAAGGTTCTTGTTTTTCTGAGCTTTTTTCCGCGTTATCTAAGGATAAACCAATACCGAAACCTTTGCGAAAACTTTCACCTTTTCTTGATGAGAATAATATCATTAGAGTCGGTGGCAGATTAGAAAAATCTGACCTTTTGTCTTATTCTGCAAAACACCCCGTCTTACTTTCGAGTGACCATCGTTTAACTACTCTTCTTATCGAGTCCGCTCATCGACAATACCTTCATCCTCGGTTTAAAACATTACATAATCTGCTTTTACAGCAATTTTGAATATTATCTGCTAGACGGGCAATTCAAAGAACCATATCCAAGTGCTTGCAGTGTTTTAGAGTCAACCCGCTCATCGAATCAATCAACTCAAACCTATTTCGAGTGTAGCTATCGACTTTTGTGGACCTTTCTTTGTGATTCCTCATCGTTACCGTGGTTGTAAAGCTTTCAAATCGTATGTCTGTGTGTTTGTCTGTACGGCCACACATTGCGTGCATTTGGAATTAACCATGGAACTGTCCACCGAAGGGTTCGTAGGTGCATTCCATCGATTCATTTCCAGACGCGGAAGCGTGACGCAATGCTGGTCAGATCAAGGCAGTAATTTTATAGGGTTTCGTAACCAATTACTGGATTACGCAAGAAGTGCTGCCACCAGACTTTCTATTCGTTGGCATCTGGGACCTCCTCTCAGTCCACATTTCAATGGCCTGGCAGAAGCTGGCCTCAAAAGTTTTAAAACTCACTTTGTTCGAGTTGTCGGCGACCAGAAGTTGTCTATCATGGAGATGTCCACCCTTACCTGTCGCATAGAAGCCGTACTTAATAGTCGCCCTTTATCTCCTGCCTCTTCAGAACCACACAATCTTCAACCTCTTACCCCTGGGCATTTTTTGACACTTGAACCCCTTAATTCAGAAATTCCGGAATCAGATTTGTCCGATGTTCCCCTAAATCGGCTCTCGAGATGGCAACTAATCCAAAAATTACATAATGATTTTTGGAAACGGTATTCTATAGAGTATTTGCATACGCTACAACAGCGACACAAGTGGGCTGATTCGTCCCCAAATATCAAATTAAATGACTTGGTTATCATAACAAGTGATCACATTCAATCGCCTTTGAAATGGCCGGTCGGTCGGGTCATCGAACTGCATCCCGGCGGGGACGGTCAGGTGCGTGTTGTGACGGTACAAACGGTTACCGGTGTTTATCAGCGGCCAGTTGTAAAACTGTGCCTCTTGCCAAATTAAAAGTAATTTTAATTTTCTACCTTTTACCGGGTATTACAATAGGTTTTTTTTTATTTTTATTTTTTTTGAATTTTTTGTTTGTTTGTTTTGCCTTTTTTCGGGATTTCGTTATCTCTAAATAAACTTAAGATACTTATCTGTTTTCATTCATTTATATTTATCGGTCGATTCTTTTCCTTATATCTATATCTGTCCGGTTGAGATTCTAAAATTGTGTGTTTTGGAGGGCAGTTATGTTAGCTCCCGCTAAATTTCGCGGTTGTTTATATATATTTTTAAAACCACACAATTGCATGAAGGACAAAGCGCATTTCACGTATTTGGACATGCGCACTAACAACCAGGGAGATCCTTGTCAATCGCCTAGAGAAAATGGCGTGTTAATTTCGTTCTCCAACTATTTCAAATATCTACACCTGAAAGTGCTCGATTTTTGTGTACTGAAGCATAGAACTAGAAACTTCAGCCCTTCAGCTACGTGGTGACATCATTAGATCCATTCAGGGGCCCCTTGGAACGTGGAGAAAGTGGATGCAAAGTGGTGAGTGCATTTGTTCTGATTACCGTTGTGTGACACCAATATTTTACCTATGGACGTTTGATTATTTCGTAATTTCATATCAATACATTTATGTTTGCTCGCGCTATCATTAATTAATTTATACAGTCCATTGCATTTGTCGTTTTTCTATCCGCGAGTTAACACATGCTTCAATATACATCAGATGCCGCAACATCTTGAATAACGTCGTTTCTTATTGGAATTTGATTGGTTGGTGTTTGGCCCACTACAGAAATGCCTTGATCAGTTTGCTGCTTAGAATTAATACTGTAGTGAATGGAGGAAGGTATATTGGTCTGTACAGGCTGTAACACATTACAGGATTCTTCATTCGGTGCTTCTGGTAGCATTGAAAATGAAAGTTGCACACATTTCAAAAAATTGCCCCCTATACATCAATAAATGATTGTCAAATTTTAAAGTTGTCACCGCATCAATGTCAGTTGGAATTCGCAACTTTTTCGTTTTTTTTTTTCAAATAATTTAAAGTCGCGAAAATGGCATGTGTAGTGAACAACCGCAGAAGAAAAAAAGAAAGCGGCTTTTGTTTATTTCCGTTTCCTAAAGAAAAAGATAAATTAGATATATGGAAGAGAAACCTGCAATATCCAAACATGGGAGTTTCGGAAAATTCCTTAATTTGTGAGGTAAGTTTATGCAAAATAAAAGACAAGAGAGTAGATTAGGATAAAATATCAGTCGGAACAAGATACTTTGTTAACTCGCGGTAAGAAAAACGATAAATGCAATGGACTGTAAATATTTAATTAATGAAAGCACGAGCAAACATAAATATATTGATATGAAATTACGGAATAATCAATCGTCCATAGGTAAAATATTTGGTGCCACACAACGGTAATCAGATACAAATGCACTCACCAATTTGCAGCCAAATTCTCCACGTTACAAGGGGCCCCTGAATGGATCTAATGATGTCACCACGTAGCTGAAGGGCTGAAGTTTCTAGTTCTATGCTTCAGTACACAAAAAATCGAGCACTTTCAGGTGTAGATATTTGAAATAGTTGGAGAACGAAATTAACATGCCATTTTCTCGAGGCGGTCGACAAAGGATCTCTCTGGTTGTTGGTGCGCATGTCCAAATACGCGAAATGCGCTTTGCAATTGTGTGGTTTTAAAAATATATATAAACAACCGCGAAATTTAGCGGGAGCTAACATAACTGCCCTCCAAAACACACAATTTTAGAATCTCAACCGGACAGATATAGATATAAGTAAAAGAATCGACCGATAAATATAAATGAATGAAAACAGATAAGTATCGTAAGTTTATTTAGAGATAACGAAATCCCGAAAAAAGGCAAAACAAACAAACAAAAAATTCAAAAAAAATTAAAAATAAAAAAAACCTATTGTAATACCCGGTAAAAGGTAGAAAATTAAAATTACTTTTAATTTGGCAAATGGCACAGTTTTACAACTGGCCGCTTATAAACACCGGTAACCGTTTGTACCGTCGCAACACGCACCTGACTGTCCCCGCCGGGATGCAGTTCGATGACCCGACCGACCGGCCATTTCAAAGGCGATTGAATGTGATCACTTGTTATGATAACCAAATCATTTAATTTGATATTTGGGGACGAATCAGCCCACTTGTGTCGCTGTTGTAGCGTATGCAAATACTCTATAGAATACCATTTCCAAAAATCATTATGTAGTTTTTGGATTAGTTGCCATCTCGAGAGCCGATTTAGGGGAACCTCGGACAGATCTGACTCCGGAATTTTTGAATTAAGGGGTTCAAGTGTCAAAAAATGCCCAGGGGTAAGAGGTTGAAGATCGTGTGGGTCTGAAGAGGCAGGAGATAAAGGGCGACTATTAAGTACGGCTTCTATGCGACAGGTAAGGGTGGCCATCTCCATGATAGACAACTTCTGGTCGCCGACAACTCGTACAAAGTGAGTTTTAAAACTTTTGACGCCGGCTTCTGCCAGGCCATTGAAATGTGGACTGAGAGGAGGTCCCAGATGCCAACGAATAGAAAGTCTGGTGGCAGCACTTCTTGCGTAATCCAGTAATTGGTTACGAAACCCTGTAAAATTACTGCCTTGATCTGACCAGCATTGCGTCACGCTTCCGCGTCTGGAAATGAATCGATGGAATGCACCTACGAACCCTTCGGTGGACAGTTCCATGGTTAATTCCAAATGCACGCAATGTGTGGCCGTACAGACAAACACACAGACATACGATTTGAAAGCTTTACAACCACGGTAACGATGAGGAATCACAAAGAAAGGTCCACAAAAGTCGATAGCTACACTCGAAAAAGGTTTAAGTTGATTGATTCGATGAGCGGGAAGTGAACTCATTATGGGCGGTCTATAGGGTTTAGAGTTGATTCTAAAACATTGCAAGCACTTGGATATGGTTCTTTGAATTGCCCGTCTGGCAGATAATATCCAAAATTGCTGTAAAAGCAGATTATGCAATGTTTTAAACCCAGGATGAAGATATTGTCGATGAGCAGACTCGATAAGAAGAGTAGTTAAACGATGGTCACTCGAAAGTAAGACGGGGTGTTTTGCAGAATAAGACAAAAGGTCAGATTTTTGTAATCTGCCACCGACTCTAATGATATTATTTTCATCAAGAAAAGGTGAAAGTTTTCGCAAAGGTTTCGGTATTGGTTTATCCTTAGATAACGCGGAAAAAAGCTCAGAAAAACAAGAACCTTGAACGCGTTTGATAAGAAGGTATAACGCACTTTGCATCTCACCGGTGGTAGGAAAAACAATATTCTCAAAAATTACTTTTTCGTCCGGCGGCTTAGTGGGTTTTTGATAGGAATGGTTTTGAAAAAGGTTAACGATTCGAAGGACATAGCAAATAATATGTTGAATTTTTGATATAGATGAATATTTGCTAAGAAGCTGATCTAAGAAGTTGACATCAATTATCGCATTGCACCAGACTTTTGGCTTTTCCTCCAGATTAATATCTCCGAAATCAATCGGCATTTTTGATTTATGAAAATCGGGCCATTCGTTTCCGGGAGACCACAAAAACGACGGTGCGTTCCACCACATGTCATGTGACATGAGCTGTGAAGGGGTGGCCCCTCGTGACGCAATATCGGCTGCATTCAAAGCAGAAGGAATGTAGCGCCACGAGTTTGAGGGAACGATTTCTTGGATTCTACTGACTCGATTTCCAACAAAGGTTTGCCAGCGATTAGGAGGGGATGAAAGCCAGTGCAATACGACTTGCGAATCGCAGAAAGTAACGATATTTGTAAAAGTTATTTTTCCTTCATAGCTAGATAAAACGAAGTCAATTAATTGGCTTAAAAGAAATGCGCCTAGGAGTTCTAGCCTAGCCAAAGTTTGTGATTTTATAGGCGCGACCCTAGATTTTGCAGATATGAGAGAAACAGATATATTGTTTTCCTCTTCTACACGAAAATATACGACGCCTGCGTAGCCTCGAATTGAAGCGTCACAGAAGCCGATTATTTGACAGGTATTGGTTTTTGACAGTTTGATTTGTCGGGGTAATTGAAAATTGGAAAGAAGCGGGAATTCAGAACGAAGTTTGTTCCAAGAGTCGATGATAGAAGAATCTGGTTCTTCGTCCCAGCCTATTTTTGATATCCACAACTGTTGCAAAATAAATTTTGCTTGTAGCAACAAGGGACAAAGAAAACCTAAGGGATCGAAGATTGTTCCTATGATAGATAAAATAGCACGTTTGGTTGGGGGTTTGTCCTTCATTCGGCATTGATAAGAAAAAATGTCGTTTTTTGGATGCCATTGAAGTCCTAAAACTTTGATAAAGTGGGGTTCCTCCTTGTCGAAAGAGAGAGGCATTTGACGATCGGACTCTGGCAATGTTGCCAATAACTCAGGACAATTGCTTGCCCATTTTTTAAGTTCAAATCCTCCCGACTTCAACAAATCATTGAGTTCTGTTTGAAGGGAAAGAGCTTGAGAAAGCGAAGGGCTAGTTCCCAAGATATCGTCGATATAGATTGACGTTTTTAAAACAGTACTAGCCATAGGAAAACGTTCCTTTTCTCTCTCTGCCAGCTCATTTAAGGTACGCATGGCTAGAAAAGGTGAGCATGTCATGCCAAAAGTGACAGTAGAAAGTTCCCACACTGAAAGTGGTTCCTGTGGAGAAAACCTCCACAATATCCTTTGATAAGGACGGTGATAAGGATTGATAAGGACTTGACGGAACATCTGTTTGATATCAGCAATGTAGGCAATAGGATTAAGACGAAACGTAAGGAGTAAAGAAGCAATATCCTTTTGAAGTTTCGGTCCAGATAACAATGTGTCATTGAGACTAATATTTTTTGGGGTGACTGCCGAACAATCCCAGACTACCCTTAATTTTGCACTTAAGCTTTCCGGCTTTAGTACGCAATGATGTGCTAAAAAACACGATACGTCGACCTTTGGTTGACTAGATAAAACTAAACTCATATGATTAGAATCGATATAGTCTTGCATGAAACTTGAATAGGCAGTGTACAGATCAGGATTTTTGATTAATCTATTTTCTAGAAGTAAAATTCTACGATAAGCTTGCGGATAAGTATTTCCTAGGTCAGGGTTTATTTTATCTTTAAACGGAAGATCTACCATGAACCTACCGCTCGGTTGCCGTAATACACTAGCAGTAAAAATTGATTCTGCTTGTTTTTCTTCCTTTGATAAGATTTTTTTTTAGGCAAATGTTCGATTTCCCAAAACCTAGGGAGAATGACCTCTAAAGGAGGTGAATGACTCGTTAAAAAACAACTGGTTCGTTCCGTAAGACTACCTACTTCGTCAACCTTTCCCATGACGACCCAGCCAAAGATAGTTTCAAGGGCTGAAGGCTGCCCTACCTGTCCAAGAACCCTGCCCTCCTTGAATATCGGTGCGAATAGCTCGCAACCAATAACCAGGTCCACAGGTCTAGATTTGAAATAAGATGGGTCGGCAAGTTTAAGGTTTTCCAAGTGTTTCCACTGATTATCGTTCAAAGAGAATGTAGGCATATTAGAACATAGTTGTGGAACAACAATTGCTTCGAAATTAAGTAAAGGAGTGACTTGTCCTTGTGGCTTAATGTGACATTGAACGAGCCCTTTGGAAGTAAAAGAAGACATCTGATTTAATCCGAATATTTCAGTGGTGTAACTTCGCCTAGGAAGATTAAGACGCTGAATACACTTTTCACTGATGAATCCTGTCTGAGATCCAGAATCAAGCAGTGCCCTTACAGGTTGAAAATTTCCGCAACCTTCCATAACATCTATTATGGCGGTGCATAAAAGAAAGGTACCTGAAGGTCCTGAGGCATTTATTGACACATGAAGATTATTGACAGGTGGTGTGTGAATGACAGGTCTAGTATCTTGGCTTCCAGACTCTTGATTAGTTTCTAAGATATAAGTTAAAGTGTGGTGCCTTTTACTATTGCAAGTCCTGCATGAATATTTTGATTTGCACGTATCTACGCCATGCAGGGGATGAAAACACGCTAGACATAATTTTTTCTGCTTGACGAAAGATAGGCGATCGATAGGTGAGAGATCAAGAAATGTTTGACATTTCGAAAGCACGTGACCTTGATTACACCGGAAACATTTTATTCCCGTACTTGAATTAGTTGAGGTGCCAGCCAGTCCTATAAAAGGCGAATTGGATGATTTATAGGTAGGCTTTTGCCCAAACTGATTTCGCATAGAATTTGAATTTTGGGTGCTGTTGATTGAGGAAGTGATTCCAAAACTTTACATCTTTTTTTCTAGAAATTGAAAAAGTGACTGAAAAGTGGGAATTTCGGTATTAGTATTGGCGTGACTCATTTCGAAATTTGAACGCGTCGGAATATCCAATTTTTCTAACAAAATGAAAAAAATAATAAAGTCCCAACTGTCAACGTCAAAGCTAAGTGATTTTAAAATTTCTAGGGATTCAGAAAAGGTGTCAATTAAATTACGCAATTCTTTAGCTGACTCGTTTTTTAAGGTGGAGTTCATAATTGAGCTTAAAGCATCATTTGCGAGATCTCGCTTGTTTTGATATCTATTGACTAATTTGTCATAAGCAATTTTATAATTTTGATCAGATAAGCTAATCCCTGATATCAATTTTAAAGGCTCATCCTCGAGATATGAAAATAAATATTGAAGTTTTCGGACGTTACTTAGACTTTGATTTTGATCTATAATGTTATTAAAAAGATCGAAAATCTTGGCCATAATTTTTTATCACCTCGGAATATGGGAATACCTAACTCTTTGAGATTTGGAGTTTCAGATTCGTTTTGTCGAACATATGATCCCGAAAGGGTTGGGGCCTCAACCGGAAATATTTTAGAGTAAACCCCCTTACACGTATAAAAATATTTACGAGCTTCTGAAAGGATCGCATCCTGTGTTTTAAACTCCTCGTCGTCCGAGTCGTCTATCAACATAATGACGTCATTATGTGCCAGCATGCATTTATCGAAGGTTTCATCCAAATCGGAATACCTCACTTGAAACTCGTTTCTCGCTTTTTCATCCTTTTCCGCAGTCTGTGACAACACATAACACTCGGTGATCGCAGATAAAAAACCCTTGCGTTTTTGCGCGGCTTTTTTGACAGACATGATTTTACCTTTGAAATGACGAAGTTGTCGGTAAATATACAATTAACGCTAAATTAATGCTTCTGAAATAGAAAAATGACGAATTGTCGAAAATATGCACTAATTTATCGCAATTGATGAAAATTGTTTTAAATATCGAAATGATATGAAACACCCTAACACATAAATGAGAAATGTTTTTGTTTGTTTTGTTTTGTGGTTCCTTCGATTTGTTTACTGAATCGACCACGCGGTAGACACGTGCCTACGTGCCGCTACCGATACCGCCGTTTCAATACGATTGGCAAATTCAAGGCCGCCTTGTTTTTCGGCCTGAAAATAATTATTAATACCGTCGTATGGATTTATTATTTTAAATAATTAATTCGGTCGAAGGAGCACTTATGATAGCCCGCGATAGAAAAACGAAAAATGCAATGGACTGTATAAATTATTTAATTTATTGAAAGCACGAGCAAACATAAATATATTGATATGAAATTACGGAATAATCAATCGTCCATAGGTAAAATATTTGGTGCCACACAACGGTAATCAGATACAAATGCACTCACCAATGCAATTGCAGCCAAATTCTCCACGTTCCAAGGGGCCCCTGAATGGATCTAATGATGTCACCACGTAGCTGAAGGGCTGAAGTTTCTAGTTCTATGCTTCAGTACACAAAAATCGAGCACTTTCAGGTGTAGATATTTGAAATAGTTGGAGAACGAAATTAACACGCCATTTTCTCGAGGCGGTCGACAAAGGATCTCTCTGGTTGTTGGTGCGCGTGTCTAAATACGCGAAATGCGCTTTGCCCTTCATACAATTGTGTGGTTTTAAAAATATATATAAACAACCGCGAAATTTAGCGGGAGCTAACAATACTTATAATATCTAAAATAGATAACTGTTATTTATAATTATACTTAAAGCTAGCTCTTCAACTATAAACAAATTTTAACTTCCTTAGGTACTTTTGAGGCTATCAACAGTAAATTTTGTAAAGTATTAGAGTAATCGCTATAAGACATTTTCCTTTTTTGTAGTGGGGATAAAAAATGACTTGCGACTTGCTTTATGAGCTATACAGGGTATTTCAAAATTCAATAACATAAATTTAGTATTAAATTCCTTAAGTGATTTCAAGACAAAAAGGTTATATAAACATAGTCCGCGAACCCTTAGTTTTAGAGATACAGGGTGTTAAAGTTTAAATTTTTTTTAGTTTTTTGTTTATAGCTCTTGCATTTTTTTGAGATATTTAGCTCACATTAGGCAAGTATATTTAGCTAAAGGCACTACACTATTTACACTATTAGACCTGCCAAAAAATAGTAAAAATCTACAGAGTGATACTTTTTTGTCGTGGGCTACTGGTAAATCTCGAAAATTCAAAATAAATTCTACATTTTGTCTGAAAACCTTTTGATTTCCTGTAGCTTTTTCGTACCTGCGACCGTGACTGAGCAAAAAAATAAAAAACAGTTTTTATATTTTTTCTCCAGGTATCAGATAAAAAAACAGGAATCAAAAAGTTTCATAACCAAACAAAAGCGTTTTTTTTATTTTAGGCGCATCAAAAGAAAATTCAGGGTCAGGGAAAATTTAAATGCTCTGTAGCTCCGTGACTAAGCGTTTGTGGACCTATGTTATGATGTATGAAATTTTTGTCTTGAAATTTAACATTAAAATTATGTTATTAAATTCTGAAACACCCTGCACGTAACTAACTTTTTTATTTGTGGAGTCATTGATAGTTTTCCGTCCGTAATGTTTTGTAGTGGGTCTAGCAATCGATATAGACTAAAATATGTTTTTTTTTCGAATAAATTAATAAAAGGAAGACAGTAATTTTTTACCTATTATTGGAGGTATTGTCACAAAACTTACACAATCCTTTTTTTTTCCTTTCTTTGACTAAGTTTTGTTTCTGATTTTTTATAGTCACAAAAACCGTAATGCACTTGAAAAGCTCATTTCTGAAAATTTCATGTTGCGGAATACATCACTTTCTATAAAGTGTTCCTTATAAAAGTAAAATATAGTATTTTTTGACATTTTAATCTAACAAATTAAAGATAATAGTATTCAAAATATTACCTATACATGGTGGCGACTTTAAATGGTATACTGCCTCTAGCGGTTTAATGTTAGAAAAAAAAAACACGTCAACTGAGTTTTTTTACGGGCTTTGTTCCTGACGCAACAAATTTTTGTTTTCAGATGAAATAATTCCACCTGTGGTACCTTGTTCGAAAGTTTATAAAAAATGAAAAACAACGGAAGAATTTTTTTTGACATACATCTACTAAAAAAATTTCATTTTTACTTGTATACCTTATTTGAAAGCTTATAAAAGGAGAAAAACAACGAAATTGTCAAAAATTGAAAAAACATGTTTTTGTTTTTTTCAAAAAATTCTATAAAAATATTAATAGAAGATTTTAAGCCAATTAAAAACTTCTGTTCTTCTGGATTGACAGTAGAATTTTGTTTAATAAAAACTTACGCCAAAAAAAAATTGTAAAATAAAGAAGTTTTAAACCCCCTCTCAAATGGGAAACGTTTAAAAAAGCCTATGTAGTTCGAAAACAACAAGATGTAATTTTAACTATATTTACCTTGTCTTAAAATTCTAGCCTTGCAAAGCTGGTCAGTTTTTTCGTATCTTTATTTTTTCTAATACAGTGGAACTTTTTTAGGTTCATTTTGAAGAATCCTCTTTTGAAGCTTCACTTACTTTAAAACAAATGGCTGCTCCAACACTTTACAATTTGGCACATTACCGTGATAACCCAGTAATCTGCTCTGTACAAGTATTAGAAGAAGATTTAGTTGCTGCAAAGAAAAAATAGAAGACCAGAGTCAACAAATTGAAAAACAAATTTCGCAAATTAAAGAATTAAAACATCAGCTGAAGAAGGAACAGTTTGTGCTTAAGAAGGTGACGGGTATATTTAAGAAAGATCAGATCGAAGTAATAACTGGTTCTAAAAAAATTAAGGGATTCAGGTGGTCTAACAAAACATTTGAAGATGCCTTTAAACTCAAATTTGTTTGTGGCACCGCTGGGTATAGATATCTCCTTAAGCTAAATCTTCCGTTGCCAAAAATCCGCACCCTTTCATACAAAATTGAGCATTTGCCTTTTCAACCTGGCATTTTAGATGAAATTTTTTATTTTCTTAAAATCAAGAGATTTTTCTTTGCAATTTGATGCCTGTGCCATTACCCCCAGCAAGGATTTATGTCGAGGATCTTCAAAAATTTTGGGCTATGATTATCTGTCTGAACAAGCGGTCTTGGCAAACCATGTGTTAGTTTTTTTGCTTCGGGGTGTTAATACTTCTTGGAAACAAATTGTCGCTTACCATTTTATTGGAAACTCTTGTGAAGGACCATCTGTGGCCAAAATTATTTTGGAAATTCTTAATAAATCAAACCAAATCGGTCTTAATGTTTTAGGTATTACGTCAGACATGGGGCCCGATAATGTTTCCATACTTTCGGAATAAAGGCCAAAAAACAGTTTTTCAAAATTTTATAACCGATCCCGATAACTCCCGATAAAAAAGTATTTTTTATAGCGGATATTTCTCACCTTTTAAAAAACATTGGGACTATGCTAGTGAATAATACAACTATCTGTATTTCAGATTATTTTGTCAAAAAGTATAATTTACCGAGCGATATTATTGATGTTAAGAACATTACCTCCTTGGCGGAATTTCAGGAAAATATGGACCTAAAATTTTGCCCAAAGCTTGACACGGATTTTTCAAATTTAACTGAGTTTAATAAAATGAAAGTATCAAGAGCATTCTATATTTTGAATCATAATGTAAGCTCTGCCCTTAGTTTTTTAGGTGAGTGTAACATAATTGATGAAAATTCGAAAACAACTGCTTGGTTTGTGGAAACGGTGTCAAAATGGTTCACAATAATGAGTTCAAGGGACGAGAATTTGGCCATAAGTAAACTAAATATGATAAATTATAACCAAACTATTGATTTTTTAAGGGAAATAATACTACTTTTTAAAACTATGAAAATTGGGGAAAAGGGTATTTGGAAACCAGTGCAAACTGGAGTAATTTTTCCCACACAAATAATTTTAGACCTTCAAGAATATCTGTTAAATGAAAAAGGATATACATACCTTAAAACGTCGCCGTTTATGCAGGATGTGTTGGAGAATGTTTTTGGGCAAATGAGATTAAGACAAAGAATGCCCACAGCAGAACAGTGTCGGCAAATCTTAAAAAATTTATGCATTTTTCAATATTTGGACGTGGTTCCCGCCAACGGAAGCTATGCCAATCAAAACGATCCAAATTTTTTAAGTTTAGATTCTGTTATGACAAAGAAATTTTTGCCGAAAAAAGGAGTAGAAATCGAACCTCTTTTGGCGGCCTTACCGCAAAATTGGAATAAGAATGGTCCTTCATTGGACAATATTCATCAAAATTTACTGTACAATTCAGCGGGTTATATTTTAAAACATATTAAAAAAAGCAATAAATGTAAAGGATGCCATGACTTTATTTTGAGCAATAATGTTCAGAAACCCTTTTCAAAACTAGTTACATTAAAACAATATAAAACAAATTCTCTGAATTTTCCTTCACCTTTGGTATTTAAACTTTTTTCTGAATCGAACAAATATTTTTAAATATTTCAAAACACATTCCTTCAAAAAATTTTAACTTTTTGGGTTTACTTAAATTTTTAGTTTTTAAAGATCACGAAGTTAAAGAAATTCGCTTTCCTCATTGCCATGATCTTAAAACGAAAATTGTTAACTCATTTTGTAGATATAGAATCAGGATTTATTTAGCGAAAGCTAAAAAATGATTAGGAGGGATACAGCACTTCAAAGTGAGTTTGCAAATAGCAGCAAAAGCGCAAAAATAAGTGTAGCTTTTGGAAACTAATTTAATTTGTTTTGTTTTTAGCATCTAGTTTTTAACCCTAGAATCGTATAAATATATGTATGTATGTGTGTGTATTAAAGCCTAACGTATGACAAAAATCGGTTTAGTAATTTTGAAGGTACTAAGCTTTCTTCAAGGAACTCTGGAATTGTTATGGGGTATTTCTTTATCTAATCTAGATAAAAAAGTTTTGATGTTTTTTTTTTTATTAATGTACAGTTATAGATAAGTTATGTTTAACATTTGGTCTCCACTCCTGCATATTTTTTACTGACCTCTGCTTAAAAATTCTCCAGAATTTTATGAGAAGCTTTCCCCCAGAAAGGCATAGACTATAGACGCAGTTTACGATTTAGCTTAAGGAGAATACAATAAATTAATGTATGTATATATAGTATAAGTATTTTTTATAACGATGATTCTAGCAAAAGTAGACCGTTAAATATCATTTTTTGGGTGGGTTTTTAAAATAACATATCAGCTTAGCCAGTAATTTTATTTTCTTAATATATTTTAGGTAACTAGTTAAGTCGTAGTGTATCTCTTATTGACTAAAAAGTTCTAACAGCAAATTATTTTGGGAAAATGAGGCAGCACTGGTGCACCACTAGTGGAGTTTTCGTATTCTTTTAAGAAAACTAGTGCAATATTTTGTATTCCTTTGAGCAACTGGACAAGCCCAGTGTTACACACTTTCATATTCTTTTGAAACTGAACTGGGGCTATTTGTTGACAGCAACCAAACAGTGTCAGTGAACCACGAGTGACGCACTAACTTTTTTCAAAATTCGCTATATATATAAATAATTCTCCATAAAGATATCATCTGATAAGTACCTAAATAAATAATTGGTTAGTTTGCAATTTATGTTAGTGGAATATGCATTTTTACCCCATAGCACCCTTTTTGTAGAATCTGCACTAAAGGAACATGTTTCTGTTGCCTGCTTCCAAAAATGTTTGAGAACTGAATAATTTATTTTTATTAATTGTAGGTAGTTTTTTGTACTAGATCTATGTGAATGTAAATATATCTAGTTTTATATTATTTTACTTTGACCGTTATCCGATTAAAAACGAAATATCTACTTCATCTAAAAATTTAACTGGAAAACTACCTAAGCTAAATAATTGTTATATTCGCCATTTATAAAAATAATTTTAATATCATAAGTTATAAGGAAAATGCCAGTATGTACCAAAGCTGCATTTATTTAAACAATTAACTTAATAAATTTAAATAAATCATATGTACAGTAGACTCTCGATTATCCGACTCTCGATAATCCGATCGCTGGATTATCTGAGTTGCGTAATACATCGGTTGAAACCATATTAACCGATCGACGCCATATTGTTCGGGTAATTTTCTGGAGAATCATAAAATTGCCAAAGCAACAGAAACTAACTGAACTTATTTAATTTTGTATTTTCGACACTTTTGGGACTAAAGTGGTCACTTAAGTCGCTTGTTTTAGGGATTAAAGTGATCCTCTTATTCTCTGTGGAGCAAAAACTTACTTTTAATCCCTAAGAAGTAAAAATCCACTGTTAGTCGCTAATTCAATTACTTTTATTCCCTAGGGATTTAACACAAAGTAATTTTTGTAGGTTAACATTTTATAATATTTTACATCTATAGAATATCGTTGAATGCAATAAGTACGGAGTGTTTCAAAATACCGTTTTATTATATCTTTTTTGTTTATTTTTTCTATGCTAAAATCCATAAAATAGTATATGAACCTTGTGACTGAAATGCCTCAGTCGGGCTACAAACTTTCCGCCTCGGGATTAAAAGTATCACTTTAGTCCCTAGGCTTATAATGTACTATTATTTTGAGACGTTCTTTTTTGTTTGTAAAATAAATCAAATATTGGTATTTATTATTAAAAAGTATTTAAAAAAATGGCACCAGCAAGCACGCACAGCCATCAATAATAGCTAGTCGTTCCTGGGGTTGAGAAGCTTTATTATATAAAAAAATGTAATTTTCTTTCTAAATCTTAAAAACGCGTTTCACTAGCCACTGTGGCTCATAATTTTTATCAATTTTTTTAATATCTCAAAAATATCGACTCATACTTTGAAAACCTTGTTTTGCTAATGGCCTTTCCATAGTTAACGAGATATTTTTGTACCAAGTTTGGTTAAAATCGGTTTACTGGTTTTGGAGTTATCGTGTCCCAGACAGATGGACAGACAGACACCATCACAAAATTTGGTAGATGGGACTTTTTTGAACCATTTGAATGAAAGAAAAAGTTTATTGTGGCGATCCCAATCCCGATCCCTATAGCTTCCATATCGACCTAAGGTATGGATGGCTAATATAAGTATATAGAAAACAAAATAGATAAATACGGATTATATATTATATATATTATAGCCCACATTAGCTCGCATAATCGAGAGTCTACTTTAATTATGAAGGTACCTTGTTGGTATGATTTTTTATATTTATGTAAGTAAATCAGGCACACTTAAATGGGATTTTAAAAAATCCACAAATTTGACATTTTGGTATATTGTAGATCTTGATATCCTGATCAAAAGTATGGCCATCAAAGATATAATTCAATTATTTTTATCAATTTTTGGTATTAATGTTTAAATTTTACAAAAAAATCAATTTATTCGTACTACTTAGGAGGCCCATACCCGCCAGTGTATTTAGGAAACAAATATAACAGACCAAAATTTCATGAAATTAATGGATTTTTTAAAATTCCATTTAAGGTGTGCCTGATCCTTTCCTACTTAAATACATTTAGCTTAAAAAGTATTTCAATAAAAAATAAATAAAAGAGTTTTTTATTTTTCTGAATTAAAAATCAAAAAATTTTCCGAACCAAAAATACAAGTAAAACCAAACATTTCTGTACACAATTGGACTTGAAAATTTTTAAAATATTTTCTTTAAACAACTACCATATAATGTTTACCTCATGGTACATCTGACCCTCGGAACGGAAATTAAAAAAATATGTTTTTACACAATATGTACTTACTTCCCCAAAAACAAATTTTTATGAATTCTTATGATTTTATGACCGGTGGCCGCGCTAATATTGTGATATAGTTTCTATTTATTTTACTGCATTTTTGTAAAAACATCTGTTTTATGTCCGTTTCAAAGGTTAGATACCATAAGCCTGCCTCCCTTTGTTTAAAACGATTAGCGATTGGGGAGGTTAAGCTTCCTACAGACCTCAACATTTCGACAAAAAACAAACACATCAACGAGCCGAACGGACTAGTTTGGCCGGGACAAACGCGTTTGCAAACAATTCGGCGAACGGTTCGTGGAATTGACTCCGTCCAAACTGGCGTTTGGTTTGCCGTTCGGCTCGTGGCTCTGTTCGTTAAAATAATAAAATTATAATAAAACCAAACCGTAAACTGAATTTATCTAAACCTATCTCGGCAATCCCTCACCGTTTTAAACCAATGGAGTAAGACTTTTAGCTCACACATATACTATACTATAGTAGTGTGAGCTTTGGTGATCCTAATTTTTTCGAGAAAAAAAAAGTTGCTCCGATTTCAAAAATTTTTATATATCTTTGCGTTTCAGATGATTTTGAAACTTTTTTGTTGCGCCGTCTGTCTGTCTGTCTGTCGGTCTGTCTGTATGTCTGTCTGTCTGTCTGTCTGTCTGTCTGTATGTCTGTAACGACCAACGCGCATAACTCAAAAACCGCTTGGCCGATTTTAATGAAATTTGGTACCTAGGCTGGGTCTTGGGTCGAGATGGTCCCATTTAAAAATGAACAAAATCCACCGAACAGAAACCAAATAAAAGGGTGGGGGTAGATTTCAAAAATTAGAGTTTATGTGAAAATATGGCGTGTGTGATATCAAACGAAAGGTAATTGAGTCTGCAGTTAAACAAAATACATTTTAATTTATTTAAAAAAAAAGGGTGGGGGTATATTTTAAAAATTAGAGTTTAAGTGAAAATATGGCGTGTGTGATATCAAACGAAAGGTAATTGAGTCCGGAGTTTAACAAAATACATTTTAGTTTTTTGTTTTTTTTTAAGGGTGGGGGTAGATTTCAAAAATTTGAGTTTAAGTCAAAACATGGCTTGTGTGGTATCAAACATAAGGTAATTTAGTCTGGAGTTAAATAAAATATATTTCAGTTTTTAGTTATATTAGCTCACACGTACACTATAACTATAGTACCTAGTGTGAGCTCTGGGGCCCATATATTGGCAGAGTATTTTTAATAGTAGGTTTCTCTATTTATTCGTCACTTTATGGTGGCACCGATAAACTATGCAAACATTATTCTTTCACACTTTTGTGTGAGCCGAAAATAACGTGGAAACAGCGCTCACAACATTTAATTTAATCAAATATACAAAAAAAGAGAGCCAAAATGATATCCTGTTTTAAAATTGTTAGGTATGTATATGTATAAGTAGCTAAAAAATTCAATACTTTATGCGTAGCAGCATCCCAAAAACTAGCACTATTTTATTGAAAAAAAAAACAGTCCCCTGTATTTGGTTTCTCTAAGTACACCTTTACCCCCGGTATTTGTTTTAGACAAGAACACCTTTACCCCCGGTATAGTGGGTTTTGAGTGTTTTGTTTATGTTATTGGAATTTGAAGTCTCGTCTAACCTAAAATATTAAAAACGTCGAAAAAAATCCAGGGAAATAACACAGACAAAGATAGGTATAGCTAGCTATTTCACAAAATCGGTTTTACATGTAAAACTGGATTTTGCAAGAAAGAGAGGGCACTATGAGTTGCCGACCTCTGGTGTAAAACAATTGTCAAATGTATCGAGGGCCTCTAGTACACACTATTGATACAGTATCAGTTGCTAACGGCTCGCCTACAGGGTTTGCTTGTTTCTGTATACACGAGTTTAAAAATCACCCTGTATCTGTATCCTCCTACTTGTGTTGTCTCAAAGGAGTCATGAAAAACCAAAAAATAAAATACGAAAATTGAAACATGGCGGAGGTGACAAAAATTTAGGTTACGGAATTGCATTAGCATATTTTTTTATTATTGACTTTCCTTTAAAATCAAGGTGTAAAATTTTGCTTTTCATTTTTATTTATTCAGCTTGATTCATTTTTTGAATATAAGAAAAAAAATGAGATCTATAAAAAGCGACTTCTGTGTATACATTTATTCAGATTTTCAAGTCAATGAGCCTAAATCTTTTTCAACAGAAAAAGAGTGATTTAAAGAAAATTTAATAAAAAATTTAACAACGAATAAAATACTTGCGTTTTTAAACAGCTATTTTTCTAATACTTGCAGAAAATCGATTTTTCGGCACGCAAATGCCGTTGACAGAAAAATGCGTAGCGAGTTCTGTCAAGCGTTTAATCACGAAAAAAATAGGTTTCTGCAAGCTAAAGAAACAAATATTTTTCTACGAGCGTCAGGAAAACATAAAAAAAATAAATTATAAGGAAAATAAACCAAATACATCTACACCAGATCATCCAGAAAATGAAATTCAGCATCTTACCTCTACTATTGGTCGGGCAGTCAATTTTGGAATATTAAATTTTTGGGCGATTTTGATATAACTTGGCATGCTGTTTAAGGAACCCGTACGAAGTTGTGAAAAAATAGTGCTTTGCTCGGCGTCGCGTCGCACTACAGAGAGCGTCGCGACGCCCTAAATCTTAAGATTGATAGTAACCTACTTTTTGTAGAAATAAAATTTCGGACTTGTGTGTAAACTAGTTTACACTTGATAACGGTTAGAGATACTTACTAACCGAAACGTCGTGTTTTAAAATAAATAAAGACAATGGAAGTCCGAAATTTTATTTCTACACAATCATTGTCTACGAGTTTCAAACAAAAATTTACTTTTTGTCAAATATCTCAAAAACAACAATTTTGTTTTCACTTTTATGCAGCCAGTAGATGTGTCTTTCTACAGTTGTATAACAATCTCAACAAATATCTTCAGTTTCTTTAATAAAAATTGTAGAAATGAGATTTTCACCAAAATTTAAATTTGTAATATTTAGAATTTTGGATTATTTGGATCCCTCCATAACAGTTTAGTGGTGATTTTGATTTCCTATGAAAATTATTGCATTTTTTAAGTCATCCTATCATAATCCTCCCAAGTTGATATACTGTTTTACATGGAATCATGCAAAAAATACCAAAATGAGTAATATCGCGTTTTATTTAAAAATAATTAAAAATTGCTCTCAAGAAAAAATAATTTTTTTTAAGTACTACTATACTTATTTTTTTATGCTTATTTCTAATTATTTGTTACTAAAACCAAACAAAATTATCTAAAAAAGTATTGCGGTAAACTGAAACCTGTGCGGGTGTCCAATAAATAAATTCAAACATACTGTAATGCTATGTATAAAAAACGTTGGATTTAGAGCGCAATTTGACATCTCTTTATTTGTGTATGTACCTGGGATTTCTATATTTTCTGTGTGATTTTGATCCTCCACTAGAATTAGTTATATTAAGAAACGAGCTTTAAAAAAAACTGTATAGTTTTACAAAAATCGTGCCGGAGTTTTTATGCCAAACATGTTTAAAAATAGCACTTTTTGAAAAATTGTCGAAATGTTAAATATCGCTTTACAAAATATAATTTTATAACATTTAAAATTATATAGCCATACTAAATGTAAAGAGAACCTTAATTCTCGAAAACAGAACTAAAATGTTAATATTTAGTAGGAGTATCCGGCTCCTCTAGGTGTTCAATTTAGCGCGTTCAGACCTCAGATTTCGCGTCCCTATAATTTGGCGCTTCTGGGCGGGAGCCCAATTTGCTCATGTCTACTACGGGCCCTGCCCATAGGCGTACTAAAGAAGTTTGAAGTTAAAAAAAAAGAACAACTAAATTTCTGACTGTTTTCTGCTGTTTTTGGGGTTTGCGATTACCTACAAATGTTTTCTATTTAGCTGGTAGATCACCGTGTACCTATTTTTATTGTACTATATTAGTTCTAGTGCAAAAATATTATAATAAGATATATTTAGGAATGCTTTATATAGACAGTAATTTTAAGGCATAATACTTATAATAAAATTAAAACTAGAAAGGTATTTATCCGTGTAATAATAAATTAAGTGAATTTAAAATGAAGCATATTGATGAATGTTGCTCCCAATTTGTAAGTCACCCGAGTTACTACTATAATACTTATCGACCTTAAGGACATCCTACCCTATACACACCTCTAAAGTATTGTTTTAAGTATCTCATAGTTATGTGGATCCAAGTAATTAGAAATGTTAAGTGTCATTAGGCCGCTTAGAATAAATGTAAAATTGGTATAGGCGGCTTCCCTCTTTTTTTGCATTCGCATAGGGTTAAAAATTTCTTGCAACTAAAAAAGCGATCATCCTTTACAGAGGGATGAATTATTCCACCATCATAGATTAAAATATTGCTATAGTGATGCTCAAAAAGCAATAAGGCGCTGACTGTGACGTGGCACGGCACCCCGACACAAAATATGATTCCGGAACGTACCAACAACTAATCTAATCGTGTCATTGACTGAACTTACACATTATGACCGATTATTTACCATCTCTTTTTAAACTAATGTATTAGTAAGGGCGCTTAATAATATTAAACACACCTGAGTTTAATAAATAAACATTGGTCTACTCGTTTTATTTTCTAAACTCACTTTTAACTCAAAGTAGTGGGACGGGTGCATCCAATCTAAAACAGTCATGCCATTTTGACAATCAACGTCAATGAAGATCTAATTTTTGGCCAAAAAGGGTTAAATTAAAAACATACTGAAACTTCTTAATACCTTTACAAAAAAGAGTAGATAGTCCAGCAGGCCTTGAAAAAACTATGATTTAATTGACGTAACTTTCAGTTATTTTTTAGAAGTGTCATTTTTCCTTTGAAAGGAACGCGTACCATATTTGTATGGCGGTTTGATCCAGATATTAAGCCATTTTCCGACAATATTTTATGTTGTATAAAATTCGCATAAAATAAATCTTGTATAAAATGGTAGGGGAAAGGGGGCAAAATGGGGTACGATGGTAAAACGTGATATCGCAGTTTTAAGTAAATTGCGCAAAAATAAAACCTTTTAATACATGGGCGTACCCAGGGGGGCCCGGGGACCGCCCCCCCCCCAAGCCTTAGATTTTTTTACTTATTTTCGACATATTTCAGAAAAAAACACAAAAAATAGCTTAATATTCGACATCATGAGGCTTCTCCCCCCCCCAAGACATATTCCTGGGTGCGCCACTGTTTAATATCAGATGTTTTATCCCCATAACTGGTTCAACTCTCTGCAATATGATTGGTGCCGGTCGGCTGAGCTTAAGTTGGTTTTTGCTCAACATGTGATGTGCGCTGTTTATTGTAAAAATAGCTTGCGCATTTTGTGACAATAAGTACATTTTTTACAGACTTTTTAAAATTTTGGTTTACATTACAGTGGGTTTATGTATTATTCATAATTAAACGCATCGCCAGTTAGATTAGTCATTTACTATGTATGATTTTTGTTTGAATTAAACTGGTGGTTTGGGCCAATACGGGGTTTTTTCATGGAGGTAAAATGGGGTACCTTGTTATACCTAGTACTTATACCCCCAAAAAAATTTTGTTTTTTGATAGCATCACTAAAACTCGTATTTTATGTTGTCTTTGCAAAAAATTGACGCAAAATTCATGTAGGAGAGTCGACAGCGATGACTTGGTCGCTGTAATTCTTTATAAATTTTGTAATTACTAAATTTAATTTTTATAAATGTATGTACAATATATTACAACTTTTTATTTTTTAAATAAGTATTTTTAACTTGTTTAGTATTTTAATAAATAAGACTGGTCTTACAAAAATATTGATTCTAAATTACACAACCGCCCCGCCCGTTTCGCCACATAGGTACCCCATTTTACCAAAGGAAACTTTTTACAAAAATAAAAATAAAAGTATGATGGAGTTCTAAATCGTTTAAACTAAAAACTAGAACATAAAGATAACGTATCTAGCCAACTTAATTTCAAATGACGAACACACCATTGTGACCATTTAATAGGAGAAAAGGGCCTATAAAATTAAGTATCCCATTTTGCCCCCCTTTCCCCTAATTAGACTTTCTACCTGTACATTTTGATTCCAATTTTGATGTGTAGACAGGTTAGACAATGGTTTTTGCTAGGCATTTCTGAAATTCTATAAAAATATAGATTTCTTATAAATGTTGGACAAAAATTTTGCTTCCCTCATCAACCATGTTTTTAAAATTTTTATTTTTATAAGGAGTATGTATACATATTTTTCAAAAATTGTACTTTAAAATCTGCTGCTACAAAAGTTTTTGTCTATTATTTTTAAACCACAATAATGTATAAAAATACTTACTATATACTAATTTCAAAAATCAAATAAAAATATGGTCAATCCATAATAAAAACCAACTGCAATATCTCAAAAACCAAAAATTACAGATAAAATTAACTTTTACAGGTGGATTGTTTATGAAAGACGAATTAGGTAAAAAAGCTTTTAAGGTAAATGGTTCTATTTTAAATCATCAGCAGCTTACCAAACTTGACTTTTAACAAACTAGTATAAAAAAGTGGCCGCTTTAAAAATATTTATTTTGTTGCACTTAAAAACAGATTTTTCTAGAAAAATCATTCTTATTTGATTATGCAGTCATTAAACTTGCAGGTTCTTATATATAGTTTTTGGTAGAGCCAAAAAATAATACCGTTTAACTTTTTTTAATATTTTTAATTTTTAGTTTGATTTTTAGCTTATGTTAGTTTAAACTCCTCATCCTTTTTAACGCAGCTTTTTTCCACATTACACGGTGAGCTTTAGCCTTAAATAATCTAAGTACTAGGTTCGACACAAATCGGCTTATAAATATAGGATAAATAAATAAATAAATAAATAAATAAGTGCCTTTAGGATAGTCTATAGGATAAAGATTTTGGGTCCGCCGTGCAAGTTTTTTTTGTTTAAGTAAAAAATAATAATAAGCGACGTTAAACACCGCAGAGTTCCAGATTTAATACATATCGGTTCATAAATGTAAAAGTTCTCTATTTCGGATCCGCCATAATATTTTTTCTAGGTTTGAGTGAGAAATCTATCGGCTTTATACACCCCAAAGTTCCAATTTTGATACATATCGGTTCAGAAATAGAAAACTCTGCCCTTTTGGATTCATGTAATTTTTAAGTTTGATTTCATAATTATACTCAAGGACTTTAGACACGCCAAGGTTCCAAATTTGAAACCTACTGGTAAATAAGTTTTTTTAAAATTTAGGTCAAAAATCACATTTAGCGAATATTAGCGCTAAATTTCATACTTACCGGTTCATAAATAGGAAACTTCGCCATTTTAGATTCGCCATTTTGATTGATAATTACTTCTTTCTCATTTCAAAACAAAATATTGTGACAAAACCTATTTTTCTAATTTTGGTCAAAAATCGGATCCGGGAGCCCACTGTGCAGCGCTATGAGTTGGACAGCAATAAAAAATAAGCTGTGCTTTAAAAAGAGATGCAAAGGAGTATGTTCCAAAATTACAATTTATGTCGGGGTGCTAATGTCAACCTACGTCACGAGTCAGCGCCTAATTGATTCTTTTATGATACTTGAAATCGGTTCAGTTGCAGTAAATTTGTGAGAGAATGAATGCAGTCATTAGGCAAACGTTAAGTTTCTAAAATATTTTCTTTGCTATAACAATGGCTAAAATAAAAATTAATATTTCGGAAACTACTACAACTAAATTGTAATGATTTAAACATTGTTTTGTGCGGCGAAGAAAGAGGTTTTTAACAAATAAAAAAAACGGTTTTCTGCGACGGTAAAAGACGTTTTTAACGTATAAAAAAACGGATTTGTGCGGCGGAGAAAGAGATTTTTAAAGAACAAAAAAACGAAGAATTTCTTGATGCATACGAATAATCGAGCCTCTTCGAAGGGTCAAGTTTGATTCTGATCGTCATCTTGGATTTTGACAATGTGACAAATTTCGATAGTGACCTTTAGAGAGCATTCAATTTTTGCCATGATGCTCTTTATTTTAAGAAAATTGGTTTAGTAATAATTAATTTATTCGGTTGTCCAGAAATCTGTGTTTCATATTACCATTGAGGTATTCTACCTTGATGCATATTACAAAAACAGTTCCTAAAGTCACAAATTGAAGCTGTCCTGGACAGCTATCAATTTCAACTAGGAAGCTAACTTTTATAATTTTTATAGGCAGTTTAAATCTCTACAAGATTGGCATCTACAAGTTTTTTGAAAAAACTAATGGTTTTTGAAGGAAAATTTGTTTAATAAAAAAAATTCTACTTTACTTAGAAGAACCCTGTAGGGGTGTTATTTTCGCGACGAAATAGATATATTACAGCCTTTTTCCTGTACTTTTGAACACATCTACTAAATTTTATTAGCATTTTTTCTCAATGGTCTTTTTTGCAGAAATTAAAAAAAAATTGGGGGGTTGCTGGCCTCCTATGAGGGGGTAGATGGTTAAAATATGTTAAAAAATTCTGAAAAATAGTGGGAAAAAATACAGAGAAAAACTAACCCGTGTTTTTATTTTTTGAAAAAACGCCCACCCCGTGGAGGAGGTGCAGAGTGGTTCTGCACCATTTGCCAGATCATATATTCTACAATTTTTTTTGAAAATTTTGACGTCTCACAAATAGGCAAACGGGAACTAAAAACGGCCTATTTGAAACCTGGCGAAATTGTGGTAACTGGATTTTACGCGAAACTGAGATAATCCCCGTTAAAGAAATAATTCTATAATTGTGATTAAATTTAACACTGTCATTTTGACAGCTACAATATATCAATATGGTTTTTAAGTTTCGAGGAGACAAATTAATCAACTAGAAGTCCAAAATGTCAATAACTCAGTTCTCAATTTTTGCAGTTACCATTGAGTTGTATAACGCCCTAAAAGGGCGTTAGAGACGGAAAGACAAGGCATTTTTTATTGACCCTATCCAATTTGGTTCCTATGGTCGGGTATTTCTTTTACAATAAAAACAGAGATAGACATTATTGAACATATGAAACGGACAAAGATAGGGTGATTTTGCATGCTAATAATACCCTAGATAATATAAGGGTACTTTTATCTCTTTCACACTGACGGCATAAGTGCGACAGAAAAGCAGCTGGCTACCTTTAATCCACCTGCCGTATTTTGAGTGATTCTACCTGTTAGTCCGTGTATACAGGGAAAACTGATAGACAATGTTGTCTAAGTACGGAAATGATTTTTTTTTAATTTTGTGCGGGAATATTACAAAAATAAATCTTAAAACGTTTAAAAACAAGTTTAGAAGTAACTATTTGAGTTTAAACATGGTCCAAAATTGTTTTTTGTGCAAAAGAAGAAAAAAAATCCATAAAAAAACAACATTTCATGGGTAAGTCGTCTTGACAGATAGTTTTTCCTAAAACACGAGAAAGTTCAGTAGCGTCACGATAGATAGTTTTTGCGATTTTACCCTCACACATTTTGATTCAGAAAGTGTCACTTCCCCGCACTTTTTTTTGCATTGCATGAAAATTAACAAAAAGTATTTGATTTTCTTAAAAATGATTTCTTTTTAAATTCTTACATACCGATTTTTATCCAGTTGTTTTTGTTTTTTCGAACCAAACTTTTGACATGTCACGGTCGAGTTTCATACATCTTGATGAATTGTTACACACACTGATCTATGTTTTTATAAATTTCGATAAATTTAATGTTTTTTTTGCGGACTTTACAGTAATTTTAAGTTAAATTTTGGTCTTTCATCGCGAAAGTATATATTTATTATTATATGACCACCGCGACCGGTCTACAGGCCGGTATCATATGTTTATGTCCTTCTAATGTCATTTGACTATCATGCTGTCTTACTTAATAAGGTCACTTAGTTTAATTAATAATTTTGTCCTACATAATATAAAAGAAGAATAGAAACCAACAAAAAATTTGTGACACTTCGATTACCCATTTTCTTTAATTGCGATGGATTAGGGTGACCAGATTACGGTTTATTAGGGTGCCAAAAGTGCGCAAAAAAAGATTTTGAAAAATTTCCCTAAAAAAATTGAAGACCAAACACTCACTCGCCACTCAATGTTTATGGTCGCATACACTAATCCTAACTCGATTTCCGACGATTATGGACAATGGTTACCCCCTGGACATAAACCTAACAACTTTTACTATATTTATTAACAATAGGTAGGTTAGGTTTGGTTAGGTTGGGTTAGGTTGGGCTGGGTTGGGTTAGGTTGGGTTAGGTTGGGTTAGGTTGGGTTAGGTTGGGTTAGGTTGGGTTAGGTTGGGTTAGGTTGGGTTAGGTTGGGTTAGGTTGGGTTAGGTTGGGTTAGGTTGGGTTAGGTTGGGTTAGGTTGGGTTAGGTTATGTTAGGTTGGGTTAGGTTGGGTTAGGTTGGGTTAGGTTGGGTTAGGTTGGTTCAGTTTGAGTATGTTCGGTTAGGTTCCGCTAGGATTGTTTAGGTTAGGTTTAGCTATATTCGGTTAGGTTCGGTTCAGTTTAAGCAAATCGAACCGAACCAAACCGAACCGTTAGATTCTAAAATTATCATTTTTCAAAAAATTCGTAGTTTTAAGAAAGGTGGTAAAACGTACCAGACCCCTGAAATGTGTTGCAGTCTAAGACAACTGGGCGCCGCCAACTCGGTGCCACCAACTGGGCGGCAGGCCAACTGGGCGCCGGGCCAACTTGACGCCAAGCCAACTGGGCGCCGGACTAAAATATTTTTTCTTGATAAAATGTGCAGATGAAAAGCAACCTTAAAAAAATTATAGTGGCGGATCCAAAATGGCGGACTTTCTTATTTATGCATCGATATGTATCGAATATGGAACTTGGCGGTGTTTCAAGTCGCAGAACACTACACCTACCAAATTTCAACACTCGACTTAATAGATGTTGAAAGTTTTGTATAAATAACATATTTATTTTGTTTTTATCTGCACATTTTATCGAAAAAAAAATAGTCCGGCGCTGAGTTGGCCCGGCGCTGAGTTGGCCCGGCGCCCATTAGGCCCGGCGTGGCGCCCTGTTGGCGGCGCCGAGTTGGCCCGGCGCCCGGTTGTCCCATTTCGAATTGAAATTTTTAGTTCCGAAATTTCATCTGACTCGAGCATAACTTGTAGTCCACCCAAGAAAAGAAGAGTTGAAGAAGACCCTTGTTCAAAGAAAGAAAATATTTTACCTGGAAGGTACAACATTTGTAAAGTTCTAAGATGAAAACAATAATTTTAATACATCCACTGCACTTAGCATGCTTAGAAATTCTTTTTACTCTTTTTTTTTACTGAAGAGAATTTTGTAAACACACACAAGTAAGTATTCATGATTATTTATTATTCAAACAGAAAATTGTTGATAAAAAAAAATTCTAGTGGAATTCAAAATTTTTATTTTGCGCCGCCTCTGCCCTTTTTTATCCAAGACAAGCAAATAGAATATTTTTGCGATGTTGCATGTTTCCGGACTCACCAAACCGAAATTCTATTTTCATCCCTATTTTGCTCATTAAATTCTTACTTGTATTTGGTCAATTGCGATAAAAGCTTGATATAATGGCAATTTTGGCCCATGCCGGGTCTACCCGTAGGGTATAGAAGTCAATGGCAGTTACCCTTATTGAGGTTTGGACGGCAGGGTTGCTTGCCGCTCTTCGATCCGTAACGTTTATGTATTTGCTTTTAAACTTTTTTATCCAATAACCTATTAGAATTTGTAAGGGATAATGATAACGATAAGTGTGCAAAAGTTTATAGCCAGTAATATAGGTAAAATGTTACGGTGATTTCTCATATTGTAATATCTACGTTTATATTAGAGAAAATTAAGGACTTGGATAAATCTAGATATTTATTAATTTTCTCATGGGTAGCGAATATATCTTGACACTAAGACACAGTAATCGTGATATATTTGTCTTAAAAAAATTAAAAGCTTCAAAGTTCAGTTTTTGCATATATAAATTACAAAATGACCTATTAACCCAAGTTTAAATGCGGTACTTGAATTTTTTTGAGGAAGTTTAAGAAGATTCCCTTTATATTTGCGACAATTAACCATACTTAATAGCCAACTATCGAAAAAATAAAATTAATTAAAGTTTACTACCTAGTAGGTATTTTAATTTTTTAAGTTTTTCATTATCCACTTCAAAACAAGCAATGTTTCATAATATTTTAAATTATTTTGTGTAGGCAATGTAAAAACGATACTTAAGCAAACTTAAAGTTAAGTTCAAGTGTTATCAGCGAGAAGCGTTACTGCGATGCAGCATAAAGTTAAGTGCTCCTTGTGTACGAGCTATAAGAAGTTTTTAATTAACAGCAAATTGCTTTGCGTTATGCTGTTGTCGTTGGCTCTAAGAAAATGTAAAATGATTGGAAATAACACAAACGCTCTACCAGGGGTGTGCGTAATTTTCTGTTTGCCCGAGGCAAAGGACAAAACTACTGCATCTTATTTAAAAACAAATATTTAGGGCAATCGTTTTTCTCTGCAGGCTAGAAACTATAATTGAATCAGTGAATGGAAGAAGAGTCCAAGCGCAGAAATACACATTTTACAGGCAACGAAAAAAATTTATTATTTCAAAAAGGAAGAAAAATTTAGCGTTGATGTGCACAGGAAACTTATTCCATATGCTAGTTGAAGTTGTCTTATAGAAAAATAAGATTTATTATCTAACCGGAAATGTGAATTTTTGCCAAAAAAATACGATTTTGGACCCTTCTTCCACTCAGTTGGACCCTTCTTTCACTCACCGATTCAATTATTTTATGCACTTTAGAAATTGAAAATGTACTTTTAATTCCTCTTTCGAGGTACTTAAAGATATTTTTAATATTTCGGAGATTAAAAGCAACCACGAAAATCCAGTAAGTACGTACGTATACAGCACACGAAACTTTGACTCCTCAAATCAAGACCTGCTCGGAATAAAAGATTCTCGCCTTGGGATTAAATATGCCGTCTTTAGGTTTTCCAAGAACTATTCTTGACCGACATCATAAAATAATTTTATGAGCATGAAGTTAGCGACGCACCCATCGCAAATCGAATCACGACTAGGTGGATAATTTGCCGTTAATTGTGAAAAAATTAATTTTATCGCTCTTATTTTTTACCGTTTTTTTGGGTGATTCGCTAACTTACTATGCACTTCGTCAAAAATGGCCGAAAAAAATACTCAAAAATAAACGCGACAAAATTTATTTTTACACAACTAATTAGCGGCATATTATCCACCGTACTCGATTTCGATAGGTGATGTCTAAAGCCAAATGAAGTTAGCGAAGCACCCAAAAACAAAAAAAATCAAAACAACAAAAATAATTTATCCACAACTAATTAACGACTAATTAGCGGCAAATTATTCACCATATTCGATTTCGATAAGTCATGTTTAAAGTAATTTTTGGCACACAAAGAGAAAAGCGACAAAATTAACACCTAATAAGAGGCAAACTATACACTATCTTAGATTTTGATAGGCGATGTCTAAAGCCATTTTCACAACTTCATATGAAGTTAGCAAAGCACCCAAAAAAACACTCCAAAATAAACGCGACAAAATTAATTTTTCCACAACTAATTAGCGGGAAATTATCCACCATATTTGATTTCCATAGGTCATGTCTAAAGCCTTGTTTGACGAGGGTGTCTCGCTGACTTCATATGAATTTAACAAAGCACCCAAAAAACGGTCAAAAATAAGAGCGACAAAATTAATTTTTCCACAAATAATTAACGACTAATTAGCGGCAAATTATACACTTAGTCGCGGTTCGATTTGCGATGGGTGCTAACATATGAAGTTAGCGAGGCACCCAAAAAAACACAAAAATAAAAGCGACAAAATCAATTTATCAAAAACTAATTAACGAATAATTAGCGGCAAATTATCCACCATATTTGATTTCGATAGGTCATGTCTAAAGCCATTTTTGCTGAGGGTGCTTTGCTAAGTTCATATGAAGAAAACTACTAGAACACAAGTGCTCCGCAGGCAAAAAAGTTGTAAAATTCAAGTAATTTCGGAAAAAATTGCGTTGTGGAAATCATTTTGCAGACTGGACAAAAATAGTGGCACCGCAAAATTTGAGAAAAAATGAGTATTTTTTTAAGAAATTGGCGCGACGGTAAAAAATTTTTGCTTAAAAGAAAAGAAAGGGGACCGGTGTTTGGACCACCAACATTTAAAGAAAAAAATGTATCCACAAAAAGTTTTTAAAAAAATTGCCTTTCTTTCGGTGAGTAGTATTTCAAAAAACTAATTTATAAAGAAAAAACACAAGAAAAAATAATAATTTGTGAAAATAAAGTATTTTATAAAGTAGTTTTTCCAAAAAGTTGTCTATAAAAAAACAAAAATGTTTTTTTTATTTTTTCTTAATAATAGTTTTTAAAAAACAGTTTGTTCAAAATCTAATTAAAAAAACAAAAAATAATTTTTTGATTTTTTTTTATATTCTTTTAAAAATATATTCACTACACGAAATGAACAAAATAACAATCTTAAACCCCGTCGGCGGCGAATTGTCCCAGAGGCGAATTGTCCCATCCCCATTTTGAGCTAACTGCGCCTGCATTATCTGTGATATGACACCAATAAATTAAATTTTATTTGCAAACGTTCCTACTGAACTACGGTTTAAATAACCCAAATACTTACCACCTTCTTTTGCACCACATAATTTACCTTAATTTTTAATTTTTTAGAAAATGGCAAAATTTTAAAAGTATTAAAATTTGGTTACTCTCTGAAGGTGGCTGCCTAGTATCCAAACCCTTTGGCACGCCCATGGTTCTACTACATTCGAAGCTACATATTTCAATGTGCAGTAAGTTTACTCGGAATCGCAACACATGGAAAACTTTTCTATTACTATTTATTAAAAAAAAGTTGTTTTTTGTTGCGTAAAGAAACGTTTTTTTTATTAACTTTTAACAATTAATTTAATAGTTTATTTCTTAATAATTGCAGAAAAAAATACTTTTCCTTACGCGATTGCAGTTTGGCGACCGACCGACGGGTATCCGAGGTTAAAGTGAGAAAAAAACCTTTCCGCAAGAATTTTTCTTTGAGCGTGCGGGAACATAAAATATATAAAACTATGAGAAAATCTTTATTAAATTTATAGCTTTTCATTTTAATAACTACTATTTTTATTAGCTCACACCTTTACTATAACTATCGTCGTGTGAGCTATGACAGAGAACATATAACATCTAAAGAACCTCCGCCAAATCGCTCAATCGCGAGCCCAGTTAAACTTTGGCAGAAGAAGAGGGCTCTGCGATCGTTACTTTGCGAGTGACAGTGGCGGAGGCATGCAAGGCTCCTGTTCAGATACACTATTAAGGTGACCATGTTTTAAACGTTTTTATTAACTTCACAGAGCCTGGCGATGTCTGTCATCAAATCTAGCGATTTATTTTTGACACACTTCCCGTGAACCGATTTTAATGAAATTTAGCAAAGTAGTGTAGGTCCGATGACGATACAATACTATGAAAACAGATGGGTGGTAGAAAGTGGTTAAGGGGTGTAAAAGGGATAAATCCATAACTTTGAAACCAAATCAGATATGACCATGCGGTTTTCAGATTTACGATTTGGTGTAATGAAAACACATCTTTATTTAAAAATATCGGAAATATGGGGGTAGGTTAGGGATGTAAGGGAGGGCAATTCAGAACTTTGAAACCAAAACAGATACAAACATGCGGTTTTTAGTTGTATGATTTGATCGGGTGACAATACAATTTTATGAACAAAAATCGGAAATAGGGGGTGGTAAGGGGTAAGAGCTGTAAAGGGGGTAAATTTAGAACTTTGTAAAAATACAAATAGAAACATGCCGTTTTCAGATTTATGATTGGTTTAGGTGACAATATAATTTTATGATAAAAAAACGGCGGTAGGGGGACGTCAGGGCTGTAAAGGGGGTAAATTCATAACTAGTAATCAAAACAGACACGAATATGCGATTTTCAGATTTATGATTTGATCTAGTGACAATCCAATTTTATGAAAAAAAAACGGAATTAAGGGGTTGGTGAGAAGTGCAAAAGAGGTAAATTCTGACCTTTGATATTTAAATAAATACGAACATGCGATTTTCAGATTTATGTTTTGTTCTGCTGACAATACTATTTTATGAAAAAAACGGAGGTATCGCATGATAAACTAAGGATTGAGGAATGGGATTGTATAAAATTGTCAGAAAAGAAACCTTGTAATCATGAGGCACTACTAGAAATGGAAAGGCTGTGAAAGCCATAATTATACATCTTGCATACTTCTGTTTTTTTCATTAAATTTTTTTTTTAAAATAATATAAATCTATATTTTTAGTTAAACGATTTTTTTCGAAAATTGTAATAAAAAGTAAAAAATACCTTAGAAGATTTCTGTTGGTACATTAGATATTTTTAAGTCGGGGTAAATTATTAAAGATATTGACACCCAGCAATTCTACGTTTGGGATAAAAATGTGGCGCGTATACATCTCAATTTGATCTTTAATAATCGCGCCACGATTTTAAAAATATCTAATGTACCAGTAACGCTATTGGTACATCTAGACAGTAGTAATCTAGCAAATTATTATTTTTTTTTGTGAAATTTTATAATAAAATCGTTTAACTAAAAAAAAATATATATATTTATTTTATTGCAAAAAATCATGGCATTTTACTGAATCTCACCACATTAATTTTAGACCGAACAAAATAAAGTTTTTTACTCGGAGGAGGTTTTTAGAGGAAAGATAAAATAAAAACTGTCATGCAGTACATATTAATTACTACACTAAACCTACGTCCTTAAACTCTAACATACCTACTTATATAGCGTGCGTCTCACATAAAAGTAACTACAGGGGGTCTTGTTAACTAGGAGGAAATTAGCGTCATTCCAAGGCCAGTGAAATGCTCTGTTTTTCTTATTAATTATTGATTTAAAAATTTCCAACTGCGGTGGCAAAAATATTCAAAACTAACCAAAATGTTAACAATTGATACTATTTTTACCGAAGATTTTAAATTTTTTTATAATTTTCGCTTGCGGCATCAAGTTTTTCAGTTTTTACCAAAATGTTTTTTCGCGGCGTCATGTGTTATAAAATTTTCGCTACACCATTTCTTTGCAATTTTTTTTCTATAAGGGCGAAACAATTAACTCTCAACACTTAATAGATCCATCAGATGTTGGACCCTCGTTAGACTAAGCTTTCGAGCTACCCACGAACAAATACGAGAGAAACGAGACCATTTTTACCCCTGTAGCTACGAAAACTTGTTGGGTGTATATAAGTTGAACGTATATTGCTAAGCTTTTTTATTTTTCGCATTGTTCTTTTGCAAAATGGCCCGGCTGGTTATCCTGTCCGAGGGCTTCATCGGTGCTAACTTTTTTACTTTAAAAGGCATTGAAACATCCAATATATGCCCAGGCGATGCCCTCGAAGTCCACTAACTTTGGTGAATAACATTTTTGACAACCCAAAAAAAGCTCCGGTCATTTTAAAGAATTTTTGACGACCTACCCAGCAATGGATCGGAAAAGCCCAGGCAACTCCCGCAAGGCCCGGGAAATGCCCAGACAAGGCCCCCGGAAGTGCCCCTATATGTACGCCAAATTATAAGACGACGTTACGTCGCGTCTTCGACAAGATAGACGCTATACTGTGCTGACAACGAAGTAGCCCGAATGGTCACCCTAACTTTCTCAAGCCAATAAAATTATATGAAGAGCGGGCGTGTGTCGCGAAACAATGCATGTCTAGCGAGTTGACACGGGATCATTGCGTGAACAGTTTACTCAAGAGAAAGGGTAATAAAATAGAAATACAGTGGTGGCCAAAATAATAAGAATGCCCTAAAACTGAATAAAGATCTGATCCTGCTCTAACTATAAAAAAAGTAGAGGTATATTTAAACATTATTACACCAATCTATTTCTCATTTCACAAGCTAGGGCAATTTTTCGCACCAAATGTTGTAGTGCCTTTCTACCACGTTAAAAAAAAGATTGTGTAGTTTTAGGCGACCAGTACTATTCGAAAGAGGGGTAAAATATTTCTATATGTGTTTTTTTTCATGGGGTTAGTTGGATAACTCTATAAAGCATTGGAAATTGTCACAGAAATATTAGCTTCTACTTTTGTCTTAAGATAATTCAGTCTTAAAAAAAAGGTGAGCCTTATACCCCTCATCTACCTTACATCACTGTAATATTCTATTAATTTTTTAAGATTTCACTCAAAAAACTATCAAAGTTAACAAAGTACATAACTTAAAATGTATACCTAGCTTATTTGATTAAAAGTTAAATATTACTTACTTACATTTTCATAAACCCTGTTTTCCTATTTATTAGTTAAAAAAATAACGTTTTTCATTTGAAATAAATTTAGAAAAAAAAACTTTTTGAAAACAAGCTTTTATAAAATGGACTAAAAAGCATAAAATAATATTTTGAGTGTTCTGATATCATAAAAATAAAACCGATGTTTTTTTTTCTTAATTTATTTTTTAATTTTTAGATTTGTCTGTCTATGCATTTCAGCTTGCGCATCGATATTGCAGGGAGTCTTTCCTGTCAATTTTAAAATATCTGTCTTCGATGAGAAGCCGTCCAACAAAAGCGACATATGCTAAAACTGTCGTTATTATTATGATCATTATACGCAAGGATTAATTAATTTTGGTCGAGATCGAACAAACTAAAGCCTTACCTCTTCTACGCCCCTCCGCCCCTTTTAGTGAGAGAGCATGTGAATTTTGAAATCAATCAGATACCTACGTGGAAGTCAGTTGAAAGTACTCAGAAAAACTTGTCATTAAATCGTCCATTTTGAATCCGCCATATTGAATTTTTGTAATCTGATTAAAAATTCGTTATCCTCATCCTCAAAAACCCCCAGATACCAATTTTGGTGGAAATCCAACAAACTAAAATTTTACCCCCTCTCCGCCCACCAGGTTAGGGGTGAGGTAGGCAGTCAGTTATACCACATTATTGAATTGTCATCGGAACTATAACGGTATGCGAAATTTGAAGTCAATCGGATACGTGGAAGTCAGTTGAAAGTAATCAGAAAAACTTGACATTAAATCGTCCAATTTGAATCCGCCATATTGAATTTTTATAATCTGATCAAAAATTCGTAATTCTCATACTCAAAAACCCCCAGATACCAATTTTGGTTGAAATCGGACAAACTAAAGTTTTACCCCCTCTCCATCCCCCACGTTAGGGGGGAGGTAGGTACCGGATGAAACCATATTATTGTATTGTCATCGGAACTAAGACGCTGTGCGAAATTTGAAGTTAATCGGATGTTTGGAAGTTCTTCAAAAATGAGTTGCAAGATTTGATTACATACATACCCACATACATACATACATACATACATACAGGTGAAGTTAAATAAAAGCTTGTAATAATAAAAGGGCGTACACGCCAAATTCTAAAATACATTCGAATAAAAAAAACCTTTAAAAATTTTTATATATCAGGTGGGCCAAAAAAACCGGACATTTTTTTTCATTATAACTTTTGAACTGTAGAATTGATTTTAATGGAACAAACTGCACTTCGCAGCGAATTAATCAGACTTGATTAAATATATTTTTTTGCCGCCATCTCAAAATCCAAGATGGCAGACCAAATTAAAATGTAACCTTCAAAGATGCTCGTTTATTCTTTTGTTGCAAACATATTTTAATTATTTTTTTTAAATTAGTAAGAAAACTACATTCTTGCCACGCACAACCATATACGTAATATTCCCGTATATGCGCACAACAAGGTACGAATCAGCAAAATCAGTTCAGTGGTTTATTAAAAAAAATTTTTGTTTTAACCATTGTTTTGCATATTATACGATTGCCTTGCCAATCAAGTCTGTATTTATTTCCTTATAAATTCATTACTACTAAACCGATTTTAATGAAATAAAAAACATCCTAATGATTTTTTATTTCACTAAGATCGGTTCAGTAATAATGAGTTTATAAGGAAATGAATGCAGGCAGGATTAGCAATGCAATCGTATAATCTGTTAAACAATGACTGAAATAAAAATAGATTTTTTGAGAACCATCAAACCGATTTTACCAGATTGTACTACTTTGTGCGAGCCAAAAGTAGTGCTTTTCCATAGATTAAAAAAAACTAAAACATTGTCAGAAAACAAGAGTTAACACGCCATCTTAAAGAATCAAGTATGATTCTGTCCGCTATCTTAAATTTTAGAATGGCTGTAAATTTTGATCATATAGTCTTTAAAAGGCAATCAATTTTGACCAGAATGTTATTTATTTCATTAAAATCGGTTCAGTATTAATGAATTTATAAGGAAATAAATGCAGACATGATTGACAATCGTATAATATTCAAAACAATGGTTGAAACAAAAATATATTTTTTTAGAACCACCGAACCGATTTTGTTAATTCGTACCTTGTTGTGCGTGGCAAGAATGCAGTTTTTTTATAGATTTAAAAAAAATAATTAAAACGTGTTCGCAACACAAGAATAAACGAGAATCTTTGAAGGGTACAATTTAATTTCATCCGCCATCTTGCATTTTGAGATGGCGGACAAAAAATATATTTATTTAAATCTCTGATTAATTCTCTGGCAAGTGCAGTTTGTCCCATTAAAATCGATGGTATAATTCAAATGTTATAATGAAAAAAAAAATCCGGTTTTTTTTGGCCCACCCAGTAGTTTAAAAAAACAAGTTCAAGACCTAGAATGTTTGTTGCAAATATCGCTCCTATCGTCTGTTTCATAAAGGCATAAAACGTTTTTAGCTCCTTTAAAATTTAGGAAATAGCCTTAACGCCTTTCTGTCTGTCTGTTTAAACCGTGGATATAAATTTTTTAGTAAATTTTTGTCTCCCAGCAAATATTAACATAACCATATAAAATATGCGACATTTCTCAAATTTTCATAAAAATCCAAAAAATGGTTATAAAACTATGACCTTTTAAAAAGTTAAATTTTACTTTTTCTGTTAATTTGCAATTGCCTCCGCTCTGGGTTTATTTTCACCGATCACCCAAATATTATAAAACAGAAAATTAAATCGACCTGGGTAGGTACGTATTTATTAATCAGTCTACATACCTACTTCAAATATTACGCGTTTCGCTTGACCTTCGACCGGCCGCATTCGCGTTGACGACAGCCGACGTTAACACCCGATGACACCCGATTCAATTTTTGTTTTGCAGGCGCGCCTATGGTTTTTCGTGCAAGACTCGATCGGCGCGGCTTACCTACTTCTTTATAAATTAAATTCGAAGAAGATATGTACGATATTCACGTTATAACAAGGGCTCGAGATTTTCTACATGCGTTGTCCTTCTTGTCCAGTTATTTCTTCGATGGCTATGAGGATGGCAAGCATGTCAAAAAGACAAAAGAAAAAGTTGCTCCGATTTCAAAAATTTTCGAATATCTTTGCGTTTCAGATGATTTTGAGCCGCCTGTCTGTATGTCTGTCGCTAGCGACCAACGCGCATAACTACTGTCTCGATTTTAATGAAATTTGGTACCTAGGTTGGGTATTGTGGTTTTATTTAAAAAATTAATAAAATCCACCGGACATAAGCCGGAAAAATAGGGTGCGAAAGTAGATGTCAAAAATTAAAGTTCTGGTACTATATTAAAGGTATCTGTGCATAAAGAAAAAAAAATACATTATAGTTTGTGAAGTTTAGTAGTGTTACACTGACGCGTCCCTGTAAACCAAAAAGGTTAAACATTACGATAATCGTGTGAGCATAAGTGCCCATAAATTGACAGAGTATTTGATTAATTATCAATCATATTAACGGTAAAACTACAGTTAAGTATTTGCATCCTGGAGATTGATTACTGACGGTAACAACTTCTGAGTCTGAGGTGTCCTTTTTTTATTATTACAAGCTTTTATTTAGCTTCAGATGTTCTGTCTAACTATCTAACTATCTAACTATCTAACTATCTAACTATCTATTAAATCTTGTGAAGCGTTTTTGACACACTTCCCATTATCCGATTTGGATGAAGTTTGGTACACACATAGTGGTTCCATGGCAATACAACATTAAGAAAAAAATGTCCTCCCACCCCTACCCCCACCCCTCCTATAGAAAAATATGTTTTTGACACACTTCCCGTTATCCGATTTGGATAAAATTTGGTATACACATAGTGGTCCGATAATAATATAACAATAAGAAATAAATATCCTCCCAACCCTACCACCCCCACCCCCTTCCATAGAAAAATTTGTTTTTGACACACATCCCGTTATCCGATTTGGATGAAATTTGGTATACATATAGTGATCCGATGACAATACAATATTAAGAAAAAACTATTCAATATTGATGATGATAATATTTGAATGTTAGTAAATTATTTTTTAATTTTTTGAGCATTTTATAAAAGCTTGTGACTTAATTTTTTTTTTTACCAATTTATTAGTTGACACTTTTTAGTTTGTATCATGGGCGCACCAGGAAGGGTCTTGGTGCCCGGGCCCCCACAAACCTATGATTTTTTAAAAATATTTTCCACTTTTTTTATTAAAAAAAAGATAATATAGGAGATCATGAGGCTTCGAGCCGCCCTTCCCAGAAGCCTTGGGCCCTCCCCCAAGACATATTTCTGGGTGTGCCACTGTGTGTTTGATTGTTGCATGTGGATAATAACCCATTAAAACCTTGATATTGTAGGTTGTTAAAAACAAAAAAATTGTAGTAAGGTACCAACATTTTTAAAAGCATGCGGAAGAGTAGTGCAAAAATAGTTAGTTAGGTTAGGTCAATATCCTCGGCCCCTGGTCTACCTCAGCTGGATAGGGCAAATCGACTTCGTTGGGCTAATTGGTTCCGTATTTTTGTCAGTTTCAACATTTTGTGTTTTTGATCTTCTGTAATTTCAACCAGCGGCGGCTCAGGCTAATTCAACATGGTAGTGCCCCCCTGGTCCACCTCGGCAGGATAGGGCAATTTGACTTCGTTGGGTTGATTGGTTCTGTATGTGTATTCAACCAGCGGCGCTCCAGTCAATATACGGTATTGCCATAATTTTAAATCAGTAAAAAAAAATCGGGATGTTTCTCCCAATGTTTACCCACATGTTATTAAAAAATATACCTACTACTAGTATGTTTGGGGTTTCTAATTCTATTTTGTTTTAAGAAACTACCTATGCCCACCCAAACACCGCCATGAAATGACTAAAAATTAAAAAAGAAATTCTGTTGAAATAATTGAAATGTATTGTAAAGGGCGTAAATTAAAACATCCATGCTTCACGCACAAAGACAATGCCTGTGCCAGGCACAAAATTTCTTTGTTTTTCCCATTGAAGCAACGCTCAAATGGGCAACATTGGCCCTATCTCTGTCATTCATATAGGCTACTGATAAGATCTATCTCTATCAGTTCGTGTAGACGCCTCGGGTCGCTCGACTGCTTTTCTTCTCCTTTAAATGTGATGCATTGAAGAGAAATAGCAGGCTCTTGGGCCCCGGTGTGTCTACTCGAACTCATCTTCTGTTTGCAGCGTATTCTACGCTGCTTTGGGTCTCAGTCACGGATCAACCAACACCGTGGTCCATTAATCGCGTCGCATCGAGTCGGAGTGTGATCCTCTGCATTGTACAGAATTATCAAATGTAATTTATAAAAAGAAATGCATAAAGAAAAACCTAAGATGTTTTAAAAATGAAAAAGAAACGTGTTTTTTGGAGAAAAATAGGTAAGTGCTCTGGCACCGTGGCACTACCTCACGAGTCGCCACTGATTTCAACCCTTTCAATCTTTTGTACTTTCAATATTTCGACCTTTTGTTTTTCGACAATTTGCCGGCCGCCCTCACAAAAAGACAACGCACAAATAAATAAAGCTGTTTTACTTAAATAGTTTAAAAGCAATAAAACAGCAAAATAATAAGAACCTACCCGTTTTCACCAAACTGATCGCCTTACCTAAAATTAAAAAAAAGAAATTAGTACCTATAGTGTTTTTATATACCAGTGGAAAACATGTCATTATGTTAAGAACGGCTACGTATTCTAATGTCTTTAATAAAAATATCGAACGAACCTAATTTGATGCTGCGTGACTAATCCCTTCTTATAAGGCTTAACAGAAGCTATCGACCAATACTACCTGTACCCTTTAATAATGGGTATCATATATCATATTTTATTACAGTTTTTTATATGGAATTGTTGAATACGGCAACTTTACCTATTGTTGGCCTATTGATTTATGAATGGGTTGGGCAATGACATACCCAACCTAGAAACGACCAAATTGGTTGAAAGAATTAATCGGTATACAAGTTTTAAAAAATTCAAAAATAGAATCTTGTACAGGATGACAAGTCACTCCAAACTTTTTGCCAATCCCACTGTTGCGTAATTTTATTTTAATTAATGTATAAACTCATTGGTTATATTTGCGTGGCGTTTATTAGGGGTTAATGTAGGTAATTAAAAAAACTTTACCTTTAACTACACGTGCCGGTGTATTTTGTACACCATTTTGACAAAACTTGTTGCCGTTTGGTCTTACACTTACTAGTAGACCCTCTGAAGGGTCTAGTGTAATAGTTTTAAGTCACTTCGCAGCAGCTTTACCGGTGTTTTGATGATGAGCGATATTTGTTTTAGGTGGTCATCTGCGGTGTAAAAAATAAACCACACGTGTAATTATGAAAGTAAGTAAATTTGGAATATCCTAAATTGAGTTTGTTACATAATATTTTTCATAGACGTCGTTGTTCTTTAACCCTAAAGATATAGAATTTTTTATTTATTTTATTATCATAATTTATGTACAGAATCTAAATCCCCCTTAGGCTCCTTTTACAGGGGTAACATTCAAAAGGCTTGACCAGCGTACTATAAAAGGTTTTCCAGATAAAAGTATTTATAAGGGCTTTATTGGGATTTCAGAAACAGTATGATTTTGGTAAAATGGGAAAAAAGTGGCGTTATTCAAAGCTGAATCATCTGATCTTATTCGGCATGGAATGCCATCATTTTTGTCCCATTGGATAGAATTGTAAGTTTGTCCGTTTACGAAATCCCCAGAAAACCCAATGTAGATATTTTAATCTAAGAAACCCTGTGTATCAGATTCATCTTGTTCTGTATTTTAAATTTTGATTTGTTAATAACAAAGACTATTTTCTTTCGATTGTTGTTTACATCTAAATATAGTGGATTTCATAATGGAGGCTTCCCTTTAGCTGGTGTACAAAATACTCCGCGCGTGTAGTTACGTAATGGCCTAGGGCGCGTGTAGTTAAATGTTAATACAAAAGCTGCATAATTTTGTCCATATGATCTTTTGGACTATATGAGAAATGTCAGATGTCAAATTTTGACAGCAGCTTTCTTAAGTTAAGGGGAACACCTAGTAAATTTTCTGAGAGAAAGAAAGAATTATTCCTGATTTGAAGTATACTAAACAATGATCCAAGTAGATTATCATTAGCACACTTTAACAGTTATTTAAAACTAATTAACACAAAGCGGTCTATCTAGATGTCAACAACCTATATGAATTTGAAGTCAGGGCAAAGATCCCTAGAGTTCTGACAAATACTATAGATGGATTCCCATTAACTTAAGCAAGCTGCTGTCAAAATTTGACATAAGAAATGACATCTGATACTTCTGACAATCCAAAAGATACATTAACTCCTAAAAAAGGCCACGCAAATATAAAATGCTCACAAGCTGAGGCGGTATGCAATTATTATTCAACCGATTTTGATTATTTTATCTCACACGTAAGCTATAATTATAGTAGTGTGAGCTATGGTGATCGTGCCAAAAGTTTTAAAAAAACTTGCTCCGTTTTGATTTTTAACCTTTTTTGTCGCGCAATCTGTCTGTCTGTACGTCTCTATGTTTGTCAAAAATGACCAACGCGCATAACTCAAAACCTACTTGCCCGATTTTAGTTTGGGGTTTGGCACTACCCATTTAAAATGAATAAAATCCGCCGGCATAGTCAAAAAACTGTGACTGTGTTTTAGAAAAACTTAGTACCTTGGTTAAACGGGTTGTGGTTGATTTCAAAAATTATAGTTTTGCTAAAAATATGACTTGTGTGGTGCTGAATTAAAGGTGAAGATCAAAAAGATACATTATAGTTTATTATGTTCAGAGGTGTTATACGAAAGGGGCGGGGGGTGTTTTAATCAAAATACATATATACAATGTTTCCTAAGTATTAATTTAAACTGTAATCGATGATTTTTTGGTTATTATAACATTTGCGGAACGCCATTGGAGGACGGTAAAACACACATGAATTTTTTATCGCGCTGTCTGTCTGTATGTCTGCCTGTCTGTTTGTAACGACCAATGCGTATAATTTTTCTTGTCCGATTGTAATGAAATTTGGTCCCTAGGTTAGGTTTTGTCTCTAGATGTTATCATTGGAAATTGAAAAATTTCCATCGGAGATAAGCTAAAAAAACGGGTGGGGGCAGAATAGTGTGAGCTTAGGTGCCCGTAAATTGGCAGAGTATTTTATCTTATAAGAGAAAAATATGTGAAAAAACTTTAAGATATCTATAATAGGATAGCGCAGTAACAGTTATGTTAAAATTTTTAAATATGTAAAAAAAACCCAAATTATAATTTGTAACAATGTCATTTATTTTTAAACTAAGAAAAAGACTTAAGACTAAGTACTTAAGGTGGTCACTATCGACTAAGAGTACCCATGCAAAGGATGGGAATAACAGAAGAGACCGAAAACACTTTCGGTAAACCTCAGATGATTCAGAGGATCTGAACATTGTCTCACCCAAACTGATAGCTAACCTTTTTGGAGGATTAGGCATACAGTGAAAAGAAACCACTCAAAAGTAAGCCACAATAGATTCACCAGTGGTTGCAGTGAAAGGGTTGCAAGAACCACTCACATATGAATCATCAAGTACTTAAGGGGATTGCTAGATTAAGAAGTAAAATACATAGGGACTTTTTGGAATAAAACCTGACCTTATTTTAAAATCGGCAGAATTGTGACAGATTTACATATAAAAATAGGCTGCTTTCTTTTAAAATTCGGTCCTAAAAATCAGTTATTTGTGATTTTCTCGAAAACTAATAACATTTTAAAAAAAGTGCAAAAAGAAAAAATGCGTAAAATCATTCAGTCTATAATGCCGAATTAAAAAAAAACCTAACCTAACATTTTAAAAAATATAATTTAAATAAACTTTTTTTTAAAATTTTTGTTTTCTTTGTAGTTGCCTTGTTTCGAAATATTAATACTTTTTCATATTAAGCCTGATCCCCACTTAGAACACCAACAAAACACCATGTGCTTAAATTTAGTTTTTGTTTCTTTAAAGTTGAGCAACTTTAAGTAAGGTCTATAATACCCGGACCGCCAATGGCACTTGAAAATATTTGTATACAATTAAGCACTGTACGAAAAAAAAAACGTATATAAAAAAAGTTCAATTTCTGGGTAGAAACAGCTTTAAAATATACGCAAAAGTGCACACTTTTAATAAATTTGAAATTCCAGCCAAACTGCTATTGATAAAAAAAAATATGTTTCACTAAACTCTAATGGGACAAAAGGGTTTAAACAAAATAAATGCAGTGGCGTAGCATGGGGGGATGCGCAGGGGGTTTGTCGACTCTCCCCCCCCCCGCCCCGAGGGTACTGGCGCCCCATGGGTGCCCTAAGCGCCCTAAGCTTTATTAAGTAGCAGGGCCGGCAAGAGAAAATTGAGAGGACGGCAAAGCTGTCGCTAGGAAAGTAAAGACATAACGACCTTTTTTTTTTTGGTCGCAAGATTGGAAAGTAAAGACATGATGAATGATGAACTTTTTTTTTTGTTTTTTTTGGTCGCAAACCCCCCCCCCCCTCCTCCGCCCTTTCAGTCCCGCTACGCCGCTGACTAAATGTTACCTAAGGGTAGTTTTTTAAGGGTTTGAAATCTTAAACATGGGTTTATAAAGTTTTACCTAATAGACGTTGCATCATGATTTTTCTCCAACTATATATGTATACTAAAAGCTTTAGTTTCTAAGTTATCTACGAAACATATAATTTATCCATATATATATATACATATATATATATATAGCCTGGTTTTTCACAGCCTTGGCAAAAAATTTTGAAATAAAAATCTGAAAATTGCATATTGATACAAGTATCTTTTAAAACGTTTAGTCAGTACCTCTATTTTTTCTAAACCTTTTTAAAAATACTTTAATATCTGTTAAGCTGGAATGTCAAATAAAATAAAAGTGTGCGCATTTGCGCGTATTTTAACAATGCTTCTAATATTTTTAATATTACTATACGCTTTTTTTTCTAGTACAGTTCCTAATTGTATAAGAATTGAATTTTCAAAATCCCATTGGTGGTCCTGCTGGTAATAACCATTTTCCAAACCTTTACTTAAAGTTATTTAACTTTAAGAACACAAAAACAAAATTTTAGTAAATAGTGTTTGGTACAAATGGGGATCAAGCTTAATAATATAAAGTATTAACATTTTAAAACAGAGTGGGAAAAAAATTAAATAAAGAAAAAATTATTTTTTTAAAATATATTTAGTCAGAGCATATTATTTTAAAAGGCTTTCCGTTTTCGGTCTAGAAGCAAATCATATTACTTTTTGGCAACAGACCATTTCCCCCTAATTTGACCCCGCTGAATCCGAATATCTCTGTTGCCAACTCGAAAAATCGACAGGGACGGAGAAAATCCCCCCAAACCCCCAAAAACCTGTTTTTTTTCAGTTTTATGCAATTTTCTCGAAAACTAACCTTTGTACAATTGTCTCTATTAAGCCTTTTATATTATTGTAGTTTTAAGTAACTTTAATTTAATAAAAACTCAAGAGCGTTTTAAACTAAATGTGTATTTTATAAAACCCAAAGAACAATCCTTTCCTACACAGAACAGCTGATCATTTGACAACAATCTTGGAATCATAAATAAAAGTGGTTTATGAAACACCTACTGTACATCTCCTTTTCTTTTTTAATTTTTCTTTTTAGAAAAATCTAAATTAAAGAAAACAAATTCCTAAACTAAGAAAACACTTAATTTGATATTAATATAAAGAAAACACAAATCACTTATATGAAATAAACAAATCATTATTACATCACATAATCATTGAACTTCTTTAGTTTTCTTCTTTCTCTCTTTTCTCTCCCTCCTGTATTTTCTTCTTTTTGTGTCTCATCTTTGGTCTTTTTATTTTCATTAGTCTTATTTTGTGTCTTTTTCTCCTTTTTAGGCAAGTCTTCAGTTTTACTTGGAAGTTTAATCAAAAATTTGCGATTTCTTCTGAAAATATCACCATCTTCTGTTTCTACCATAAATGAACTTGGTTCTTTGCAATTTCGGATAATGCTTCCACCAAGTTTTGTATCTTTAATAAAAACTTGATCATTTTCTTCCAATAAAGGTAAAATTTTCGACTTAGTTCTTTTTAGCTTTTTCTGGTTCTTGATGTTGTATCATTTTTATTTTATTATGATCAATTAACTTTGGTTTTAAGTTTTCTTGAGTAGTAGGTAACACTTCTCTTAATTTACGTCCAAATAATATTTCAGCAGGAGAATTTCCGCAGGAAAGTGGAGTATTACGGTAAGCTAGGATTCCCAAGTAAGGATCTTCACACTTTTTTAACAACTTTTTAACCAGTTGCACGGCTCTTTCTGCTGATTCATTGCTTTGTGCAAATCTAGGGCTACTCATAGTGTGATTGAAATTGTAATTCTTTGCAACAAAACTAAAGGCAAAACTATCAAATTGTGGGCCACCGTCAGAGTAAAATAATTCTGGTATTCCAAACCTACCAAAAACTTCTTTTAGTTTTTCAATAACATCTTCACTTTTTTAAAATGACTACTTCTGGATATTTTGAGTAAATATCTTGAATGACAAGATATACTTGACTTCTGTATTGAAAAAGGTCTGCTGATACATGTTGGAAAGGTAACTCCGGCAATTTTCTCAAAGTCATAGGATCTGTTTCTTGATTTTGATTCTTTAAGCATTCATGACAATTTTGTACAGTTTCAGTGATGTAATTATTAATATTTGGCCACCAGACTGTATGTTTAGCTCTTAGTTTACAACTATTTATAACTTGATGTCCAATATGAATTTGTTCTAGTGTTTTTCTAAACATAGATGTAGGAATAAATAATCTGTCTTTATAGTACAACAAATTGCTATAAAATGTTATATCATTTCTGTATTTGTAAAATTTTTGACATTCTTCAACTACTTTTAATGAATTTTCTGGCCATCCATGTATTACATATTCACTTAGTTTCTTAAACTCTTTTTTCTGTAATTTTTCTACTTGTTCATGAGTTATCTTTAAATTATCTTCAGTTTCTTGTCTAATCACATTTACATAGCATTCTACCTCTTCTTCCAAGATATATTTAGAATTGTCTGTGTTTCTTAAAGGCTGTCTTGACAAAGTATCTGGTACGTAGAATTTCTTCCCAGCGACATGCTCAATATTAAACATAAATCTAGTCAATTTTAAACGAAATCTTTGAAGCCTGACTGTTAAATCATTTATTGATTTTTTCTTCAAAATTGTTAAAAGAGGCAAATGATCGGTCTGAATGATGAATTCTTTACCCAATAAGTATTCTTCCAGTCTTTCACATACCCAAACAATGGCATAGACTTCCTTTTCAATCTGTGCGTATCGTTATTGCGTTTCACTCAAACTTTTTGAGCAGTATAGTACAGGAGCCCATCTTCCATCTGGCTGTAATTGTTCCAAGGTACCCCTATTCCAAAAGAACTGGAGTCTGCAAGAATTCTTGTTTCTCTGTTGACATCATAGACTTTCAAAACTGGAGCACTCGACACAAGTTTTTTTAATTTATTGAAGCATTCTCTATGAATTTCATTAAAATGAAATGTTATATTATCTTTCAACAGCTCACGTAAGGGTTTTGTTTCATCAGTGACATTTTTTAGAAATTTCGTTAAATGATTTATCATTCCGAGGAATTGTCTCACATGTGTTACTGTTCTTGGTTCTTCAAATTCAACTATTGCTTTTATATTGTCACTATCGATTTTAATACCAGATTGTCCAATAATATGACCTAGTAGTTTGATTTCTGTGATACCAATCTGACATTTGGATTGATTTAAAGTTAGTCCATTTTCTTTTAAAATCTTTAAGACACTGTTAAGTCTTATGTTATGTTGCTCTACTGTGTCAGCAAATACTGTTGCATCATCAATGTGAACCAGAACTCCTTTTTGGTTTTTAAACAATTTGTTAATGGCACACTGAAAAATTTCTGGGGCTGATGTTATGCCAAAAGGTACCCTTTTGTAAAAATATCTACCGAAGGGTGTAAGAAATGCTGTATATTGTTTTGAATCATTTGAAAGAGGCAGTTGCCAAAAACTTGATACACAGTCTGATTTTGAAAATACTTTTGCATTTTTAAGTTGTGCGAGTGTAGAATCTACTATTGGCAAAATTATTTTCTTCTTGAGTACGTACTTATTCAATTCAGTAAAATCTGCACATATACGTACTTGATTTTTGTTTTTAGGTACACAAACCATTGGTGCACACCATGGTGTTGGATTATTGCACTCAACAGGATCATAGATATCTTCTTTTACCATTTTCTTCAGTTCTTTTTCGACTCTGTCCATTATCGGAATTCCTATATGTCTAGGTGTAGAAATTGAAAAAGGTTTATAGTTTTCTACCATCTTAATTTCATGTTAGCTCCCGCTAAATTTCGCGGTTGTTTTTAAAATTTTAAAACCACACAATTGGATGACGGACAGAGTACATTTTCCGCGCATTGGACATGCGCACCTGAATCATTGGAGATCCTTTTCTACCGCCTCGAGAAAATGGCGTGTTAAATTACTTTCTCCAACTATTACAAATTTCTACACTTAAAGGTGCTCGATTTTGGTGCACTGAAGCATAGAACTAGAAACTTCAGCCCTTCAGCTACGTGGTGCCATCATTAGATCAAGACAGGGGCCCCTGGAACGTGGAGAAATTGGCTGCAAACTGGTAAGTGCTTTGTTTCTGATTTCCGTTGTGTGGTAACAGCATTTAACCTATGGACCTTTGATTATTTCGTGATTTCATATCAATTAATTTATGTTTGTTCGCGCTTTCATTAATTAAAATATATACAGTCCACTGCAGTTATCGTTTTTCTAATTGCGGGCAAACAAAAAGTGTTCCTTCGAACCGAATAAGTAAATTAAATCCATTCGACGGTATTTTAAGGCAGCCATTTTCACATTTTCACACGGCGACCACACGGCCTTGAACTTGCCAATCGTTCGACCTTCGGTTTCGGCGCAGTTCACCTGTTTTCGGTCCGCTGCTATGGTAACGCAGGGTCTACCGCGTGGTCATTTCAGTAAACAAAAATCGAGAAGCAATCAAAACAAACAAACACGATTTGTGTGATTAGATTTGTTCCATACCATTTCGATAATAAAACATTTTTCATCAATTGCGATAAATTAGTGCATATTTTCGACAATTCGTCATTTTTCTATTTCAGAAGCATTAATTTAGCGTTAATTGTTTATTTACCGACAATTTCGTCATTTCAAAGGTAAAAATCAAGTCTATCAAAAAAGCCGTGCAAAAACGCAAGGGTTTTTTATCTGCGATCACCGAGTGTTATGTGTTTTCACAAACCGCGGCAACGGACGCAAAAGCGAGAAACGAGTTTCAAGTGAGGTGTTCCGATTTGGATGAAACCTTCGAAAAATGCATGTTGGCATCTAATGATGTCATTATGATGATAGACGACTCGGACGACGAGGAGTTTAAAACGCAAGATGCGATCCTTTCAGAAGCTCGTAAATATTTTTATGCGTGTAAGGGGGTTTACTCTGAAATATTTCCGGTTGAGGCTCCATCCTTTTCGCGATCATGTTCGTCAAAACGAATCTGAAACTCCAAAACTCAAAGAGTTAGGTATTCCCATATTTCGAGGTGATAAAAAATTATTGCCAAGCTTTTTCGATCTTTTTAATAACATTATAGATCAAAATCAAAGTCTAAGTAACGTCCGAAAACTTCAATATTTATTTTCATATCTCGAGGATGAGCCTTTAAATTAAGAATTGCGTAATTTAATTGACACCTTTTCAGAATCCCTAGAAATTTTAAAATCACTTAGCTTTGACGTTGACAGTTGGGACTTTATTATTTTTTTCATTCTGTTAGAAAAATTGGATATTCCGACGCGTTCAAATTTCGAAATGAGTCACGCCAATACTAATACCGAAATTCCCACTTTTCAGTCACTTTTTCAATTTCTAGAAAAAAGATGTAAAGTTTTGGAATCACTTCCTCAATCAACAGCACCCAAAAAGGTGCCCACCTATCAAAAATCAAATTTTATGCAAAATCATTTTGGGCAAAAGCCTACCTATAAATCATCCAATTCGCCTTTTATAGGACTGGCTGGCACCTCAACTAATTCAAGTACGGGAATAAAATGTTTCCGGTGTAATCAAGGTCACGTGCTTTCGAAATGTCAAACATTTCTTGACCTCTCACCTATCGATCGCCTATCTTTCGTCAAGCAGAAAAAATTATGTCTAGCGTGTTTTCATCCCTCGCATGGGGTAGATACGTGCAAATCAAAATATTCATGCAGGACTTGCAATAGTAAAAGGCACCACACTTTAACTCATATCTCAGAAACTAATAAAGAGTCTGGAAGCCAAGATACTAGTCCTGTCATTCACACACCACCTGTCAATAATCTTCATGTGTCATTAAATACCTCAGGACCTTCAGGTAACTTTCTTTTATGCACCGCCATAATAGATGTTATGGACGGTTGCGGAAATTTTCAACCTGAAAGGGCACTGCTTGATTCTGGATCACAGACAGGATTCATCAGTGAAAAGTGTATTCAGCGTCTTAATCTTCCTAGGCGAAGTTACACCACTAAAATATTCGGATTAAATCAAATGTCTTCTCTTACTTCCAAAGGGCTCGTTCAATGTCACATTAAGCCACAAGGACAGGTCACTCCTTTACTTAATTTCGAAGCAATTGTTGTTCCACAACTATGTTCCAATATGCCTACATTCACTTTGAACGATAATCAGTGGAAACAGTTGGAAAACCTTAAACTTGCCGACCCATCTTATTTCAAATCTAGACCTGTGGACCTAGTGATTGGTTGCGAGCTATTCGCACAGATATTCAAGGAGGGCAGGGTTCTTGGACAAATAGGGCAACCTTCAGCCCTTAAAACCATCGTTGGCTGGGTCGTCATGGGAAAAGTTGACGAAGTAGGTAATCTTACGGAACGAACCAGTTGTTTTTTAACGAGTCATTCACCTCCTTTAGAGGTCATTATCCCTAGGTTTTGGGAAATCGAACATTTGCCCAAAAAACAAATCTTATCAAAGGAGGAAAAACAAGCGGAATCAATATTTACTGCGAGTGTAGTTCGACAACCGAGCGGTAGATTCATGGTAGATCTTCCGTTTAAAGATAAAATAAACCCTGACCTAGGAAATACTTATCCGCAAGCTTATCGTAGATTTTTACTTCTAGAAAATAGATTACTCAAAAATCCTGATCTGTACACTGCTTATTCTAGTTTCATGCAAGACTATATCGATTCTAATCACATGTCCTAGTCAACCAAAAGTCGACGTATCATGTTTTTTGGCACATCATTGCGTACTAAAGCCGGAAAGCTTAAGTACAAAATTAAGGGTAGTCTGGGATTGTTCGGCAGTCACCCCAAAGAATATTAGTCTCAATGACACGTTGTTATATGGACCGAAACTTCAAAAAGATATTGCTTCTTTACTCCTTACGTTTCATCTTAATCCTATTGCCTACATTGCTGATATCAAACAGATGTTCCGTCAAGTCCTTATCAATCCTTATCACCGTCCTTATCAAAGGATATTGTGGAGGTTTTCTCCACAGGACCCACTTTCAGTGTGGGAACTTTCTACTGTCACTTTTGGCATGACATGCTCACCTTTTTTAGCCATGCGTACATTAAATGAGCTGGTAGAGAGAGAAAAGGAACGTTTTCCTATAGCTAGTACTGTTCTAAAAACGTCAATTTACATCGACGATATCTTGGGAACTAGCCCTTCGCTTTCTAAAGCCCTTTCCCTACAGATGGAACTCAATGATTTGTTAAAGTCGGAAGGATTTGAACTTAAAAAATGGGCAAGCAATTGTCCTGAGTTATTGGCAACATTGCCAGAATCCGATCATCAAATGCCTCTCTCTTTTGACAAGGATGAACCACACTTTATCAAAGTTTTAGGCCTTAAATGGCATCCAAAAAACGATATTTTTTCTTATCAATGCCGAATGAAGGACAAACCCCCAACTAAACGTTCTATTTTATCTATCATAGGAACAATCTTCGATCCCTTAGGTTTTCTTTGTCCCTTGTTGCTACAAGCAAAATTTATTTTGCAACAGTTGTGGATGTCGAAAATAGGCTGGGACGAAGAACCAGATTCTTTTATCATCGACTCTTGGAACAAACTTCGTTCTGAATTCCCGCTTCTTTCCAATTTTCAATTACCCCGACAAATCAAACTGTCTAAAACCAACACCTGTCAAATCATCGGCTTCTGTGTCGCTTCAATTCGAGGTTACGCAGGCGTCGTATATTTTCGTGTAGAAGAGGAAAACAATATATCTGTTTCTCTCATATCTGCAAAATCTAGGGTCGCGCCTACAAAGTCACAAACTTTGGCTAGGCTAGAACTCCTAGGCGCATTTCTTTTAAGCGAATTAATTGATTTCGTCTTATCTAGCTATGAAGGAAAAATAACTTTTACAAATATCGTTACTTTCTGCGATTCGCAAGTCTTATTGCACTGGCTTTCATCTCCTCCTATTCGCTGGCAAACCTTTGTTGGAAATCGAGTCAGTAGATTCCAAGAAATCATTCCCTCAAACTCATGGCGCTACATTCCTTCTGCTTTAAATGCAGCCGATATTGCGTCAAGAGGGGCCACCCCTCCACAGCTCATGTCACATGACATGTGGTGGAATGCACCGTCGTTTTTGTGGTCTCCCGAAAACGAATGGCCCGATTTTCATAAATCAAAAATGCCGATTGATTTCGGAGATATTAATCTGGAGGAAAAGCCAAAGGTCTGTTGCAATGCGATAATTGACGTTAACTTCTTAGATCAGCTTCTTACCAAATATTCATCTATATCAAAAATTCAACGTATCATTTGTTATGTCCTTCGAATAGTTAACCTTTTTCAAAACCATTCCTATCAAAAACCCACTAATCTACCAGACCAAAAAATTATTTTTGAAAATATTGTTTTTCCTACCACCGGTGAGATGCAAAGTGCGTTATACCTTCTTATCAAACGCGTTCAAGGTTCTTGCTTTTCTGAGCTTTTTTTCGCGTTATCTAAGGATAAACCATTACCGAAACCTTTTCGAAAACTTTGACCTTTTCTCGATGAAAATAATATCATTAGAGTCGGAGGCAGATTACAAAAATCTGATATTTTGTCTTATTCTGCAAAACACGCCGTCTTACTTTCGAGTAACCATCGTTTAACTACTCTTCTTATCGAGTCCACTCCTCGACAATACCTTCATCCTGGGTTTAAAACATTACATAATCTGCTTTTACAGCAATTTTGGATATTATCTGCCAGACGGGCAATTCAAAGAACCATATCCAAGTGTTTGCAATGTTTTAGAATCAACCCTAAACCCTATAGACCGCCCATAATGAGTTCTCTTCCCGCTCATCGAATCAATCAACTTAAACCTTTTTCGAGTGTAGCTCTCGACTTTTGTGGACCTTTCTTTGTGATTCCTCATCGTTACCGTGGTTGTAAAGCTTTCAAATCGTATGTCTGTGTGTTTGTCTGTACGGCCACACATTGCGTGCATTTGGAATTAACCATGGAACTGTCCACCGAAGGGTTTGTAGGTGCATTCCATCGATTCATTTCCAGACGTGAAAGCGTGACGCAATGCTGGTCAGATCAGGGCAGTAATTTTATAGGGTTTCGTAACCAATTACTTGATTACGCAAGAAGTGCGTCCACCAGACTTTCTATTCGTTGGCATCTGTTTTCCTCTCAGTCCACATTTCAATGGCCTGGCAGAAGCTGGCGTCAAAAGTTTTAAAACTCACTTTGTTCGAGTTTTCGGCGACCAGAAGTTGTCCATCATGGAAATGTCCACCCTTACATGTCGCATAGAAGCTGTAATTAATATTCGCCCTTTATCTCCTGCCTCTTCAGACCCACACGATCTTCAACCTCTTACCCCTAGGCATTTTTTGACCCTTGAACCCCTTAATTCAGAAATTCCGGAGTCAGATTTGTCCGAGGTTCCCCTAAATCGGCTCTCGAGATGGCAACTAATCCAAAAACTACATAATGATTTTTGGAAACGGTATTCTGTAGAGTATTTGCATACGCTACAACAGCGACACAAGTGGGCTGATTCGTCCCCAAATATCAAATTAAATGATTTGGTTATCATAACGAGTGATCACATCCAATCACCTTTGAAATGGCCAGTCGGTCGGGTTCTCGAATTGCATCCCGGCGGAGACGGTCAAGTGCGTGTAGCGACGGTACGAACGGCTACCGGTGTTTACAAGCGGCCAGTTGTAAAACTGTGCCTCTTGCCGAATTAAAAGTAATTTTAATTTTTTCTACCTATTACCGGCTACTAGGTTTTTCTTTATTTTTATTTTTTTTTTTTGAATTTTTTGTTTGTTTGTTTTGCCTTTTTCGGGTTTTTGTTATCTCTAAATGAACTTACGATACTTATCTGTTTTCCATTCATTTATATTTATCGGTCGATCATTTTTTCTTATATCTATATCTGTCCGGTTGATATTCTAAAATTGTGTGTTTTGGAGGGCAGTTATGTTAGCTTCCGCTAAATCCCGCGGTTGTTTTTAAAATTTTAAAACCACACAATTGAATGACGGACAGAGTACATTTTCCGCGCATTGGACATGCGCACCAAAAATCAGGGAGATCCTTTTCTACCGCCTCGAGAAAATGGCGTGTTAAATTACTTTCTCCAACTATTACAAATTTCTACACTTAAAAGTGCTCGATTTTGGTGTACTGAAGCATAGAACTAAAAACTTCAGCCCTTCAGCTACGTGGTGCCATCATTAGATCAAGACAGGGGCCCCTGGAACGTGGAGAAATTGGCTGCAAACTGGTGAGTGCTTTGTTTCTGATTTCCGTTGTGTGGTAACAGCATTTAACCTATGGACCTTTGATTATTTCGTGATTTCATATCAATTAATTTATGTTTGTTCACGCTTTCATTAATTAAAATATATACAGTCCACTGCAGTTATCGTTTTTCTAATTGCGGGCAAACATTTTATATTCATAGTTTTTAAGCTTTTTAATTTTATTGAACAGTACAGCTTGTGTTTTTATCACTTTTTGAAGAGTAAATTGCTCATTTGATTTTTTTTCTGTCTTTAAGGTTAAGGTCTTTAATGGCAGGTCTACCAAGTAGATTTTCATGGTTTTCCATGACATATGTCTTTATTGTCCTGTCTTCACCCTTGTGCTTGACTTTAAGTTTACATTTGCCTAGTATGTTCAATCTGTATCCTCCTGGACCCTTTAATTTAGTTTTAGTGCATTTTAGTTTTGGTTTCTGTACCAACTTGTCATATGATGCTTTGCTTAGTATTGCAACATCTGCACCTGAGTCTATTTTAAAGTTAACTTCTCCTTGAGGTAATTTTAAGGCTATTAACCAAGCTGTTTCTTTGTCTCCTTGTATTTCTCGTACAATTTGGTTTACATCAGAGTCTGATGATGACTCGTCTGAACTGTCCTCTACCTCACTGACTTTTTTGTGTTTACCAGGAGTTGCTACAGACCTGATTTTGCACATTTGTTTGTAATGACCTTTGATTGAACATTTTTCACAACGCACTTTTAATGCAGGGTAGTCTTGTAACCGATGACTTGGTTTTTTTCCACATCTACCACATTGTGGATAGGTTTTTGTAGAGTGTGATTACTCATTTTTTTGATGTTTTGGTCTCTTATTTGTGAAAACTCTGTTTACACCTGATGTGTCATCGATAAGTTGTTTATTGTCCAGCTTAACTCGTTCACTTTGCAAGATTTTAACTTTGGCTGTTTCAAGCGTCAAATTACTATCAACCTGCAACGTTAATGACAACTTTTTATCTAAAATACCCACAACTAGTCTGTCTCGAACTAATTCATCTGTCATTGTGTAACGGTCCAGAATTCCCATACAAATAAATTATAAATTAACAGTTGTTTTACTCAAATCACCCCGTTCGACTACTTTCACCTTTCTGTATCTGGGAGAGAGATAACCAGATTGATAAAATAAATGTGTGACATCTGTTTTTATTTTTCTACTTTATCTTTACGGCTGGTGAATAATATCTGGGGAGTAAAGAAACAACTCTTATATATTAAAGATTGAAACATACAGTAAGGCATATGTATCCAAATTAAAATTACTACCAATAGTCTTATAGATAGCTAATACTGGGATTGTAACTTGTTGGATGTTGAAGAAGTGCTGATGAAGATACTGCGAGGACTGGTTTAGTTAATTCGTACCCTGGTACTCCTGTAACTAAAAGACAAAAGGGAATATGTTACTTTCTACTTTCTGGCTTTACAGGTATTGTGTGACACACTGTAATTATCCTGAGACAGGGTGAGCTTATATTTGGCTCAGTTATGTAGGTACACTACTGATGGGTCATAATATTCAAAATATCATAGAGCCTTTTGGGAATAAATCCTTGCTGAATTTAAGATCAGTTTATGGTACTTTCCTACCTTTAGAGTTGTGTCTCCTGTCTTCTCTCATATTCCTGTCGGGCCGTGTGGTTCATCTCGGACCCTCGTGTCGTTGTTTCACATCTTTTATGGTCGTGTTTATAGGGCCTTGCCATTTGTGCCTTCTGATTTATTAGTGAAGCGATGGGGTGTGGTAAAAAACGTCTTTAAAACACTGCACACTGAAAACATCTTCACTAGAACGTTACATGACCGCTTGATTGGACTACTAGCCTTTTTTTGAGTCACACTGTTTACTGAGTTATCACTATTTTGGTAAAAGGGGGCCTAGGCCTTGCCCCAAAAATATTTGTTTTGACATTTATTTGACATCGACCATGTCACAGAACAGGTGACAAATTAACCCCCGTATGCACCTGCTTAATCGCTAGGTTAAGTCCTTGTCCAATGAAAAATAAATGGCCGTTCTTTTGCGTTATCCTTCCTTGGTGAAAGCTGCGTCTCGCCATAGAGAGAGAGGCCGATTGGACTGGCATGAGATTGAGAGGAGGGAACATAGGTTGTTCGTTGTAGTTGGGAACACTGGCGCGTCTCTGTCAATTTACCTGTCAATTTTTGGAGTGGAACGTCTTTTTTTTGCCTCTCTGTCAAAAAATTTGGAAGGGACGTGACGCCTGTTTTTGGGGTGAGCTTTTGAGGGCTTATTTTGTGTCCGTAGAGACGCCGTTGGCGGTTTTTACATGAGAGAGCCTTTAGTTTGGCTATAGTTTGGTTCTGGAGCCGTGTTTGGTTGACAAAAACTATAGACGAGCCCCGCTTCGCGGAATTAATTTGAAGTCGCCCCAAGCCATGCTGTCTACGTAAGGTAATTTTTTTTTTTTAATGTTTTAATGGTTCTGGCTCATTGTTACCCCATTTCTCTGGCATTGTTTTCAGACTTGAACGTTACCCGTACATTGGATTACCCCATTTTGGAAGCATAGGCCCTCATGACCTTTGAGGTGAGTCTATATTTAGGTTAGGTAACACTTCTTGCTAGACATTGTGTTCTTTTTGTAAATATTTTTGTTTTAAAAGTTTAAAGAGCCCCGTTATGAGCTTAGAGATCACTGGCATAGAGATGGAACTCTTACTGCATTGTCCCCGTTTTTATTTAAAAATGGGTTACAGATTATTTTATGCTGATTAAATTGTACTATTTTAATGTAACATGTACTGATTAATTTTAAAGTGCAGATTAAGTACCTGTTGCAATATTAAGTGGTACCTGTTAGCTCCCGCTAAATTTCGCGGTTGTTTGTAAATTTTAAAACCACACAATTGGATGACGGATAGAGTACATTTTTCGCGCATTTGGACTTGCGCACCAAGAATCAGAGAGATCCTTTTTCTACCGCCTCGAGATAATGGCGTGTTAATTTACTTTCTCCAACATTTACAAATTTCTACACTTGAAAGTGCTCGATTTTGGTGTACTGAAGCATAGAACTAGAAACTTCAGCCCTTCAGCTATGTGGTGCCATCATTAGATCAAGACAGAGGCCCCTTGGAACGTGGAGAAATTGGCTGCAAACTGGTGAGTGCTTTGTTTCTGATTTCCGTAGTGTGGTACCAACAATTAACTTATGGACCTTAATTATTTCGTGATTTCATATCAATATATTTATGTTTGTTCGCGCTTTCATTAATTAAAATATATACAGTCCACTGCAGTTATCGTTTTTCTACCTGCAGGCAAACATAAGTGTTCCTTCGACCCGAATTATTTAAAATTTACTCCATACGACGGTAATGATAAGTCGGCCATTTTCACGCCGAGATCATACGGCCTTGAATTTTGCCAATCGTATACCGAGAGGGAATTTCGCTCGACCTTCGGTTGTCCGGCGCAATTCACCTGTTTTCGGTCCGCTGCTATGGTAACGCAGGGTCTACCGCGTGGTCATTCAGTAAACAAAAATCGAGAAGCAATCAAAACAAACAAGCACGATTTTTATGATTAGGTGTGTTCCATATCATTTCGATATTTAAAACAATTTTCATCAATTGCGATAAATTAGTGCATATTTTCGACAATTCGTCATTTTTCTATTTCAGAAGCATTAATTTAGCGTTAATTGTATATTTACCGACATTTCTGTGATTAGATGTGTTCCATATCATTTCGATATTTAAAACAATTTTCATCAATTGCGATAAATTAGTGCATATCTTCGACAATTCATCATTTTTCTATTTCAGAAGCATTAATTTAGCGTTAATTGTATATTTACCGACAATTTCGTCATTTCAAAGGTAAAATCATGTCTATCAAAAAAGCCGTGCAAAAACGCAAGGGTTTTTTATCTGCGATCACCGAGTGTTATGTGTTTTCACAGACGGCGGCAACGGACGCAAAAGCGAGAAACGAATTTCAAGTGAGGTATTCCGACTTGGATGAAACTTTCGATAAATGCATGTTGGCACATAATGATGTCATTATGTTGATAGACGACTCGGACGACGAGGAGTTTAAAACGCAGGATGCGATCCTTTCAGAAGCTCGTAAATATTTTTATGCGTGTAAGGGGGTTTACTCTAAAATATTTCCGGTTGAGGCCCCATCCTTTTCGGGATCATGTGTTCGATAAAACGAAACTCCAAAACTCAAAGAGTTAGGTATTTCGATACTTCGAGGTGATAAAAAATTATGGCCAAGCTTTTTCGATCTTTTTAATAACATTATAGATCAAAATCAAAGTCTAAGTAACGTTCGAAAACTTCAATATTTATTTTCATATCTCGAGGATGATCCTTTAAAATTGATATCAGGGATTAGCTTATCTGATCAAAATTATAAAATTGCTTACGACAAATTAGTCAATAGATATCAAAACAAGCGAGACCTCGCAAATGATGCTTTAAGCACAATTATGAACTCTACCTTAAAAAACGAGTCAGCTAAAGAATTGCGTAATTTAATTGACACCTTTTCAGAATCCCTAGAAATTTTAAAATCACTTAGCTTTGACGTTGACAGTTGGGACTTTATTATTTTTTTCATTTTGTTAGAAAAATTGGATATTCTGACGCGTTCAAATTTCGAACTGAGTCACGCCAATACTAATACCGAAATTCCCACTTTTCAGTTACTTTTTCAATTTCTAGAAAAAAGATGTAAAGTTTTGGAATCACTTCCTCAATCAACAGCACCCAAAAAGGTGCCTACCTATCAAAAATCAAATTCTATGCAAAATCAGTTTGGGCAAAAGCCTACCTATCAAAATTCAAATTCTATGCAAAATCAGTTTGGGCAAAAGCCTACCTATAAATCATCCAGTTCGCCTTTTATAGGACTGGCTGGCACCTCAACTAATTCAAGTACGGGAATAAAATGTTTCCGGTGTAATCAAGGTCACGTGCTTTCGAAATGTCAATTATTTCTTGAGCTCTCACCTATCGATCGCCTATCTTTCGTCAAGCAGAAAAAATTATGTCTAGCGTGTTTTCATCCCTTGCATGGGGTAGAAACGTGCAAATCAAAATATTCATGCAGGAATTGCAATAGTAAAAAGCACCACACTTTAACTCATATCTTAGAAACTAATAAAGAGTCTGGAAGCCAAGATACTAGTCCTCTCATTCACACACGACCTGTCAATAATCTTTATGTGTCATTAAATACCTCAGGACCTTCAGGTACCTTTCTTTTATGCACCGCCATAATAGATGTAGTGGACGGTTGCGGAAATTTTTAACCTCTAAGGGCACTGCTTGATTCTGGATCACAGACAGGATTCATCAGTGAAAAGTGTATTCAGCGTCTTAATCTTCCTAGGTGAAGTTACACCACTGAAATATTCGGATTAAATCAAATGTCTTCTTTTACTTCCAAAGGGCTCGTTCGATGTCACATTAAGCCACAGGGACAGGTCACTCCTTTACTTAATTTCGAAGCAATTGTCGTTCCACAATTATGTTCCAATATGCCATTCACTTTGAACGATAATCAGTGGAACCACTTTAAAACCTTAAACTTGCCGACCCATCTTATTTTAAATCTAGACCTGTGGACCTAGTTATTGGTTGCGAGCTATTCGCACAGATATTCAAGGAGGGCAGGGTTCTTGGACAAATAGGGCAACCTTCAGCCCTTGAAACCATCTTTGGCTGGGTCATCATGGGAAAAGTGGACGAAGTAGGTAGTCTTACGGAACGAACCAGTTGTTTTTTAACGAGTCATTCGCCTCCGTTAGAGGTCATTATCCCTAGGTTTTGGGAAATCGAACATTTGCCTAAAAAACAAATCTTATCAAAGGAAGAAAAACAAGCGGAATCAATTTTTACTGCGAGTGTCGTACGGCAACCGAGCGGTAGATTCATGGTAGATCTTCCGTTTAAAGATAAAATAAACCCTGACCTAGGAAATGCTTATCCGCAAGCTTATCGTAGATTTTTACTTCTAGAAAATAGATTAATCAAAAATACTGATCTGTACTCTGTATGATTCTAATCATATGAGTTTAGTTTTACCTAGTCAACCAAAAGTCGACGTATCATGTTTTTTGGCACATCATTGCGTAATAAAGCCGGAAAGCTTAAGTACAAAATTAAGGGTAGTCTGGGATTGTTCGGCAGTCACCCCAAAGAATATTAGTCTCAATGACACGTTGTTATCTGGACGGAAACTTCAAAAAGATATTGCTTCTTTACTCCTTACGTTTCGTCTTAATCCTATTGCCTACATTGCTGATATCAAACAGATGTTCCGTCAAGTCTTTGTCAATCCTTATCACCGTCCTTATCAAAGGATATTGTGGAGGTTTTCTCCACAGGACCCACTTTCAGTGTGGAACTTTCTACTGTCACTTTTAGCATGACATGCTCACCTTTTCTAGCCATGCGTACATTAAATGAGCTGGCAGAGAGAGAAAAGGAACGTTTTCCTATGGCTAGTACCGTTCTAAAAACGTCAATCTATATCGACGATATCTTGGGAACTAGCCCTTCGCTTTCTGAAGCTCTTTCCCTTCAAACGGAACTCAATGATTTGTTGAAGTCAGGAGGATTTGAACTTAAAAAATGGGCAAGCAATTGTCCTGAGTTATTGGCAACATTGCCAGAATCCGATCGTCAAATGCCTCTCTCTTTGGACAAGGATAAACCACACTTTATCAAAGTTTTAGGCCTTCAGTGGCATCCAAAAAACGAAATTTTTTCTTATCAATGCCGAATGAAGGACAAACCCCCGACGCGAAAATAGGCTGGGACGAAGAACCAGATTCTTCTATCATCGACTCTTGGAACAAACTTCGTTCTGAATTCCCGCTTCATTTCAATTTTCAATTACCCCGACAAATCAAACTGTCAAAAATCAATACCTGTCAAATCATCGGCTTCTGTGACGCTTCAATTCGAGGCTACGCAGGCGTCTTATATTTTCGTGCAGAAGAGGAAAACAATATATCTGTTTCTCTCATATCTGCAAAATCTAGGGTCGCGCCTATAAAGTCACAAACTTTGGCTAGGCTAGAACTCCAAGGCGCATCTCTTTTAAGCGAATTAATTGACTTCGTTTTATCTAGCTATGAAGGAAAATTAACTTTTACAAATATCGTTACTTTCTGCGATTCGCAAGTCGTATTGCACTGGCTTTCATCCCCTCCTAATCGCTGGCAAACCTTTGTTGGAAATCGAGTCAGTAGAATCCAAGAAATCATTCCCTCAAACTCATGGCGCTACATTCCTTCTGCTTTAAATGCAGCCAATATTGCGTCACGATGGGCCACCCCTTCACAGCTCATGTCACATGATATGTGGTGGAACGCACCGTCGTTTTTGTGGCCTCCCGAAAACGAATGGCCCGATTTTCATAAATCAAAAATGCCGATTGATTTCGGAGATATTAATCTGGAGGAAAAGCCAAAGGTCTGTTGCAATGCGATAATTGACGTTAACTTCTTAGATCAGCTTCGCTTCAACGTATCATTTGTTATGTCCTTCGAATAGTTAACCTTTTTCAAAACCATTCCTATCAAAAACCCACAAAGCCGCCGGACCAAAAAGTTATTATTGAGAATATTGTTTTTCCTACCACCGGTGAGATGCCAAGTGCGTTATACCTTCTTATCAAACGCGTTCAAAGTTCTTGTTTTTCTGAGCTCTTTTTCGCGTTATCTAAGGATAAACCAATACCGAAACCTTTTTGAAAACTTTCACCTTTTCTTGATGAAAATAATATCATTAGAGTCGGTGGCAGATTACAAAATCTGACCTTTTGTCTTATTCTGCAAAACACCCCGTCTTACTTTCGAGTAACCATCGTTTAACTACTCTTCTTATCGAGTCCACTCATCGACAATACCTTCATCCTGGGTTTAAAACATTACATAATCTGCTTTTACAGCAATTTTGGATATTATCTGCCAGACGGGCAATTCAAAGAACCATATCCAAGTGTTTGCAATGTTTTAGAATCAACCCTAAACCCTATAGACCGCCCATAATGAGTTCACTTCCCGCTCATCGAATCAATCAACTTAAACCTTTTTCGAGTGTAGCTATCGACTTTTGTGGACCTTTCTTTGTAATTCCTCATCGTTACCGTGGTTGTAAAGCTTTCAAATCGTATGTCTGTGTGTTTGTCTGTACGGCCACACATTGCGTGCATTTGGAATTAACCATGGAACTCTCCACCGAAGGGTTTGTAGGTGCATTCCATCGATTCATTTCCAGACGTGGAAGCGTGACGCAATGCTGGTCAGATCAGGGCAGTATTTGTATAGGGTTTCGTAATCAAGTACTTGATTACGCAAGAAGTGCGTCCACCAGACTTTCTATTCGTTGGCATCTGGGACCCCCTCTCAGTCCACATTTCAATGACCTGGCAGAAGCTGGCGTCAAAAGTTTTAAAACTCACTTTGTTCGAGTTGTCGGCGACCAGAAGTTGTCCATCATGGAAATGTCCACCCTTACCTGTCGCATAGAAGCTGTACTTAATAGTCGCCCTTTATCTCCTGCCTCTTCAGACCCACACGATCTTCAACCTCTTACCCCTGGGCATTTTTTGACCCTTGAACCCCTTAATTCAGAAATTCCGGAGTCATATTTGTCCGAGGTTCCTCTAACTCGGCTCTCGAGATGGCAACTAATCCAAAACCTACATAATGATTTTTGGAAACGGTATTCTGTAGAATATTTGCATACGCTACAACAGCGACACAAGAGGACGAGTGATCACATCCAATCACCTTTGAAATGGCCAGTCGGTCGGGTTCTCGAATTGCATCCTGGCGGAGACGGTCAAGTGCGTGTAGCGACGGTGCAAACGGCTACCGGTGTTTACAAGCGGCCAGTTGTAAACCTGTGCCTCTTGCCGAATTAAAAGTAATTTGAATTTTTTCTACCTATTGAAGTCAATTATTACAATAGGTAATTCTTTATTATTTTTTTTTTAATTTTGTTTGTTTGTTTTGACTTTTTCGGGTTTTCGTTATCTCTAAATAAACTTACGCTACTTATCTGTTTTTCATTCATTTATATTTATCGGTCGATCATTTTTCTTATATCTATATCTGTCCGGCTGATATTTTAAAATTGTGTGTTTTGGAGGGCAGTTATGTTAGCTCCCGCTAAATTTCGCGGTTGTTTGTAAATTTTAAAACCACACAATTGGATGACGGACAGAGTACATTTTTCGCGCATTTGGACATGCGCACCAAGAATCAGAGAGATCCTTTTTCTACCGCCTCGAGATAATGGCGTGTTAATTTACTTTCTCCAACATTTACAAATTTCTAAACTTGAAAGTGCTCGATTTTGGTGTACTGAAGCATAGAACTAGAAACTTCAGCCCTTCAGCTACGTGGTGCCATCATTAGATCAAGACAGGGGCCCCTTGGAACGTGGAGAAATTGGCTGCAAACTGGTGAGTGCTTTGTTTCTGATTTCCGTTGTGTGGTACCAACAATTAACCTATGGACCTTAATTATTTCGTGATTTCATATCAATATATTTATGTTTGTTCGCGCTTTCATTAATTAAAATATATACAGTCCACTGCAGTTATCGTTTTTCTACCTGCGGGCAAACAGTACGTAAGTGGTACGTATTTCAGTGAGATGTGTGTCTGTTAATTTTAAGTTCAGATTACTTTTTCTCTTACATGAGTATCTGCTGCAACATTGAGTAGTACTCATTTCGGGACAATAAATGTCTATGAATTTTTGGCTGCAACGAGTTTTATAATTATTTTTAAGTTGTATTCCAGTTCTTGGCCTATAACCATGTTATTTAAAACCATGTTATTTTGTTTAGGGTCTTCTTCTTTGGTCTTCTTCTTTGGTCTTCTTCTTTGCCTTCGTCTTTCGGTCTTCTTCTGGTTGTTGCCTGGAGCGAGTTCCTGTTACTGTGGAGCTGTTGGCGAGTACCTGAGTAGAGCGACCAAGGTTGGGTAGCGGTGGAATCCTCCAGTGCCTATGGATTGCCATTTCAGCATTGTCTTAGCAAAAGCACCTAAGTGGGAAAAATAAAGGAAACATAAAAAACATAAAAACAAAACATTCTAAAAAGTGGTATTACACTTTTTTCCTGTGATATAACCTCTTGATGAAAGCTTTACAATAGTTTAGTTTCTTCTTTTTTTTTAAATGGAAACAGAATAACTAAATTCTAAATTAACTTAAAAATGGAATATACTATCTGGAGAAACATAAAAGGATAATCCTAGCCTAACCTAAAAACATAAGTAAATAACTCTGATCAGTATTTTAAAGGAGAAACTTGGGACAATTCTGATTCTATTTTAAATATCTACCTCGTACGTAACAACATAAAAAAATGCTGCTAACTTAGGTCATAAGTAACTAACCCTTAACTAACTAAGTAAAATTAGGTTAAGATCCAACAGATGTAAATTTAGCCAAGAACATAATTAATTAAACTTTTTGTACTCTAATGTTGGTGTTTCACTACGCATCCCCACAAAGCAAACCAAGTCATAAAGGCAGTCTCGTAAGAGAATTGAACCCGAACATCCACTGACCCGGTTTTGAGGGGCAGTGAGATTGTTGTTTTATAAATACTTAGTACTCCCTCACATGGTTGAAAGTACTAGTGTTTCAATTGTACCATAATTGCAGGTTTTTGGCAAGGCAATGACTGTTGAAATGTATTCTTGAGATGTCTCACCTTCTTGTTGACTTCTTGTGTTGAACTTGGCTCGTTCCATGCAAACATTGACTTTTTTGATAAAGTAGTCATGGAAAAAATCTGTCATGTTCTTATAAGAACTCATGTGAAGGTCTGTTGGGCTACAACCATCTAATAACTGACTGACTTCAGGTCCCGTATGGAGTAATAAACTGTCCACTTGTGCTTTTTCTGGCATGGCACTTGCATTTGTCACGTTTCTGTAACGCTCGTAATTTACCAACCACCTGTTCCACTCGACAGGAACAAATGAAAATTTTTCTGGGGGTGGTACATTTGTCACTATTGTTGTGTTTGCTGTGCCACCCAGAACTTGTATCTGTGCCAAGGCCCGCTCCATACTGTCTACTTGAGCTTGTAAATCTTCATTTTTCCTTTGTAGTTCCTCTATGGCAAACAATAATTCAAGTATTCCACTTTTAACTATTGATGTTGAAAGCTACCTGAAATTTTAGGTTAGGTGATGGAATTTCGATTGTTTCTATTAAGCCTTTTATATTATTGTAGTTTTAAGTAACTTTAATTTAATAAAAACTCAAGAGCGTTTTAAACTAAATGTGTATTTTATAAGACCCAAAGAATAATCCTTTCCTAAACAGAACAGCTGATCATTTGACATCTGGAAATCAAAAATAAAAGTGACTGGGGGTTTTTGGAGGTTTTTGCAGCCATTTAAAAAATATTAATATGTTATTATTTTTAAATTATACAAATATATATTTTGAATGTACACCTGTGAAAACTTGGGCTTTCCAGCGGCAATTTACAATTCCGCCGCCATTTTTTTGTTAGATTGGATCTTTTTCTTAATTTTATAGTAAAAATCGAATGAATTTGCGTATTTTTGCTTTCTTGACTTTTTTCGAAAAAGTTATTATTTTTGAGGAAAATCGCTAAAAGCTGATTTTTAGAACATTTGGGGCCTTATATTTAGCGATGCTCAAGGAGGATTTTGGCGGAGAATATGTGGGGATGTGGCATAGATGCTAAGGAATAATTATAGAAAAATTCAGCTGGCACCTATTTTTTTCCAGGTGAATTCCTATTATGACTGGGCTATGACTGTTTTTACTAAATGAAAGTTAGCAACTTTATTTTTAAATTTGACTTTGGTATGTTAGTATTGTGAGGTCAGCTGTCAATTTTCTTTGTAAATCACAATAAAGCCGACTCTAAAATAAAGTCAGGTTATATTGCAATAAGTCCCTATTATCAATCAAACCTTTAAACATTTATTCTTCAAAAGGTTAAGTGAATTAAATAATCTACCCTTAAACACCAAATGCTAGGCCCATTACACACGCAAAACTAATAATTTGTACAATAAAATACCAAAATATTTGTCGTAACACATGTCTAGAATTAGTGCGTTTATAATATAGGAGGACATGTCGCTGCTTTGCTTTGATAGTGGTACAATAAAAAAAATATATTTTTGCGTTTTCTGTAAAAACTAAGTTTTCATCGTATTGTATATATTTTTACCACAAAGTTTTCCTTATTGTCTATTTCAAGCATAGGTAAGTTATTGATTGATTTAATTAAAGCAACAAAAATATATAAATATTTGCTTTTGCCAGTATTTTTAAAAAGCGTTTCCTGAAAATTATCATTTGCAGTTATGCCACTATCAAAGCATGGCAGCGATGTAGTAGCAGCACTTAGACAGGAGGAACAATTCGACATTTAAGATACTCACTGTTATTCGCTATTCTCAAAGGTGTGCTTTAACTTTCCTGTATAAAATTAATTTTTCATTGCAAGTGTCTAACTGTATCGTAATCGGCAAACAATGCATACATTTATGTCCATTTCTTTTATTACTGTTTAAATTTTTAATATCTTATAAAGTTTTGGTAACGGGTAAAATTGAGACACGTCTCTCTTAACACAAGTAAATAAGCTTTTTAGGAAAGAGAAGAAAGAGAAAAACTTTAAGGTTCTACTTTCCACAAATTCTTGGATCCTTCCAAGGTTTAAAAAAATACATTAAAATATTTTGCCGAATCCTGTTAGTTATAGCACAAGAAAAAAGCAGTATTGCTGCTTTGCATTTGAAATTAGGTTTCATTAACTTTTAACTTTTTCCGCGATACACAATTTTAAAGGTAAAGAGGTTAAATTATTTCCGGAAATTTTTTAGAGCTAATAGGTGGCCATACACACACAGGTTGATCCGTCGGTTTGGAACGGCATAGATAAATCTGACCGTTTTGTCTGCAACGGTTTAAAACTGCTGCAGCCCACTAACACAAAAAAAATCTTTCGATTAGCTGGCCATACACACAGAGGTTGATCCGTCGGTTTGGTACGGCACAGATAAGTCTGACCGTTTTGTCCGCAACGGTTTAAAACTGCTGCAGTCCACTAACACAAAAAGGAATCTTTCGAATCGATCCTTCATATCGGTCTGTGGCAGACATAACCGCGCGTTAGTGGGCAAAAACTCAAGATTTATCTGCCGGTTGAACTAAAACTGTGGAATTTTGTCAAGTCGAAAGTTTTATGCGGCATGATATTTTAAGCATAGTGTATGTAAAATGTTTCGTGGAAAAAGAAGCAGGCTCTGTGTATGGAAATGATTATTAATATGGAAATAATGCATAGTGGTGTAAAAAAGAGACGTTCTAAGTGGGTTAAAAGTTATTTGCTTAAGAGGAAAGTATTTAGCAATGACCTTCTATTAAAAGAGTTAAGAGAAAATGATCCAGATGATTTTAAAAATTATTTAAGAATGGATATTAACACGTATGACCTTTTATTAAATTTGGTAAGAGAGGATCTTACGAAACAAGATACCCAAATGAGAGAAGTCATTGGACCAGAACAACAATAAAATGCTGCCCTTCGTTTCCTTGCCACGGGAAGATCATATGAAGATCTGAAATTTTCGGTGAGAATTTCTGCACTTGGTTATATCATTCCGGAAACATGTGCCATAATATTCAATAAATTAAAGAGATACTATATGAACGGTCTGTTATCCCTGGCACAGTGTAAACCGACAGACAAGTCTACGCGGGTTAAAATATCGAGCGCGGAACCCACAAGTTTCGCCCGCCGGTCTGAACTCACAGATAAATCTATACCGGCTATAACTGGCGCGTGGAATGTCCACTAATTGAAAGACAAACCCGCCAGTTTAAACCGCGCCGTTCCAAACCGGCGGATTAACCTCTGTGTGTATGGCCAGCTATTAGGTGGCCATACACACAGAGGTTGATCCGTCGGTTTAGAACGTCACAGATAAGTCTGACCGTTTTGTCCGCAACGGTTTAAAACTGCTGCAGTCCACTAACACAGAAAAAAATCTTTCGAATCGATCCTTCATATCGGTCTGTGGCAGATATAACCGCGCGTTAGTGGGCGAAAACTCAAGATTTATCTGCCGGTTAAACCAAAACTGTGCAATTTCGTCAAGTCGAAAATTTTATGCGACACGGTATTTTAAGCATAGTGTATGTAAAATGTTTCGAGCTAAAAAGAAGCAGGCTCTGTGTATGGGAATGATTATTAATATGGAAATAATGCATAGTGGTGTAAAAAAAAACGTTCCAAGTGGGTTAAAAGTTATTTGCTTAAGAGGAAACTATTTAGCCATGACCTTCTATTAAAAGAGATAAGAGAAAATGATCCAGACGATTTTAAAAATTATTTAAGAATGGATATTAACACGTATCACCTTTTACTAAATTTGGTAAGAGAGGATCTTACGAAACAAGATACCCAAATGAGAGATGCCATTGGACCAGAACAGCGATTAAATGCTGCCCTTTGTTTCCTTGCCACGGGAAAATCATTTGAAGATCTGAAATTTTCAGTGGGAATTTCTGCACAGGCTCTTGGTTATATCATTCCGGAAACATGTGCCATAATATTCAACTAATAAATTAAAATATGAACGGTATGTTATTCCTGGCACAGTGTAAGTCTGCGCCGGTTAAAATATCGAGCGCGACACCCACAAGTTTAGCCCGCCGGTCTGAACTCACAGATAAAGCTTTACCGGCTATAACTGGCGCATGGAATGTCCACTAATTGAAATACAAATCCGCCAATTTGAACCGCGCCGTTCCAAACCGGCGGATCAACCTCTGTGTGTATGGCCACCTATTGAATATTTTGAATGAGCCCACATAAAGTGTATTGATAACGAAGGCACAATTTTTAATGGCTGTCCCAATTGTTAGGCTAATGGCGATATTATATCCAATCCAAAATAGGTTTTAAAAATTCACTAATGTTTTTTTGAAAATTAAGGAAAAAATAAATGGCTCTATGACGGATCTTATACCTTCCTAGCTAGCCTATTAGCACACTTCAAGTGAAGGCATGATAATATAGCAGCCTTGAAAACGATTTTTTTTCTAAATATCTCAGAAACTAAAGCTCCTACGAATTTTTTGGTTATAAGACAAATTATTGAGCAAAATATACTCTACTATATTCCGAAAACCGTATATTGATGTAAGGCTCCGTTAAATAGTTATAATTTTTTAAAGCTTTTAATTGTCAAAAAACTGTAATTAGCATTAATGGATTATGACGAAAATCAGCTCGTCAGAGTGTCGAACACTATTTTACCTGAACATTTTATGAAAATTGGTTCAGCGGTTTGTAAGCTATCGCACAGTGCGGACTCCTGTGGGCAATATTCGAAAAACTGAGGTTACATTTTAAAAGTTTTAATATTGCACAAGTATAGATAATTGTCCAGTTTATCTGTAATCATAACCTATTTTTTAGTCACACTTGCGAAAGTGAACAAAATAAATAGTTAAATTCGTTATTTTAAAACAGGTACAAAAAAATCGTATAAAATACCTATCAGTAAATTAATTTTACTGGCTCTGCATTTAAATACAAAAAAATTTTCTTTAAATATTACAGTGATCTATATTTACGCTATTTGTTTAAATAAAATTTTGTCAAATAAACGTCTCGCTTTTAAAATAATTTGGTTAAAACTGTTATGGTTACAAAAAAAAATATTTTTTAAATTTTATTAAGGTTATAAAAAATCGCAAAGATTTGCAAGGTCTGGCATATATCCTAAATATTAGTCCAATGAATTAGCAAAAAGGTAACATAAATATTTACTGCTTCTAAGGGTGCTGTATTTTTTTAAATAGTAAATTTCAATCCTAATAATTTATAACACATTGGTTACCACCCCGGTTGAGAGGCCTCACATCATCTCCTGTTTAGGTATACCCTTAAAACCAGTCTTGCCGCTATTTGGACAAATATAAAATTGTGACAGCTTTCATCAACGTCAAAAATGGCACTAAATCTGGAGAAGATATGAGGCTTATTATTCGGTGATGGCGAGTGGTTATAGGTGATAATAAATTTAAAAAGAATTTCCAAAATATTTATGGTCCTAAGTCACCTTATACTACTGTGAGCAAAATGGAAAATCAAATATTTTAGAATCGCATAACGTATTGGCCGTTTTTTGTCAATGGGAACGCACAAAAACAATAATTTGAGGTAGTCAATAAAATTATAAAAATACTGCTTAAAATATATATGCCAAAAATTATTCTGGTGTTTGTGTGGGCGATTATTTAAAAAAATAGTTTTTTTGCACTTTGGAGATCAAAAGTGCGCTTTTTATCACAAATTTTAGGGATAAAGTATCAGTAATAAAAAGTGACGTTCAAAGATAAAATGTAAAAATGGGAAGTCTGTTTTTCTTGCAAAATAATTTTAATAAGAACAGGGTTCAAAAATGACTAAAGTATCTTTTGAGCACTCGGCGAACTGTAGCTACATAAAATTATTTCTTCTCGGGATAAAAGTGCCACTTAAGTCCCTAAGAAGATAATGTACTATTTTATCACCTTTTTTTAACTTTTAGAACGCATAAAACATCCAGGCTTGTTAAATGAGTGGCCTCTAACGACAATCTGAAGGTGTTAAATATTTTCAAAAAAATTCAACCTTTGTTGGGTTTAAAGAATGTTCTGACAAAAATAACCAAATTCTAAATAAGGTATCATTAAATTTTTGCAAAAGTCTCAGTCACAAATGGAAGCTATCGGGACGAAACAAAATTTATTTTCAAATGGTTAAATAAAGATATTATATCTGAGAAATTTTGTTATTAAACGGATTCAGAAAAATCAAAAAATACAGATTCGGAAACAAAGGCCGTTCCAGGACCGAGTCGTGGACGATCTAAAACGGCCTTTTTAGAATTTTATTTAAGAACAAAGAAACTAAGGGTGCTATGTGTGTATGTATGGTAAAAATAATTATTTTGGGGTTGCTAATTTAATTTTTCTGGTAGGGACTTAGCCTTCCCAAGCCTTCCTAACTACGCCCATGAATCCGAATAAAAAAAATAATTTTAGTTTAATGTTTAAACACAAAAGTAAATTGATTTTTATATTTAACTTTAGCTTAAACTGAATGTACTTTAATTTATTTTTTAATATTTTAAATAAAATGACATATATATTTTTTAAAAGTTTTACATATTTTAACCTTTAGACTACACTTTATCACATACTCTATAAAAAAATTAACTTTTATGAAAGACAACAAAGATATTGATTATTGTATAAAAACCCTATTTTTGTCCGCACTGTGTATCGTGATCTTATTAAAATTTATTTCGTCGAAACTAATATACCTTCTCTAGTCATTGCTACGCGGGCTAGGAAGGTTATAATTATGTTTTTTGTATTCTACTTTAATAAGTCCAAATAAAGGGTTTTTTTGTATTTTACTTCAATTAACTTAATATTTACTTAAAAAAAGTGGTAATTATGTCGGCACAAACCTCAGCATCGGCACAACTAGCACCAAAACGAGGCTGTTACCATTTTGGTTCAGAAAATCTGCATTATTTTAATGTGAAACTGTCAGAATAGTGCCCGGCACTAATAAAGCCTGGCTTTATTGCAATAAGTCCCTATTAATCGATTAGTGTCTTCACTATACGTCACACCATACAATGTAATTTATGGTTCAAACATGCAAGCTAAATTTAGAATACCAAAAAGGTGTGCCGTTAGCTTCTGAACTACATGCATTCATAATCGGTAAAATAAACACAAATTAAATTATTTCAACTTGGATTACTCCCAAAAGGATTTGCTTTAAAGGGATAAACATAAGAATTAACGAGGGACCTTTTAGCAAATTAACGCAAATGAAAACAAACGAGACTTTTTACTTTATAATTTTACCTTCTAAATACAGCTATTCATAGTATAATTATTTCGGATTTCCAAACAGTGAAGAAAGTAATGTTAAGATAGAAAGTAAAAGAAGCAATACAAAGGGAAAAAAACCTAATTAATTCCGAAAATGTTTTAAAACTCTAATATTTTGTACAGAGTGTTTTATTACGCTTATTATATAGGGTGTTCCAACTAGAAGGTAAAAGAGGTATTTTTGGGTATTTTTTTGCGAATTTTTAGAAACGCTAAGGAACGTCGATTTTGTTTGTGAGGGGGACACTTCTTGGCTATCCTGAAATTTCTGTAGCGCGCACCTTCTTCGAAGGGTATACTTTACCCCTTTCGAAGGGTATACTTTACCCCTATATTTTGAATAGGGAAAGTGGGGCTAGTGATATCTTGTTTTGAAGGCCTTTTGAATGCCTTTACAACCATTTAAAATTTGAAAAATCTGTTTATTTGTTTTTGAGATAATGTTGCCTTTAAACTTTGAACATGGACTGATAAAATAAAAATTTAGTCAGAATTTTTACAATTTCATTTATATTACAACTAGTTAATTGTAAATATGGAATCTGAGGGCACGGCATTGCCTCGCCAAGTTCGCGCAACTGCAGTACCATCTTTTCTTGGAACATTTCAACCCATATTTGACCTATCTAAAACTCTACTTCGAAATAAGCTACGGATCTTTGCACAGTCGTAGATCTCCATAGAGTTGACAACCCTTCCAAGTTTCATGGACTTCTATAATATAGTAAAGTAGTAACGAAATTTCAAAAAAAATCGAAATTTCTACTGCCAGACATGCCACTGACTGATAGATGTTATGACCAAACCCTTGGAAAAAATCAAAAAACCCCAAAATTCTAATTTACTCCCCTCCCCTATACATGTAAATTTATGTAAAATTAACATTGCCCACTTCCAGAAGCGTTAGAGAGCTTGGCAGACTCATAGGAAATATAATAAAACTATAGGAAACAATTTAAAAACCCCAAAATTTTAATTTGCTTCTCTCCCCTATAAATAAAAAGTTATGTAAAAGTAATATTGCCCACTTCCAAGAATCTAGAGAGCTGAGCTTTAGAAGGCTGATAGGAACTATAATAAAACCATAGGAAAAAATTACTAAAAATTTTCAATAAGGCATTTTAAAAGTTTTGAACAATATTTCGCATATTTTACTACTTTAAAACTTAAATACATATTATCCAAATTCTTTAAAAAAGGAGTGAAATCATAACAAAAACATTTTATGTAAAAAAAGCCAAGGATGCGAAAATGGTATTCCGTAAAAAGAATTGAGATTAAAGTAAAGCCAAGTTCCCCAATACAAATATCAACATGAAAGATTCTTACTAGTTTGGAAATGTTTTTCTAAGCTTGGCTATTACGGCTGCAAATGACTCTCAGGTACAGTGCGAAATTGAACATAGAGAAGTTTGGCTGTAATAGCAAAGTAAAAAAAAACATTTCCAAACTAGTAAGAACCTTTCATTTTAAAATTTGTATTGGAGATCTTGATTTTACTTTTATCTCAATTCTTTTTGCGGAATACCATTTTCGCGTACCTGACTTTTTTTTACATGAAATGTTTTTGTTATGATATTACTTTCTTAACTTTTTGTCCATGAATTTTAGTTCTAATAAATTCTCTTCTAACTTCAAAGGTCGACGCAAAGTCAAGCAATCTGCGCGCCGAACTACATGTATTGTGTTATATTTACCCATTTGTTGCTAGCTTAAACTTTCAGTTTTGGAATAAAAACATTTTTAAATAAAAAAGAACCCAATTGCTTTATCTTCTTGTACCCACTATCAGCAGTTGGGTACAAAATTGATAGGTATACCTTTAGCATACTTCAAGGAAATCTATATCAGCCTTTATAACAGTTTTTTAAATATCTCAGAAACGAAAGTTCCTGCAAAGTTTTTGGTTATAACACAAATTATTAAGAATAATATGTTCTACTAAATTCCGAGAACCGCATATTGATTCGATGCTCATGGGACATGGTAAAACACATTCTTCTCTGCGCTAACATTGAGATTTTTTGGGTTCCATTTTTACATTAAGACACGTCACTGCTGGCAACAGCATTTATTTAAAACGATAATCACACAAATATTCTTTCACTGATTTTTTTCTTAAAAATTTTGAACGTAGGCTGAAAAATTCAATATAAACAACACCGAACTGCTAAATTTATTTGTAAGTACTAGTCGCAATTGAGTACAAAATTGATAGGTATACCTATAATGTTTGACATGCTTCAACTTTTAATTTTGATGCCCAAAGCGCACTTACGAAATTATACAGTTTTGTATTTTCATGAATCAGGTTGTTGCGTAATTTTGATCCCAACTCCGACTAGTAGATACAAGTAAATTTAGCAGTTGGGTGTTTTTTTTTATTAATTTTTTTTTATTTCCAACTTTTAGATTTAATTCTTATTCAGCCTTATAAAAAGCACTATGCATTTCCAATTAATTTAGCTTTACCCAAAAAGTACGTGTAGATTTTCTACAGACGCGAACAGTGTTACCTTCCATTGAGTGAAGGTGGGGGAGGTGAAAGGGAGGAGGGAACTAGTAAAATGGTGTCGAAAAAATCTTAAAGCGTGTGCCGAAAGAATTTTTGAAATCGCTCTAAATTTGTGAAAGGTATAGCTACAACTATTACTAATAAAGAGGAAGGGGAGAAGAGAGGGAGGGGGAAACTAGTAAAATGATGTTGGAAAAAGGTCTTCAAGCGTGTGCAGAAACAACTTTTGAAATCGCTTTACATTTCTGAAAGTTATAGTTATAACTATTACTAATAAGAATGGCGGGGAGGAGAGAGGGAGAGGCAGGGGCTGGGGGGAACTAGTAAAATGATGTTTAAAAAAAAATCTGAAAGCGTATGCAGAAAGAATTTGCTTTATATTTGATCAAATTATGCGAATATGGTTTTTGAATAGGGTGAAGGGAATGACCGGAGGGGAGATAAGTGGGAGCAGGGAGGACTACAAAGTAACAACAGCAAACAGGAGGACATTTGCAATGGGTAATCAAAGGAATTTCAATAAAATCGCCTGAAATTTAGATAATTTGTATGCCTTAAATCTTCCATCATGTGACAAAATGGGTTGATTCGACACCTTTTTTGTCAAAATCGGCTTAGCCGTTTAGCCTCTAGCATGACACATATGTACATATTTACTTTCATACATACAACAATCGAAAAACATTACCCTTCCTTTCGCCGTGCTGTAGTTGGGTAAAAAATATAAAGAAGGAACAACTGTTTCAAGCCATTGCATTGGCCGTGCCTTGTTGGCTGCCTACTATGAACCAGACGTAACTACGGATCGATTTTAATAGACTAGGCCATGCAGTCTGATTTTAATCAACAGAAGTGATTTGTATCAATAAAATAGTTCTTTATTTTAGATTTAAAAAAGAAGTCTGTTTTGAATATTTTTCTACCACTTTTAATGACCAAAAATTCAAATATTTGTCATATGCAATCTTGTGGTCATCAAAACAGTAAATGATTTTTTTTGTTATTGTGACCGTCTATTTAGTAAACTGGTATCGGAAAAGAATTTAGGGAAAATAACCACAATATGACGGACTGACAGATCCATATCATAAAATTCGGTTGCGCACCAGTCGACAAGCTATCTACTCCCTTCTCATCTCTCTGATCCAAAAATACCCACTTTAACATTTTCGCGTAATCTTATTTTTTTTAAACTTCTCTCGCCTTTGCTGCGCAAACAATAATGTTAATCAATAGTTTTCTTACTTCAACTCGTTGAAAAGTCATAAAACCGTACAAAAAACCCAATTTGCGTTCCAGGGCGACGTTGTATTGTCGGACAGTAAAGGGAAATATTAGCGACGAACCATTTGGTTATTCGTTCTCTTCGTTTGAATGTGAGACTCAAACAGAGAGTTTAACCAAGAAACGTCAAAAAATCGTGCATTTTCATTGTTTTATGAATCAAAAATAACCCTACTCTAAAGGTAGGTTATCTTTGGTTAAAAGAGTAATGAAAACACATGATATTTTGACGTTTCTTGGTTAAACCCTCTCTGTTTGATTCTCGCCTTAAGTTTCCTGATTTAACAGACCACTTAAAGCGGTTTCGGACTCTTTGCCTTTCACTCTTTTCTTTGTCTGTGTTTATGCTATGATGCACTATTTTTCTAGTTTACATCACCTGAGATAAAAATATACCATACATTTGCATTAAATTTCTTTGAGAAAATTACAAAAACAGTGAATAATCAAAAAAACTTAAATTGAGGCATCTAAGAAAAAATAAATTGAATTTTACAATCAATTTTACATTTAATTTGCGATCTTACATAAAATTCACAGAAAAACTGGGAATTAACACGTGACCAGATACCGGAAAAGCCACGTAAATATACAAATATTTTTTAAATTTCCAGAAAAAATTCTTCAAAATAAAAGCATCTGTTAACTTTTTCGCAAAGCCTCTTAATTTTTATTAAATTTTGAGCTTTTAATCACTTTATGCTCACATTTTTTGTAAAATAATATCAACTATAGTGACTCTTAAGGCGGTACCCAGGGAGGGGGATCAAGGGTATTCTAAATTGCACAATACATAATGCCACTTTTTAATGAAATTTTTCAATCTTTCCCTAAATTTTTTCTTGCGTACGGCTCTTGCGTTTCTTAAATAACAAAAGGTAATTAAATATATTATACATAATGGTTAAAAGCTATAGGATTCATAGACTGCATGCTGTGCTAAATGTGTGTAAGAGAGAAGTAAAAGAAATAAAAATATATTTTGGGCGGTGTCTTGAAATAATGTTTCGCTCTTTTAGACTCGTATTCGGGCTGGTAGAGGGAAAGTAGAGAAATAAGTCGTAATGTTTTTTATTTCATTAAAAGCGGTTCAGTAGTAATGAATTTATAAGGAAATAAATGCAGACATGATTGGCAAAGCAATCGTATAATAATGCAAATCAATGGTTGAAACAAAATATTTTTTTTAACACTACTCAACCGATTTCGCTGATTCGTACCTTGTTGTGCGTGACAAGAAGGCGGCTTTTTTAATTATTTAAAAAAATTATTTATTATTTTTATTTATACAAGAATAAACGAGCATCTTTACAAGGGTACAATTTAATTTTGTCCGCCATCTTGAATTTTGAGATGGCGGACAAAATAATATATTAAGTCAAAACTTTGATTATTAGTCTGCCAAGTGCAGTTTGTCCCAATTAAATCGTATACAGTGAAACCTCTCCTTGCGGACACCTCTGTTAAGCGGACACTCCCTTTAGGCGGACAAATTTGTTGGAACCAAGATTTTGCCTATGTCTTCACATGTAAAATATCCTCCTATAATCGGACACTGTAATAACGGGACGCGGACAATTTTTTTTGGTTAAAAAATTCTGAAGCCTTCCTTAACCGGACGCGAACCTCTGTAAACGCGAAGGGGCGCTGCACGACATGGACATAAATATTATGTAGTATCTTGGCAACAATGCAATCATGGGGAATTACCGCTTTCCATTTTAATGCGGAGACTAAATACTTCTGTCGTATTTACAACAATATTTTATTCGGCGGGACTGCTCTGTTTATTTTTATTGTTCAGCTTGTGGCCTTAAAAAAAGTTAAAAAAATAATTTGGGCGCCAATTTGTGGCCTATTAAAATGCGTTGTGTGACATTTGTGGCAGCTTAAAGACGTTGCTGCCATTTTGTGGCACTATAATTAGAAATTTGCCAACTTGTGACACAACAAAACCACTGAATAATTAAACAAATATCTGGAAGCAGAACTGTATTTTCCAGCTAGGTAAAACATTGATATGCCCGGTAACTTTTATACAGTGGAGAAGGGGGGTTCAGAAATAAGAAAATTTTAAGTGCGCCACATTATTTTTTTAACTTTTTTTAAGGCCACAAATTGGCGCCCAACGTGGGGCGCCAATTTGTGGCCTTAAAAAAAGTTAAAAAATAATTTGGGCGCCAATTTGTGGCCTATTAAAATGCGTTGTGTGACATTTGTGGCAGCTTAAAGACGTTGCCGTCATTTTGTGACATTGTAATTAGAACAAACACAATTTGCCAATCTGTGACACAAAAACCCACTGAATAATTAAACAAATATCTGGAAGCAGAACTGTATTTTCCAGCTAGGTAAAACATTGATATGCCCGGTAACTTTTATACAGTGGAGAAGGGGGGGGTTCAGAAATAAGAAAATTTTAAGTGCGCCACATTATTTAATACCAATGTTTTACAAAGAAGATCTTAAATAAAATACAGTTCAACCCAAACGTTGCAGCCAAACAATGAAATTCTACTTACTTCCGAGGCGTCCAGAGTATTGGTGTAATTAAAAACCAAAAAAAATTGACTAATAGACAGAATAAAATTCTAAAAGATTGAATTATGATGACAAAACTAGAAGCACTTTACAGGTAGACGGACTCCTTTAACAGGTCATAGTGTACCTACATCTGAGTCAGTAGCGTAGGACTCACTTACATAAATGATTGGAAAAAAAATACACATATACTTCCAAAATCGTTCCATCATAGGGGAGACCTAGACCAAATATCTGCTGTCATCATTCTACGCTGGGTAGAATGAGACAGACAGCAACCCAGTCCGAGATCCACCCCATGAGGTAAACATGTGTAACGAAACCGCTAAAACATATAACCTCAGCTCTCTTTTGTCTCCGCAAAGTTGGTCATCGGGTTGTACAAATAATACAAATACTTAGTTCATCTTGTATAATTAGATTGTAAAACTTGAGAAAAATACCAAACAAGTCAGGGCCAAAATAGCAAGGCACTTTAAATTTGACAGTAAAATTATCTTAAATAAATGAAATGAAGGAAACAAGTCCATGTAGTAAATATGCCGCAAAACCAGGGTTATGACGTCATACCTTATCTTGCGTTTACAAGAAATGTTGAAATTATACTGTGAAAACTTATATATGAAAAGATTACGTCTAAGTTATATTAAAAATTTATATATGAGGAAAAAAAAATTATAGTTAAGGCTTGCTCCTACCTTGGTCCTTGAATTATTTAATAATTATTGGTGTTTATTTGGTAAACCTGGAAGTGTTGTAGGTTACCCGACATACTCCTGCTGTTCCGGCTTGCCCGCGCCTCCCCTACTGCCGCTTAGCACATCACGCTAGGGCAGCACATGGCCTCGAGTGTTGATGGTTCCTTGCCCCGAGCGTAGAACCCTGTGGAAAATGAAATGTTTCAGTTTCCTGGAATTCGTCAATTTTGCACGAAGGTCCCCTACACAGTAACTTAAATCGAGGACCCCATGTCGACTCAATCAAACAAAGTAGATTTAAACAGATGAACTAAAATAATCCTAACGTACCTCTCCCAGGGTTATAACTGGCCCGTCCGGCTTCCCACCAGCGTCCAGCCCAACTGTCCCGTCGCTGGAATTGACAGGGCTGTAGACAAAGGAGAAAAACAATATATAGTTTTTATCCAACACGTGGTTAAAAGAAAAATATAAAAACGCCAACAATTCCCCACGTCTTTTGTCAAAAAAAAATACATTTCACACGAAAAATAATTACAATTTGGGAGGCAAATATTATCTTGAAGAGTACTCAAATAAAAAAAAAAATGAAAAAATAAAATCGAACTTACCAGTGCTCTTTCCGTACAAATGGCGTAGGCCGACTTAAATCCCTCTATGTAGAGGATATGAGCCGTCCACGAGATACGCCTCACGACGGACTCACTTCCACAGTTTCTGGGATATCTCCTACAATCGCTGTAGTGCCAATCACCAAAAACACAGGCGATCCCAGAAACTGTTGTCGACCCAGCCAAAATTCGTTAGCAAGAGAGACCAAGCACTTCGTCGAGAATACCAGAATAATCTCGTGGCCGGAAACCGTTTTGTAAATTTGGTGGGGAGTGGGGACGGTAAAACGCAATAGTACCAACCTAATCTTCCCGGTCAAATTCAAATAAAGGATGCAAACCTATTTATAAAAAACTTTTTCGCCAAAAATAAATCTCTACCTTCAGTGGCAGACTGGAAGAAAAAAACCCGTGGTTTTCAAACTAACCAATGAGGTACAGCAATAGTTCTATACAGGTCTATAGGGGCAGCACCGACCAAGTGGACATTGCAATTAGGTAAAACGTACATTGAGGTGTTGTCGGATCTATTTCCACGGTTGGAATTTTTATAACAAAGACGTCGAGACACCCTCCATACACATTATTAATATTCGAACACTCAACCAATTCCCATATGAGTAAAGCTATACTGAGCGCAGAATTTAGTTGCACTCCAGTTACAGTCTTCGTCAAAAGTTTCCTTCGCTCTTTATAAATGTTTTCTCTAATATTCATATGGTTTAACGCCATTTTTGTAAAACATTTCTACAGTAATGAAGTTGTTTCTGAACCTGAACCCAAAAATACCCACTGAACTATTGCTTAAAGGCACAAGAGTGTTCAGATGTTAACTCACACGATTTCGTTTATCCTTTTAGTCTTGGTTTTTATCCCTCGTTTATCTCCCCTTTACCAAAGTGCATAACTCGTATTTATTTTATCCTTTCCCTATCAAATTAATAAAGATACCAAAGTGGCGGAGTCTCGGTTGTTCCTGGTCGACCCAAATATGTTTTTGTACTATCAAAACTAGTTAATCCGTGAAGGATATGAGGTTCGGATTGTCCCAATATCCTCGAGAATAAACGTAAGGGAATGAAATGTTCATCTAAATGTTTCCTTCCTGTTACTGAAACCATTTGTGATGCGGCAACGCCGCCATTCCCCAGCATAACAGCTGTTTAACTTTATGTACGTCAAGTAAACGACGAAACTGCAGAAATAAACAAAACAACCAAAAGTTTTATGTGATTTTCCCGAAACCTGTGATCCTAAATTCCAATTACGATGTCCAGATAATGCGATGTGCGTAGTGTCCACAGTAATTCGATGGAATGCCTCCTTTTAAGGTAACTTCCTAGACCCTATATAACCTCCAAACCTAGCTCTATAAAATACCCTTACTTGTGTACAGAAAGACGAATCAAAGAGCCTTGATTATTTACCTAAATAAACAAATATGTAACGTTGTCTTAAACGTAAAAATGACACGTTACAAGCTGGGTAATAATAGATCTCTTTGAAATGGCGCCTAGTAAAAAAACTTCTTAGTTTATGCGGAAAAATGGAAGTTGTTAACGTTTCGGAGAAGGAACATCTTTCAGCACGAAAGATCGCCGAAAAATTTAATATCGGAAAATCTCAAGCAGCGGAAATTGTTAATAAATATATATCAAAATTTCGCAGTTCCCTCTCTTAAGCGGACACCTCCAATAAACGGACAAAATCGACGGAACCGTGAGTGTCCGCTTATAGGAGGTTTCACTGTAGTTCAAAAGTTATAATGAAAAAAAAAATCCTGTTTTTTTTGCCCATCCGGTACACTGTGACTATAGACTCTACTTAAGAGTCAACTTCTTGTTATTAAATCGATCGTCTGAATAGAAAACCACTTTTAGACAAGGTTAATAAATATAAAAAACAACGTAAGCACAAATCTTGCTGTGATTAATGCCTTCTTTATAAAAATAAAATTAAAACTTTTTAGGCGGAAATATTTTACCGCAGTAGTAAGTAGGAAATAAAAAAAGGCTTTTTTAGTTGAATTTATAAAAAAAAATTTTAAAACAAAATTAATTAGGCGTCTGTTCTCAAAACAACTTTTAATTAAAAATGTTCACACAAAAGTCTTGATATTCCAAAAAAAAATTCATTTATATTTTTCTAAATTTAACACTTTATTTTGAAGTGCTTATTTCTTTAAATTATCAACTTTTAATTAGGTACCTATATATTAATTGAAATGAAATTATATTATTTAAACTTTTACTCTTAAAAAGCTTAAATACAGGAGACTCGCGCTGGCGTGAACACACGCTTGTGTGAACCTCCCAGTAGTGTGAACAGTGAGGATCAATGTATTATAAGTAGTATAAAGAGTAACGTGTCTCGATCGAAAATATGAAAACGGAAAAAAAGTGTTAAGCAAATGGTAAGATTTAGGGGAATTACCGAGAATTACTTAGTTTTAATTCGTTTTTTTTTTTTTGGTAAATACTATTTCATGTTTTGCTTGGAAGGCGAATCTGAGAACGAAATGAAGACACGTGAGAAACTTGCAGTAAAGTATGTTTTGAAATCACTTAATGTTGTTACATTATAGTCAGAAATAAACAAAATAGGTGTTAGAGCCTAAGAAGTATTTAGATCGAGCAGTAGTCACTCATTGGTCAGCTAGATAAGTTCGGGCTGATATGATATTGTTACAAATTTAAGTTATTTAAATTTTATAGTTAGAATTTATTTAGGCTTAGTGTAGTATTAGGTTGACGTATTTTATGGTTGTATTCTTAATCTAGGTTTTAGTTGCGTTATCTGTGACAAACTGGTATGCGAACGGTCCGTGTTCTAGAAAAGGGTGGAATAATTCCGAATCGAACAAGGATGGAAAATTCTCGAATAGTAGGCAGACCCTTATATATAGGGCCGGACGTCGTGCATCGAGCAGTCAAAGATAACCAATGGTAGTGATCGCTAGATGTTAACGCGAAGTTAATAGGCGAATTAAAGTAGTGAATTATTAGCAAGTTATTAGTCAGTTTAAGTGCGTGTTTTTGTACATAATTTGTCGAAATAAATTGACGTACCATTTTCAACAATTGCGAGTTTTAATTTGTCGTTGTGAACCCGTAACAATTGGTGTCAGAAGTGAGATTAAAATAAATAAATAGTGCAAAGACTATCCTTACATAGTACTACCGGCTAGGACAATTGAAAAGAAGAACAGTAAGTGATTTTGCCAGAATATTCAGAACTAAATAGTGCAAAGACTACTTACATAGTATCACCGTCTAGGGCAACTGGACAAAAGAACAGTAAGTGAGTTTTCTAGAATATTCGAAGAAGTTCGATATTGTTTTATTCAAAAACCAAAAGAGATATTTAAGAACCGATTTCGACATTAACCTTACAGTCCAAAAATTGATAATTAGATAGATTTTTTAGAATATTTTATCACTTTCTACGACGTTCTATTCAAAAACCAGAAGAAATATCCAAAAGCCGACTTCGACATTCGCTTAGTAATTTCAAAAGTAAGAATTAAAAAGAATTTCTAGAAGATTCCATAACATTCTACGACGTTCTATTCAAAAACTAAAAGAGATATACAAATACCGACTTCGACATTTGTTTAGTTATTTCAAAAGTAAGAGTTAGGAAGAATTTCTAGAATATTCCATAACATTCTACGACGTTCTATTTGAGAACCAGAAGAGATATCCAAAAAGCGACTTCGATATTAGTTTAGTTAGTTAAAAAAAATAATAAGAATCAGAAAGAATTTCCAGAATATTCCATAACATTCTACGACGTTCTATTCGAGAACCAAAAGAGATAATCAAAAAGTGACTTCTACAGTTGCCTAGTAGCAGAAAGAGTGACATTTACTGGTATATTCCAGAACATTCCATTAGGTCTTATTTAAGAGTCAGAGGAGATATTGAAAAAAAAAACCGACTACGACATTAGCTTTATAGACCAAAAAATAAACATTTTAAGTGACTTATCAGGAAGTTGATGCTTACTAGACAAGGATCAGCAATGATGGAAGATCTAACTAAAATGATGCAGGCTCTAGAAGCTCAAATGGCTCAAAACCAGAACGATATGAAACAGACCATTGAACAAAACCAGAACGATATGAAACAGACCATTGAACAAAACCAGAACCATATGAAACAGACATTTGAGCAAAGATTAGATGGCATTCAAAAAAACTTCGATCAAATAAAGAGCAACTCCAAACAGCTGAGAGAAGAGTTCAAGAGTGCAACCGAAGATCTTAAGGAAGAAATAACTCATGTGGAACAAAAAGTACAAAATAAATTGCAGAATGTAGAAGAAAAGGTGCAAAATGTTGAGGAAAAGGTACAAAATGTTGAAGAAAAAGTGGAGACCAAACTACAGAATGTTAGGGAAGAAGTTTTTCAAACCATAGAGGAAAAATTCCAGGACATGTCAAAACAGTTTATACAGCTTCAGAAAGAACACAACAAAATAAAAGCTCAAGGATGTGTTGTAAATTCCAACCAAAACATTAAGCCTCCAAATTTTGATGGTACGTCTTCCTGGTCTACTTACAAACAACAGTTTGAAGCTGCCGCTGCTGCAAATGGTTGGGATGATGAAGAAAAAGCTAGAGCTTTGTTAGTTGCTCTACGAGAACCTGCTCTGGGACTTTAACGGTCCATTCCATTCGAACAAAAACAGAATTATAATGCTTTAGTGGCAGCGTTAGAAAGAAGGTATGGATACGAACACTTGCGAAATTTACATTGGTCAGAATTAAATATTCGTCAACAAAGACCAGGAGAATCATTGCAAGAGTATGAAGCAGATATCAGGAGGCTGATGTATTTAGCTTACCCAGAAATGCCAGAAAATTACAGAGATCCCTTCACGGTAGATCGCTTTTTTAACGGATTACGAGCAAAGTTACTTCGTCGAGAACGCTTCCATAACAGCAGTGAAGTGTTGATTCAAGCGCTTGAAATTGAATCATCAAATAATATGTCCAGGCCAAAAGTAAGAGCTGTTTCAATTCAGGAAGGAGAAGAAATGAGCAATGGACATGAGGTCAACTCAAAAACGCTAAACCAAATGTTTCAATCACTGATAAGGAAGATTGACTCTTTGAAAGAAAGCAGACGATCCCCTCCAAATGTAAAGTGTTTTAGATGCGGACGTACAGGGCATATTCAACGCGATTGTCGCGTCCAGAAAACGTCTCGCTCGCCATCTAGCGGGACAAAGTACCGAAGAAGAGATCAGGAAAACCAAAACTAGTCAACGCAGAGGGGCGGGTGTTGGCTAATGGGAATGGAGCCCCCAAAATTTACTCTATTAAGAGCCTAAAACATTCTGCTGACAGTCTTAACATCGACGGACTCATTAATGGGAGAAAAGATAATATAACAGTAGACACTGGTGCTGCCATATCATTGCTTAAGTTCAAAATTGCAACGAGATATAAAATTCGACCAATAGAAAAGAAAATAACGCTTAAGACTGTGACTGGAGAATCCGCCGACGTGTTGGGGCAGACAGATATAGACCTACAGCTGGGAAGATTAAAGATTCGCCACACTGTATTAGTTGCCGACATAGAAGATGAATTTATTTTCGGAATGGACTTGATAAGTAAACATGGATTTGCGTTTGATAATAAACTTAATATTCTAAGATTTGGGAATGAAGAGTTCATTTTGTCAAATAGTCACTTCAATAAAGAACCAATAAAGGTGGTGGCAGTATGCACAACAAGACTGGTCGGTAACAGTGAGACCATAATTTTTGGGAGGCTAGAAAGTAAAACATCAAGCTGCGTCGGACTCATAAGCCAACAGAACACACCCAACACCTACCTCGTTGCAAAGGCACTAGTTAAAACCGATAAAGACATCCCAATTAGAGTCGCCAATCTTTTCCCAAATAGTGTAAAAATTAATAAGGGGGAGGTGGTAGCATTATTTGAGCCAGTCCAGAAAGTATCAAGATGTGAAGAGCCAACTTCGGAGGATAAAAGCAAGTTACCAACGGAGGTACTTCAGCAATTTCAGTCCACTTGGCAACATCTCACTCCAGAAGAATTTAGTAAAGCGAGAGAGTTTATAGAAGAGCAAAGCAATATCTTTGAAACTAAGAGTAGTTCGGGACGCACACACCTTATTCAACATTCCATCAACACTGGCGATGCCCAACCGATAAGACAGCCCCCAAGAAGACTACCAATGGCCAAGCAAAATGCTCAGCGACGGTGTTATTGAAGAGTCATCAAGTCCTTGGTCATCTCCTGTGGTGTTGGTCACTAAAAAGGATGGAAGTACTAGGTTTTGTGTCGACTACAGGAAACTTAACGATGTGACCAAGAAAGATAGTTACCCACTGCCAAGAATAGACGACACGTTAACAACGTTGGCAGGATCATATTGGTTTTCTACTCTTGACCTGGAAAGTGGGTATTGGCAATTAGGAATCTTTGAAAGAGATAAAGAGAAGACAGCATTCTCTGCTGGCAGTGGACTTTATCAGTTTAATGAGATGCCATTTGGCCTACGCCATGCCCCAGCTACATTTGAAAGACTAATGGAAGTCGTTCTACGAGGCCTTACTTGGAAAACCTGCCTAGTCTATTTGGATGATGTCATAGTAATGGGGAAATCATTTCAAGATCATCTAGACAATTTACGGGAAGTATTATCAAAAATCAGGAACGCAAATCTTAAATTAAACTCAAAGAAATGTTTTCTGTTCCAAGAAAAAGTTGTGTTCCTGGGTCACGTCGTTTCCCGAGAAGGCATCCATACCGACGAAAAAAAGTTACAAGCAATAAAATAATGGCCTCAACCTCATGACAAACATGAATTGAGAAGCTTTTTGGGTCTGTGTACATACTACAGACGATTTGTAGAAGGATTCGCCAAAATAGCGTCTCCATTATATAGACTTACAGAAGATAAAGCTTCTTACAAATGGAAAACCGAATGTGACCAATCATTTAGAAGACTAAAAGCAGCATTATGTTCTAGTCCGATTCTTTCATATCCCATTCCCAAAGGTAAATTCATATTAGATACTGATGCGAGCAACGATGGCATAGGAGCAGTACTCTCCCAAGTACAAGGTGGAGAAGAACGGGTCATCGAATTTTTCAGCAAAAAGCTATCCAAACCAGAGAGAAATTATTGTTACCAGAAAGGAGCTCCTAGCCATCATTAAATCCGTAGATCACTTTCAAAAATATCTCTATGGACAAGAGTTTCTGATTAGAACGGATCATGCTGCGTTACAGTGGCTCATGAAAATGAAACAACCTGAGGGGCAAGTCGCGAGATTGATAGAAAAGCTACAACAATACCATTATCAAAATAAGCACCGAGCGGGAAGGGTGCATAATAATGCGGATGCATTGTCCAGAAGACCTTTCCCTGAGGATTGTAAACATTGCAGGAAAATTGACCAGAAAGAAGGAATTACCTACGTGCGCCAGATAAAGTTAGAACCAGATGAAGAATGGATGTCGGCTTCGATTAGAACCACACAACTTAACGACAAAGATGTAGGACCTATCTTGCGATTGAAAGAAGAGAACAAGCCACGACCATCATGGCATGATATGGCAAACCAAGGGGTGATATTCAAATCACTGTGGGCACAATGTGATTCACTGATAGTAGAAGAAAACATCCTTAAACGTGTCTGGGAAAGTGCCGATGGCCTTACTGTGATTAATCAAGTAGTGGTTCCTACGAGCATGGTAGACAATATAATGGCCAAATGCCATGGTGGAAATTCAGGCGCGCACCTAGGCATAAATAAAACCATGGACAAAATTCGAAACCGATTTTATTGGGTAGGCGATCACTACCATTGGTTATCTTTGACTGCTCGATGCACGACGTCCGGCCCTATATATAAGGGTCTGCCTACTATTCGAGAATTTTCTATCCTTGTTCGATTCGGAATTATTCCACCCTTTTCTAGAACACGGACCGTTCGCATGCCAGTTTGTCACAGATAACGCAACTAAAACCTAGATTAAGAATACAACCATAAAATACGTCAACCTAATACTACACTAAACCTAAATAAATTCTAACTATAAAATTTAAATAACTTAAATTTGTAACACTATCCTCCTCTTCAGGTTTGATCGTCTCGATCAACATTTCCCAGGTAAGATTTTAGTCTGTCTTGATGAACAACTTTCATCTTGGACTTCGGGTTTTTCTGGATTCGGCAGACTACATCATTAATTCTCTTGACAACTTTATAAGGCCCTTCCCATGGTGGTGTCAACTTAGGTGATCTTCCTTTCTTGCGTTGAGGATTGTATAGCCAGACTTAATCATTCTCTTTGAACCCTGAAGAGTTTGCTTTCAGGTCATATCTCGCTTTCATGCGGTCACTGGCTATTTCTATTCGCTCTCTAACCACTTCATGGATATCGTGCAGCTTTTGCCTTAAACGTTCGACATAGTCATTAAACTCTAAGTGTTCTTTTTCAGGTGAACCAAACATGATATCACATGGTAAACGTAGTTCTCTACCAAACAGGATACTAGATGGAGTAGCTCCTGTCGTATTGTGAATGGCGGTTCTATAGGCCATCAAAAACAATTGAATATATTGGTCCCAATCTGTTTGGTGCTCATCAACAACTTTGCAAAGATGTTCTTCTATTGTTTTATTAAATCTTTCAACCATGCCATCTGACTGCGGATGTAAAGCAGTAGTCCGTGTTTTATGTATTCCTAAAAGGTCACAGAGATTCTGGAAGAGCTTTGATTCAAAGTTTCTTCCTTGATCTGAATGTAGTTCCAAAGGAATGCTGAATCGGCTGAAAACATCATTTACCAGAACTTCTGCAACTGTAGCGGCCTTTTGGTTAGGCAAAGCAAAAACTTCTGGCCATTTGCTAAAGTAATCCATGACAACAAGGATGTATTTGTTGCCCCCTTTTATTTTCTGGAAATAGCACAAAATATGTCTTGCCTCTTTGAGGTGAGCAAAATGTTCACTGCTTTTACGGTTCGACTTAATATCACCGGTGAACTTAAGTCTACCGGTTATCCGCAGGAACCTATCTAACCTTACTTTTGTAGGTCAGTTTTGTTATCGAGAAAAGTGTTTTGATGATTTCCATTTTTTGATAAAAATGGGTAAAAAATTAATGTTAATATGCTCTCCACACTTTAGAAAAAGCTCACCAAAACAAAATTGATAAGAAAAAGTAAGGTACCAGAACCAAGAACATTAAGATTTTATAAAGTACTTGAAGTACTAAGTTCATTTTCTTTTCAAATGTACTTCAAATACCAAGTACATTATAAAAGTACTTGATTTTCCCAAAGTCTTTTACTTTTACGATAAAAGTACTTCAAGTACTTTAAATATGTCAAAAAATTATAAAAATACCAAAAATATTTAAAAAAATTTCAAAAATGTTAAAAAATTTTAAAAAAGTCAAACATTTTAAAAAACCTCAAAACTTATAAAAAATATCTGACATAACAAAAACTTTAAAAAAATTTAAAAAAATTTCAAAAATTGTCAAAAACCGTCAAAAATGTAAAAATAATTCAAAGATGAAAAAAATGTACAAATTTTCAAAAATATTTACACAATTTTCAACCTGAATGGTTTTGTTTTTTGGAATATTATTGTATGTGTAGGTATGTATTACTTATATACCTAAATAGATAATTTTATTACACAAAAAGCTGCAAAATTGACCCAGTCGCATCAAAATGTTTTTAACGTTTTATAGTTTTGCAATAGGTCACAGTTCCCCGAACTCCGAGGTTAATGGGACCTACCCCAAAAGACAAAAATTTTAAAATATATTAAGTTTTTCTTTCCTAAATTGCATACGGTTGTTACAAATAGATCACATTTGTGTAAATCCAAATATATTTGACTTTGTAATGAGACCTACAAAAAACTCTTGTAAAACCAGGATGCACCTACCCTACCTTGCCTTATTTTATTTTTTTTTTGGTGGAGCACTTGAGGCACTGTTCTTACAGTCAATAATCTCTAAATCACTCATAGAAAGTTCTACTTTTATAATAGCCCACAAAACTGCTTAAAAACTTGTTTCAATCAAACTAAATAAATAAGGGGTCGCGGTTCGTTTTCGAAAACACGTTTATCGAAAACATCTTTATCGAAGACATTTTGATCGAAAATCTTAATTTCGAATGACATTTTGATCAAAAATCTTAATTTCGAATGGCACTTTTATCGAATAGCAATTTAATCGAAAATCATATATTTTTTTAAAACATACTCTCCTGACCTCTTTCCCGGGATCCTAGAGAATGTGAAACCTAACCGTTTTCAATCGATCGCCAACGTAACCGAACCGTGTCAATGTAGAATAGGGCTTCATAGACACGGTTACGGCAGCGTTCGGGCTACAACCAAATCGCAATCATGGACGTCGTTTACAAATATGCGGGCCGCATAACGCGGGCCGCCGGCATATTTGGATAACTTTCAGATATTTTAAAAATGTTTTCGATTAAAAAGTCATTCGAAAAAGTTGTATTCGATAAAAAAGTTTTTGATCAAAATGTCATTCGATCAAAATGTCATTCGAAATTAAGATTTTCGATCAAAATGTCTTCGATAAAGATGTTTTCGATAAACGTGTTTTCGACAAATGAACCGCGACCCATAAATAAGCATGCATAAAAAACGTAAATATCCAAGAAATTTTTTGAGGTGTATCTAGTCAGACTAAATAAATTTTCCGGTTCTTTAAACCAACCTCCATCAAACGTAGAAATTACGTCTGCTGCAAGTAGGTGGATCCCCAAAAATCGAGCTGCAAGTGCAATATACCTGCACTACCGAACTAACCACACCCCTCAATAGATGGCATGACTGCTGATTATTCTTTGGATAAGTCTGTACCTAATTAATTAAGACGTACATATCAAGGTTGCTAAAATACCGGACTTCCCTGCCAAGTTGATAAAAAAACCGGACAGGTGGCAACCCTGAGGTTACCACTTGTCTTCGGCGCATTAAAGTTATATCTCACCTATATTTACATTGTACTTCAAGAATATTTTATTGTACTTGACGTCTTTTAAATGTACTTGAAGTACTTTGAATGTACTTGAAGTACTTTGAATGTACTTGAAGTACTTGGACTGTACTTGAAGTGCTTATAATGTACTTGAAGTACTTTACTTGACAAAATCAAGTACATTTCCAAGTACATTGTTAAAAATAATTCAAGTACCAAGTACAATTACCGGATTATAGATGTACTGCAAGTACAGTACTTGAAATACTTGTAAGTACAATTTCAAGTACTGTACTTGAAGTACCTGATAGCTCTGCAAGTCTGGGTGCTAGAATTTTTTTGTTAAAAATATTTTAATCAATATGTGAAAACTACGTTACTCGAGCTGCTATTATTTCTTTTTTACTTTCTTTTTTCAAAAATTGTAACTTTGAAGTGCAAGCTTTGAAACTATGATAACTAGATACACACCTTTAAAAGTCAATTTGGTCATAATAATAAATACGACTTCAAAATATCGTCACGTTACTGACTGCAACTGAAAACGTTACCTTTACCTAGCAGTCTGTAAAGTAAAGAAAGAAGAAGTTGCAACGAAATTAGCCAAGCGGAGTCGACCTCGTTGCTTTTTAAAATAAAGTTAACGAAATAGGAAGTTTTCATTAAAACTTCGGAGAGCAGAAAGTACAACTAATTTTCGTAATTAGAAGAAATACAGCGCCTTAAGCGTGATTTCTTTTGCTAACGAAATGGATGGCAAAGATCCAACACAGTAAGTTGCGATCCCCAAGAGTTTGGTTCGAAGCCAAACTGTATTTTGCCCCTTTTGAAGTTCTTTAACATTTTGAAATTATATAACGATTAATTGTAAATATTCTAACTTATTTTCAATGGACCATGTTGTAGGTGTAATAATCTAAATATCAGATACTTATTCAAATATATTAGTTTACTAATTAATTTTAACATGCACATATTTTTGTAAAACCCAATTTTAACAAACAAGTGCTTTTAATTAGCTTAGTTTTAAATAAAAATTAGTTAAACGCACATAGTGATCCAATCTTGCTTATCTGAGGGCACGGCAGTGCCCCGCCAAGTTCGAGTAACTGATGTACCATCTTTTCTTGAAATATACTTCGGAATGAGCTACGAAACTCAAACTTTGCGAAGTCGTAGATCTTAATCGATTTAACAACCCCTCCAAGTTTTCATTAAGTAGTAAAGTAGTTACGAAATTTCAAAAATCGTCAACATTGCCACACACTCATGTATAGAACATCAAATTTCTACTGTACTTCTACATAAATGTAAAGTTATGTTAAAGTAACATTGCCCACTTTTAGAAACGCTAGAGAGCTGAACTTTGGAAGGCTGATAGGAACTATGATAAACAAAAACCATGGGAAAGAACCTTGCAAAAGTTTTGAACAAAATTCCGCATATTTTACTAATTCAAAACTTAAATATTATACAAATCCTTTTAAAAAAATTTAAAAAGAAGCCAAGTATGCGAAAATGATATTCCGTAAAAGGAATTGAGATAATAGTAAAGCCAAGTTCTCCAATACAAATTTTATAATAAAAGGTTCTTACTAATTTGGAAATGTTTTTCTAAACTATAACTATAATAACCGAGCCATATGGCTGCAAATGTCTCTTAGGCTGTAATAGCAAAGTTTAAAAAAACATTTCCAAACTAGTAAGAACCTTTCATTTTAAAATTTGTATTGGAGAACTTGGTTTTACTTTTATCTCAATTTTTTTTACGGAATGTCATTTCCGCGTACTTGAATTCTTTTTACAAGAAATATTTTTGTTATGAATATCATTTTTGTATCAAATTTGTTTAGGTTTCTTCAAACATTATTTAATCTATATTTCCCCTCTCGAATATTTTACTCAATTTTTTACACACTTAAAAACTAGGAGACAAGTAAATACCATTCAAATATTTCAAAATATTTTGCAGTAGACTAACTATAAAATGCAGTTTTTTTTAAACGTAACCTCAAATTAAGCAGTGTCCTACATTTTTGTGGCTTCTGTTTATTGTTCCATCTTTCCGTATTGTGTAAGTTGGAACAGTTATTGTTGAGGATAGGTAGATGGTTCAGTTATTTCATCCATCCTAAATGAAAGTTTTTTACAAATCAGACAAATACTTGAGATAAAAGCAAGTAGAGTTAAGCCTAAGCTAACAAAAATAGTTATTAATAAAATGTTCCAGCTTGAGCCCTTCTCCCTTTTTCAAAGCAGTGTATGAAAAAAACTTCACCATATAAAAAAGTTTTGTGTAAAATATGAGAAGATATTTCAACGTTTGTGACAACTGCAGCGGTATTCTTTATTTTCGGAGAAATTTTATTTCTCTTCCTCACGTATATGGTCTGATTGGCCCACGCATGCAATTTCTTTTACTTTTGAAACTAATGACATAATTTTTAATGGAACTGTTTAATTTTGTTTCTCTTACAAACGAGCAATAGAACAAATTCCACAAAAAATAATGTAATCTGCGTTAAAACTGTGAACCAATCAAATGCTTTGCTTCAGAGAGAAGAATATAATTTTCTCGAAATTCAAGAATAGCGCTATTGGAGTAAAAAAGTTTTTCAAAAAAATAAACGGTTCCATCTCTCCTTGACATATGAACCATCTGTTCTTTACCTTTTTTACCCTTGCCTTCTCACTTACATATATACCTTGAGGTTTGTCTGAAGTTAACCCTGCAGTGTTGCCACCTCTTACCAGAACTCAAGTAGCGGCATTAAGTCTGACAGACCCAAAATTAAAAAAAATTATATTTTTTGAAATACTGGTATTAATATTAAAGTGATGTTGCGTCATGTTTTACACTAATCACAAAATGATATGTAGTTCTACAAAAAAGTAATTTAATTTAATTAATTTAAACAAATTTAAATTCTAAAAAAAAAGTCCAAGAAAAAAAAATTATTACTAAAAATCAAAACAGAACATGGCTTGTGATAAGCAAATACTTTTTTGCACAATTCACAAAAATATCCGAGGTAGGAGAAGTACCCAAAGCTGGAAAACTATAATATCGATTAAAAAAGAAACATGCAGAGATATCATTTCACCAATACCAGACAAAGAATGGGATGAGCATTTTAAAAAACTTTTAACTGAAGATAGAGCAGAATTCAAGGAAGACGCAAGAGACAATATAATTAGAACGATGAGATCTGTAGTACCCCTCACATTCTCTGAGGTCAAAAACGTGTGCACAACCTTAAAAAGCGGTAAATCTGCCGGACCCGGAAATATCCCAGCCGAACTTATTAACTTTTAGAGATTACGGAATCCTTTCCAAAAATATTTAAGTGGAACTGTAGTACCAATTGAGTCGAAAACGTCATATATATCCACACTACACAAAAAAGGAAGGAAATATATATGTGACAATTATAGAGGTATATCTGTGACTAGTACGCTAAGCAGAATATACGGTAAAATAATAAGAAATAAAGTGGAGAGCGAATATAAAGACATGGAGGCAGAAGAACAAGCTGGTTTCAGGGCGGGTAGATCGACTTCAGATCATCTCTTCTGTATAACCCAAGTTATTGAAAAGAAAATGGCATACGGACAAGAACTGCATCTGCTTTACGTCGATTTGCAGAAGGCATATGATAGTATACCACTAAATCTACTTTGGAAAGCGTTGGAAAAAACAAACATAAGCGTACAACTAATTAAGGCCATCAAAGAGTTATACCGCAATAGTAAGGCAAAAGCTAAAATAAAAGCAAAACTAACCAAAGGCTTTCAAGTAAATAAAGGTCTTAAACAAGGTTGCTGTATCTGGCCTACACTGTTCAAGATATACTTGGAACAAGTTCTTAAAGTATGGAAGAGAATGCCAAAACATGGGAATTCCGTTGGACGAAACCACCTTATATACTTTATGTTTCGCCGATGATCAGATAGTAGTGGCTCAGGATTATGACGACCTCGAATATATGACACGAAAACTAATAGAAGAGTACAAGAAGTGGGGACTAGAGGTTAATCTCAATAAGACAGGGTATATGTGTATCGGTGGAATGAAACAGGATCTAATCTTAAATACCGGGCAGCGAATTCAGTCCTGTGATGGGTATAAATACTTAGGTCTAAAAATTACAGCTGACGGAAAACTAGACAAAGCTATAAAAGATCGAAACGTACAAAGAAGAAAAGCAATAACTTTATTAAATGGAATAATTTGGGACCAAAGTATATCAAAACATAACAAAAAGCTTATATATAACACCATTGTAAAAAGTATTATTACATACGGCTCAGAAGTATGGCCAATCAAAGATAGAACAGAAAAAATGCTTTCCGCTACGGAGATGGACTATTGGAGAAGAGCAGCATGGAAATCAAAAAGAGAAAGAGTTACATATCAAAGAATAAGAGAAATTATGACAGTGGGTGAACGTACTTTCGTGGATGATATAAGAACAAAACAACTAGTGTAATACGGACATGTACAAAGAATGAATGATGAAAGACTACCTAAACAAATACTACAATGGAAACCAACTGGCCGAAGAAAATGAGAACGGCCAAGGAGAAGCTGGAGAGAAGGAATAGACAGTGAAATAAGAATAAGAGGCCTAGATGATGAATTATGGGGAAACAGAAACGAGTGATTGGGTATCGGAAGACGTACAACGTTGTGAAACCGATAAATATATATATATATATATATATATATATATATATATATATATATATATATATATATATATATATATATATATATATATATATATATATGTATACAAAAATATTGTGTTTTACTATCTCTAACACACATAAATGATGAGTGAAGATAGCATCGTTTTCTTACATTTGGTGTCTCTGAATCCCCTTTAGGAGTCTCAGCATATGTCCTAACTACTTCTTGTCGTCTTTGACGAATACCCGGAGACGTATTTGCCATTATAGAGCGACGCTTTAAATACTCGTCTAACTATATTTTCTTGTTGTTTATTCTGAACAAATACAATTTAAGAGTTTATACCACCAATACCTAAAAATGCATTAGCATGCGGCACCTTCTCGTATTCCTAACTACGTTGTAAGTATCACAAAATTGATCGAGGGTGTTGATACTACCTTTGATGGTTGATTTGTAAAATATTATTATCTTTGGCTTCTGTACACAACTTGTTGATTCACCTATCTATCATCGAAGTACATACGAGATGCTAGAATAACGTGTTTACATTTTTTCGGTACATATGACACTATCACTCTCTTATCTTGAACCCCAAAAATACCAGATCTTACAGGTCGTGGTTTGGTATTAACGAATTCCAAAAGAAGCGGTTTGTTATTTCGTACTGTTCCTACGAACGTTAAATTGTGGTTTGTTCTAAGTTTCTCAAGAAGCTCAAAAGTCGTAAACCAATTATCACAGGTTATGCTTCTACTTGTACCTGACATGGGAGTGATTAGTCTTTCAACAATACTGGCCGGATCATATTTGACGCGACATGGTACGTCAGGTTGTAGTAAACAGTTTTAAGCCATATTTATTGGGTTTTAATGGGATATATTGCTTGAAGCCGCATCTCCCGCGAAAAGCTTTAAGTTTTTTCTCTATAGTCCCATATTTACTAATTGTGTAAGTATTTTTGCAATTGTCATTCAAAATTGAAAAACATCTCTTATTAGTAGCTTATCAAACACTTGTTTCTAAGTCATCAAATCAAATATGTTTTAGTAAAAAGAGAAAACATTGTTGAGAGCTGTCTCTACAACGTTCTCTGAACCGAACCGAAACAAAACATTTCAATACCAGTTCCGTTTATATGCCATTATTCAGGAATGCATAATATATTACTTTTTAAATAACCTGTCCAATAAAGTAAACCAATCAAAGTTTTTATTTCTAATAAGTCAGTTTACGGAATGGTTTCGTTGTTATTGTGTTATGTTGTTATAATCTTTGGAAAAAAATAAACTCCAACAGCCTATAGCCATTTTAGCACTTTTTGCATGCGGTGTCGCACCAAGTAGATGAATAACTAAATTTTATTGACAAGTTCTTATCGATTTCTGTTGGCAATACTTTTTCCAGATTGACCCATCCTTTTCAATAACACTGGGAACCCGTCAAACTTTCGCAGGCGGTGTTTTCTGATCATCAACGTTGGGTTGTCCCTCTTGTTCCCTCTCGGAATTTTCCACATGCTCCTAAGTATTGTCTCCTCCGCATGTAGAGCCTTCATCATCACAACACTCTTCTGCGTCGGTCTTAACTTCATCTAAGTACCAAAGTAAATGAGCTGACGTGTACGACATTATGCTAGTTTATTAATTAATTAAAACTATAAATAAAATGACGTAAATAACTTACTTAAATCATAAATTAACCAAAAACCTTCTGGTGAAATAGCTTTTCGAAATTGGTATCTTGTTTCCTCAAAGTCAAAATTTCTAAAAGTTCATAAAACTTGAGCATTTTTTAAAGTGCTTAAAAGATTTTTAATGATCAGCCAACAAATCCGGAAATAAGTGATGAAACTCTCCGTAAATACCTATATCACCTTCTTATTAATTTCTTGGGCGCAGTACCTTCTCCTGTCTTTTTCTTCGTCCTCAACTTCAGCAAAGGTTACAGCCAAAAGAAGAACTTCTTCTTTCGAATCGGATAATCACACTTCTTTCACCTTTGATAGTAAAATTCGTACTACGCCTGCCGATTATGTCGATTTAATAGGCGGAGGTTGCTAAGCGGGATGGCCGTGCCCGGCCGTCCGGGGCGGTCTGTGCGGTTTCAGTGAGCGCCCTGCCTTTTCAGTATTTCGATAAAAATTCCACTTGCGTTGTTGGTAAGAACAAAATGACACAATTAGAGTGGGAGGAGGGCATAGCACTTCCCGCACTTGTTAGAAAGTAAACTATTATTTTTTCTTATAGATTGAAAAGGCACGACAGTTTTGCCAATACAAAATCATTTTTTGTCGACTTAAAGGTAGCAAACGTAATACATGTGTCTTTCAAACTGATTGAAAAATCGCTTTAAAATACGGAGAAAACAAATGTCGCGTATAGACACGGAGCGTATCTTCTTATTCGAAACATCGCTGACAAGAAAAATTGGATTAGGAAAATTGGTTGTTTTTTTTTCTGTTTTAAAATTGAAAAAATACAAACCGTAAAAACCTCAGCTGTATTTTTAAAACAAAAATGGGAACCGCCATCACCTTACTCTGCAAAAAACATTAAATTTATTTCTTGGGCATAGACGAAGTAAAAAAAAAATATTTATGGTCATCATCGATCATCCCCAATTTGGCAAAAATTTGCGCAAAGCTGTCGTTGAGTTTTGTTCTAAATATATTAAGTTGAATATTTTTAGATGTTTTTTGCAATAAACTGAGAAGTGTAAGTAAAACATCATTTGTTTTTATAAAATATTATTTATTTTTATAAAAATTTAAAAGATAGTTATTTTTGAACTACAAAAATATATATTAAATTCCAATACATGGGTCTAAAAACTTTATATGAAGATCCCTTTACGATTGTTTTAGTCTTAGAAAAGGGAGGAGTGGGTCCGTTTTAGTTGGGTAAATACAAGTTTTGATACTGCACTTTTGGGTAGTGCTCTGAAATTTTGTACATAGTATCCTAGACCAATAGGCCATTAGGCCCTTCTTTTTTAAAATAACCGCCATTTAAAAAAAAATCAGTCGTAAACAGAGGTGTAAAATACCATTTACTTCATCCGTAAATCCAGTAAAAAAAAAAGCCAAAATTCAAAATTTTGGAGTTAACTGCCTGGTCAAGTGAGGTAAATTTTTTGCATAAATCAATCATGGCGAGTCGAATAAAACCACTTCAAACTCAATCCGACTCTTATTTTTTCCGAAAATGCAATTTTTTTTGCAATTTTTAGTTTAATTGTTACACTTGTGTGGTTGAGTGTATGTACCGGCAAGATCAAATTATCGATTTCGCATAAATCTGCCATGGCGAGTTGAGCGTAGACATCCTTCACCCAACCCGACCCATTTAGCATATATGATATAAATATATATATTTAACATATATAATAAAAATATATATATGTCCCCGAACTAGGTTTTGTATATAAAAATGTCCTCAAAGCATGCGTATAATATAAATAAATATACATATATATATATATATATATATATATATATATATATATATATATATATATATTTATATTTTATACGTTAATTGGGTCGGGTTGGGTGAAGGATGGTTGCACTCGACTAGCCACTATAGATTTATGCGGAATCGATTCGTCGTTTGTGCTGGTACAGTCAACCGTAAAAGTGTAACTTTAAACTAAAATTTGCAAAAAAAATGGCATTTCTGGCCAAAGTAAGCTTCGGATTGAGTTGGAAATGGTTTTATTTGGCTCACCATGATCGATTTATGCAAAAAATATACTTCACTTGACCAGGTCAACTCCAAATTTCCGAATTTTTGGGTATTTTGTTTTTAAACAGGATTTACGGCTGAAGTACGGGTCGGATAAGGCTGGGAAGAGTTGCATTCGAGTCGACATAGTCGAAATATGCAGAACTTATATTTCACATTTCTGTTTACGACTAACTTGATTTTCTTTTTATATTGGCGTAAATTTTGAAAAAGTCAAACAAATTTTTGCTTACATGGAACAATTTTTTTTCTTATGGGTAAAAGATACTATGTAAAAAATTTCAGGGCGCTACCCAAAAGTATCATATTGATCTGAGTCGGTTAGTTACCCAGCTATTTGGCCAGTATCATCAGGTAAGTGCGACCAAATATTACCAAATGGTATTTGGTAATTAATTTTGGTAGAGATAGTACGCAAATTTTGTTTTTTTTTTACTAAAATATGTGTTCGGACTTTAAACAGAATTAAGTAGGCGAGGCACGTATGGTGTAGTACGTATCTCACCTTCCGTTTTGGTTTATATTTTTAGGAGACCTAAAATGTTGCTAAAATAAGGGTTATCCTGAAAATATGTTTCACATCTACAAAGAGCCATAGCTAAATAATGTTAAAAAAAGTTTAATATTTTATAATGTTTTAGAAAATACATGCAAGAGCTCGAAAAAAGAAGCAGGTAAATTTTTACTAAATGCAGTTTTGTAATAAGGGGATGGTGCATGACATTTCACCAAGTTCAGTTTTTTCGGGTCACTTTTATGTAACTTTCGACTTGTTCAGGACCCCTGTGAGCTGTCGAACGAACTTTACTGCGAAAAATCCTACGTTGATACGTATCGTTAGGGTGGAGGCTGCCGATTTTTTATTTATGTGTATAGTTATTCTGCTGAACGTTGATTGTGCGACGATATTTTGGCAATTTTTTTAAAGAAACGCGTGCGCCAAGCTGCAAATAAGATGTGTCGCAGATAACAAAAAATAGAAATTAAATATAATATATTCATAGCATCAAAAGAAAAAAAAACCGTGAAAAAATTATTAAATATTTATAAAAACTCAATATAGAAAAAAAATCAAATAATACATAATAAGTTATATAACACTTTTTTTTCAAAGTGGTGCCCTTAAGTGACTTATCAAAACGCATTTTGTCCACATTAGGACAAAATTGAGTTTGATGTGGTTTTAATATCTTAAAAACATAATGTATGCGTACGAATCCACAGAATGCATCAAAGCACATGAAGTCCCATAGTAATTTAAAGGTAAAATCAAGCAGCCACACGAAAATGCATTATGTCCAAGAACAGGCATGTTATATAAAAACATTATGAATCAACACAGCGTTTGTAAAATTATTAATAAATACAGTTTTTTTATACTAATTTTTATTTATAAATTATAACTAAGTTTAATTTTCCACTTTCCATTATTTTAAGAAATATTGCGTAGCAAAAACTCATCAAAATCAATTCGGTCCAATGTGATGCAGCAAAAAGCATGTTGTCCAATTTTTTTTCCTCTGTTTCTGGAAGCTAACTATGATTTTGATCTAAACGAGATCATTTTATAGACCCATGCATATAGTCCATCCAACTTACTACACCTATTCTCCGAAACATCTTTGTATTTAGCTGTAAACGGTTTTTAGTCATTATTGAGAAATTGGTTTTGGGTGAAATAATGCGTTTTAATAAGTCACTCCTCGTTTGACACCGGTATGCATTTACAATAACTTGTTTTGAAAATGTATTTTTTTACAGAAATATTTTAAAAATATGCTTTTGTTATTTATATAAAACAGTCGATTTTTGAAATGATGCTTTCCACCCACAAAACTTTATTCATTACGTTTAATAAATAAACATCACATAAAAAGCGTTGCGTATAAAATCGTAAAAAATAACGAAAAAATATGCTAAAATGTCGACAGCGGATAATACAACTTTGGTTATATCTGCATGAAAATCTTACTCAACATTCCTTTTCTTTTTGATTAAATCAGGTCATATATTATAAACTTTTCATTTTTCTCGACGTCTGCTAAAGACAAGATAAATTTTGTCTCTTTTACTTGCCTACGCCTAAAGAGATACAGGCCTGAGAAAGAGTGATATTTTTTATACTTTAAAAGATATATGGCTCGAGGTTTTTGAACATATCGCGTCCTTGCTTGGCATTAGGTATTCCAATACTTTAACCCTCTTTCGTGCGTAGCCTTTCGTGCACAATTTTACCCAAAAAAGTCTTGTTTTGTGTATGGATACAAAATAAATATTTGTAGTGTAAGAGCTCAGAACCAGTGGCGGCCCGTGAGCTGTAAGGCTGAAAGGGGAGGGGGCAAATGGCGTAAGGGTGAGGGTGCTCGATTTTGTCTATTTATAAACACAGAAAAAAAATGTGTTGACAGAAATGAGATATATTTCTGACCGTAAACACAGATACAGATATTAAAATTTAACATAGGATTTACCTGCTTAGGTTGTTTTTCGTTTTCCTTTTTACCCAACTGCAGCACGGCGAAAGGAACGCTTATATTTTTCGCTTGAGATATGGATATGTATGTTTGTATGTAAATATGTATGTTTGTCATTAGATCGCGAAATGAAAAGCATTTTCTTGAATTGCTAACTTGACAACAGGACTAAACTACTTATCTCTCTTAGTGCTATTTATTTAAATAGCGTTCTTACTTCAATTCACATATTTTCAAAGACCAAACGATCGTTGACGAACCCTGTATATATTTAAGATATATAATAAAAATATATATATGTCCCCGAACTAGGTTTTGTATATAAAAATGTCCTCAAAGCATGCGTATAATATAAATAAATATACATATATATTTATATTTTATATGTTAATTGGGTCGGGTTCGGTGAAGGATGGTTGCATTCGGCTCGCCATTACATATTTATGCGGAATCGATACCTCGCTTCTGCTGGTACAGTCAACTGTAAAAGTGTAACTTTTAACTAAAATTTGCAAAAAACAATGGCATTTCTGGCCAAAGTAAGCTTCCGATTGAGTTGGAAATGGTTTTATTTGGCTCACCGTGATCGATTTATGCAAAAAATATACTTCACTTGACCAGGTCAACTTCAAATTTTCGAATTTTTGGGTATTTTTTTAAAAAACAGGATTTACAACTGAAGTACGGGTCGGATAAGGCTGGGAATAGTTGCATTCGAGTCGCCATTAACATGGCGGTTGTCAGACGCCATATTGTCACATGATGTAGGCTTTAAGGCATACAAATTACCTAAATTTCAGGCGATTTTAATGAAAATTTGCTGTAATTACCAAAAACCATATTCGCATAATTTTATCAAATATAGGGCGATTTTAAACTCTTTCTTCACGCGCTTTCAAAATAATTTCCAACAATATTTTAGTAGTTTCCCCTCCATTTCCCTCTCTGCTCCCCATCCATCTTATTAGTAATAATTGTAGCTATAACTTTCACAAAAATTAAAAGCGATTTTAAAAATTCTTTCTGCACACGTTTTAAGATTTTTTCAACGCAATTTTACTGGTCCTCTTATCCCTCTCCCCTCCCCCACCATCACTCAATGTTTGTAGAAACGCACCTATTCGCACCCTTCGGGCATAGTTTAATGTTTGATTCAAATGCATGATTTAGGTAATAATAAGTTACCTTGATTTAGTTAAATGAATGGCTGATTAAGAATTAAACCTAAAAGTTGGTAATAAAAAAAAATTATAATAAAAAAAACATCCAACTGCTTAATCTACTTGTACCTACTAGTCGCAGTTGGGTACAAAATTACCCAATAACCTGATTCATGAAAATACAAAACTGCATAATAAAAATAAATTGCGCTTTGAGTCATCAAAACTAAAAGTTGAAGCGTGTCATACCGTTATAGGTATACCTATCAATTTTGCGACTAGTAGGTACAAGTAGATTTAGCAGTTGGGTGTTTTTGTTACTAATTTTTTTTTTACTTTCGTAACGTTCAAAATCGTCTTGTCATATTATATTAATTGGACTGACCGCAAATAAAAGTGCTCCTTTCCATGCATTAAAACAGCGGTCTGCTTTCATTGCCTCCCGCCTCGTTCCTATAGCAACGCGGGCCGCAATATGGCTTGCGGCTCAAGAAACCCGAGCGGCTAGGAATCATCAATAGCTGGCCATACACACAGAGGTTGATCCGTCGGTTTGGAACGGCACAGATAGGTCTGACCGTTTTGTCCACCACGGTTTAAAACTGCTGCAGTCCACTAACACAAAAAAAATCTTTCGAATCGATCCTTCATATCGGTCTGTGGCAAACATAACCGCGCGTTAGTCAATAGCTGGTCATACACACAGAGGTTGATCCGTCGGTTTGGAACGGCACAGATAAGTCTGACCGTTTTGTCCACCACGGTTTAAAACTGCTGCAGTCCACTAACACAAAAAAAAATCTTTCGAATCGATCCTTCATATCGGTCTGTGGCAAACATAACCGCGCGTTAGTGGGCGAAAACTCAAGATTTATCTGCCGGTTAAACCAAAACTGTGGAATTTCGTCAAGTCGAAAGTTTTAGGCGGCACGTTATTTTAAGCATAGTGTATGGAAAATGTTTCGTGCTAAAAAGAAGTGTATGGGAATGATTATTAAGTGGGTTAAAAGTTATTTGCTTAAGAGGAAACTATTTAGCCATAACCTTCTATTAAAAAGAGTTAAGAGAAAATGATCAAAACGATTTTAAAAATTATTTAAGAATGGATATTAACACGTATGACCTTTTATTAAATTTTGTAAGAGTGGATCTTACGAAACAAGATGCCCAAATGAGAGAAGCCATTGGACCAGAACAGCGATTGAATGCTGCCCTTCGTTTCCTTGCCACGGGAAATTCATATGAATGATCTGAAATTTTTAGTGGAAATTTCTGCACAGGTACTTGGTTATATCATTCCGGAAACATGTGCCATAATATTCAATAAATTAAAGAGAGACTATATGAACGGTCTGTTATCCCTGGCACAGTGTAAACCAACAGACAAGTCTGCGCCGGTTAAAATATCGAGCGCGGAACCCACAAGTTTCGCCCGCCGGTCTGAACTCACAGATAAATCTGTACCGGCTATAACTGGCACGTGGAATGTCCACTAATTGAAAGACAAATCCGCCAGTTTGAACCGCGCCGTTCCAAACCGGCGGATCAACCTCTGTGTGTATGGCCACCTAATTAGTTAGGATCGGCAGTCGGAGATTAATTTTATTCATGGTATTCGCCGAGCCGAAAGGAAAAACCGAGCTCCCATATAAGTCCGCCAAATCGGAGCTCTAAACGCGCTAAATTGTATATCTAGGGGCGTCGGATTAAAGATGTATTAAAAGTATAAGTATACACAGAGAAAAATCCCCATGCTAAAATTATCAATACGCTGTGCAACTAAAATTGTGCAAAAATATTAAACAATTGTTCAAAAAAAAATTAATACATCTGTGTTAATTTTACCAATTGAATTGTGTAATTTATTTTGTGTAAAGATGTTAACAGTACAATTAATCTCAAGAGCGTTGCGGAAAAGCCGATTGTGTAATAAAATTACACAGTAAAATACAATTTTTTTAATGAAAATTTGTGCAAAATTTTTTATATGTTTTTTTTTAGTCATACCTATTTAGTAATTTTTTTTTTTTTTGGTTCAATATATCTTGACACAGATGTAGTACAAAATTATGTCTTTATAGTGTAGATACATGAGCGCGCTCGAGGGGAGGGGGTTCGGTTCGGTTTGGTTTGGAAGGGGTGGGGCGAGTGCCGCCCCCCCTCTCCCGGGCTTAAACCTTAGATTTTTTTAGATATTTTCCATATTTCTCATAAATAAAAAGCTAGCTTGCCCCCCCCCCCCCAAAAAGCCTCCCCCCCAAGACATATTGTTGGGTGCGCCACTGGTAGATATAATAAACTCATACCTATAGAAACATATATAATTTTGAAGTTTGTTTTCCTACCCAAACTTCCCAAACCCAAAGTGGGTTTGCCAACTTTTAACTTTTATTAATGTTTTCAATCAAATGTATTTTTAACACAAAAACGGGTAAAAAATACTTAAAATTGTAGAAACCGCATGGTGTAAGTAAATTACTACACATAGGACTACCCAAGCTTTTAAGTATAGTTGATATATTTTCTTTGGAATAATAATAATAAAGAAAATGGAACTATATAGAAAGCTATTGAGGTAGGTTCCTACTATCCAGATGTTAGTTAAATTTTAAATAAAAGGTATATTTGTTGGATCTTGCTGAGAAAACTATAAAAGAAATAAAGTTGAAAACAACAACAATTATGCAAAAGTTTGCAACAATAGTGCAAAATTATCCAACAATTGTGCAAAATTTTCCAACAATTGTACAAAATTTTCCAACAATTTTTAAAAAATACTAACAATGTTTTCTTTTCATTTTATAACGAAAAATGCATCAGAGAGTGCAACCAATACTATTTTGTTATCTTTTTAAACAATTTAAAAAACTTTCAACAATTCGTTGCATTTTTTCATCGCTTTTTATAAACCATTAAGGAAGCCCATCCTGCGATTTTGCTAGGTTTTATACAATTGTGCAATATTTTCCAGGAATTGTACAAAACAGTATGCAAGACAATATGTTTCATTTTTTTTAGTATTAAATCCATTCCATTCTTTATATTTTGTTATCTTTTCAAACAATTTTGCAAACATTTTCAGCGATTTGTTATAGTTTTTGTTTTAATCGTTATTTTTTAGCTTAAACGATTTTGCAATGACATATCCGGAAAACAAAGCCAGTTTCTTGACAAATTTGCAGAAGTTTGTTCAAAACTTTGGGTGCTGTTAAAATCAAAGGTTGATCAATTTACCAAAGAACAGATACAGTGGTTTGAAAAGGGTTTCCATAAACCAGACGAAGGTAAATGATAATTTTTGCAACACTATTTTTGATTAACTAAAAATTGGTAAATAAGAAGTCAAAAGATACATTTTGCTGTCTTACTACTACGGTATCTACTGTATAAAACTGTAACCTTTATTTAAAGGTTATCAAAATATCAGTCACAATATTCTTATGTTATCCTTCAATGTCCCTTATTCTTAATTCTATTTTTTTTAGCTGACAAGCAGCTATTTTGTCTTCGCTGCCATTCTTGCAATTCCCAAACAAGAGAAAATCCGAACGATGGAAGTCCAGCAAACAAGACTCTTTGCTAAATTCAGGGATACTTTTCATTTAATTGGTAAAGAAAATTACAGAATATTATGTAAAAATTTAATATTTTTAACTATTTTTACATAACATTTTAGGAAATATATGCACAATATTGTGCAATTTGGACGTAACGAAAATTATTTATTGTAAAATATATAATATATTATATTGATATGTTATATTTTTTGTGGTAAAAATTAAAATTTGACTTCAAAATATTACACCACTGTTTGCCCGCAGTTAGAAAAACGACAACTGCAATGGACTGTATAAATTTTAATTAATGAAAGCGCGAACAAACATAAATATATTGATATGAAATTACGAAATAATTAAAAAGGTCGATAGGTCAATTGTGGGCACCACACAACGGAAATCAGAAACAAAGCACTCACCAGTTTGCAGCCAATTTCTCCACTTCCAAGGGGCCCCTGTCTGGATCTAATGATGTCACCACGTAGCTGAAGGGCTGAAGTTTCTAGTTGTATGCTTCAGTACACCAAAATCGAGCACTTTCAAGTGTAGAAATTTGAAATAGTTGGAGAAAGTAAATTAACACGCCATTTCTCGAGGCGGTCGAAAAACGATCTCACTGATTGTTGGTGCGCATGTCCAAATGCGCGAAAAATGTGCTCTGTCCGTCATCCAATTGTGTGGTTTTAAAATTTACAAACAATCGCGAAATTTAGCGGGAGCTAACATAACTGCCCTCCAAAACACACAATTTTAGAATATCAGCCGGACAGATATAGATATAAGCAAAATGATCGACCGATAAATATAAATGAATGAAAAACAGATAAGTAGCGTAAGTTTATTTAGAGATAACGAAAACCCGAAAAAGTCAAAACAAACAAACAAAATTAAAAAAAAAATAATAATAAAGAATTACCTATTGTAATAATTGACTTCAATAGGTAGAAAAAATTAAAATTACTTTTAATTCGGCAAGAGGCACAGTTTTACAACTGGCCGCTTGTAAACACCGGTAACCGTTTGTACCGTCGCAACACTCACCTGACCATCTCCGCCGGGATGCAGTTCGATGACCCGACCGACCGGCCATTTCAAAGGTGATTGGATGTGATCACTTGTTATGATAACCAAATCATTTAATTTGATATTTGGGGACGAATCAGCCCACTTGTGTCGCTGTTGTAGCGTAGGCAAATACTCTATAGAATACCGTTTCCAAAAATCATTATGTAGTTTTTGGATTAGTTGCCATCTCGAGAGCCGATTTAGGGGAACCTCGGACAAATCTGACTCCGGAATTTCTGAATTAAGGAGTTCAAGGGTCAAAAAATGCCCAGGGGTAAGAGGTTGAAGATCGTGTGGATCTGAAGAGGCAGGAGATAAAGGGCGACTATTAAGTACGGCTTCTATGCGACACGTAAGGGTGGACATTTCCATGATGGACAACTTCTGGTCGCCGACTACTCGAACGAAGTGAGTTTTAAAACTTTTGACGCCAGCTTCTGCCAGGCCATTGAAATGTGGACTGAGAGGAGGTCCCAGATGCCAACGAATAGAAAGTCTGGTGGCCGCACTTCTTGCGTAATCAAGTAATTGATTACGAAACCCTATAAAATTACTGCCTTGATCTGACCAGCATTGCATCACGCTTCCACGTCTGGAAATGAATCGATGGAATGCACCTACAAACCCTTCGGTGGACAGTTCCATGGTTAATTCCAAATGCACGCAATTTGTAGCCGTACAGACAAACACACAGACATACAATTTGAAAGCTTTACAACCACGGTAACGATGAGGAATCACAAAGAAAGGTCCACAAAAGTCGATAGCTACACTCGAAAAAGGTTTAAGTTGATTGATTCGATGAGCGGGAAGTGAACACATTAGGGTTGATTCTAAAACATTGCAAACACTTGGATATGGTTCTTTGAATTGCCCGTCTGGCAGATAATATCCAAAATTGCTGTAAAAGCAGATTATGTAATGTTTTAAACCCAGGATGAAGGTATTGTCGATGAGTGGACTCGATAAGAAGAGTAGTGAAACGATGGTTACTCGAAAGTAAGACGGGGTGTTTTGCAGAATAAGACAAAAGGTCAGATTTTTGTAATCTGCCACCGACTCTAATGATATTATTTTCATCAAGAAAAGGTGAAAGTTTTCGGAAAGGTTTCGGTATTGGTTTATCCTTAGATAACGCGGAAAAAAGCTCAGAAAAACAACAACCTTGAACGCGTTTGATAAGAAGGTATAACGCACTTTGCATCTCACCGGTGGTAGGAAAAACAATATTTTCAAAAATAATTTTTTGGTCCGGTGGCTTAGTGGGTTTTTGATAGGAATGGTTTTGAGAAAGGTTAACTATTCGAAGGACATAACAAATGATACGTTGAATTCTTGATATAGATGAATATTTGATAAGAAGCTGATCTAAGAAGTTGACATCAATTATCGCATTGCAACAGACCTTTGGCTTTTCCTCCAGATTAATATCTCCGAAATCAATCGGCATTTTTGATTTATGAAAATCGGGCCATTCGTTTTTGGGAGACCACAAAAACGACGGTGCGTTCCACCACATGTCATGTGACATGAGCTGTGAAGGGGTGGCCCCTCGTGACGCAATATCGGCTGCATTTAAAGCAGAAGGAATGTAGCGCCATGAGTTTGAGGGAATGATTTCTTGGATTCTACTGACTCGATTTCCAACAAAGGTTTGCCAGCGATTAGGAGAGGATGAAAGCCAATGCAATACGACTTGCCAATCGCAGAAAGTAACGATATTTGTAAAAGTTATGTTTCCTTCATAGCTAGATAAAACGAAGTCAATTAATTCGCTTAAAAGAAATGCGCCTAGGAGTTCTAGCCTAGCCAAAGTTTGTGACTTTATAGGCGCGACCCTAGATTTTGCAGATATGAGAGAAACAGAGGTATTGTTTTCCTCTTCTACACGAAAATATACGACGCTTGCGTAGCCTCGAATTGAAGCGTCACAGAAGCGGATGATTTGACAGGTATTGATTTTTGACAGTTTGATTCGTCGGGGTAATTGAAAATTGGAAAGAAGCGGGAATTCAGAACGAAGTTTGTTCCAAGAGTCGATGATAGAAGAATCTGGTTCTTCGTCTTAGCCTATTTTCGATATCCACAACTGTTGCAAAATAAATTTTGCTTGTAGCAACAAGGGACAAAGAAAACCTAAGGGATCGAAGATTGTTCCTATGATAGATAAAATAGAACGTTTGGTTGGGGGGTTGTCCTTCATTCGGCATTGATAAGAAAAAATGTCGTTTTTTGGATGCCATTGAAGTCCTAAAACTTTGATAAAGTGGGGTTTCTCCTTGTCGAAAGAGAGAGGCGTTTGACGATCGGACTCTGGCAATGTTGCCAATAACTCAGGACAATTGCTTGCCCATTTTTTAAGTTCAAATCCTCCCGACTTCAACAAATCATTGAGTTCTGTTTGAAGGGAGAGAGCTTCAGAAAGCGAAGGGCTAGTTCCCAAGATATCGTCGAAATAGATTGACGTTTTTAGAACAGTACTAGCCATAGGAAAACGTTCCTTTTCTCTCTCTGCCAGCTCATTTAAGGTACGCATGGCTAGAAAAGGTGAGCATGTCATGCCAAAAGTGACAGTAGAAAGTTCCCACACTGAAAGTGGGTCATGTGGAGAAAACCTCCACAATATCCTTTGATAAGGACGGTGATAAGGATTGATAAGGACTTGACGGAACATCTGTTTGATGTCAGCAATGTAGGCAATAGGATTAAGACGAAACGTAAGGAGTAAAGAAGCAATATCCTTTTGAGGTTTCGGTCCAGATAACAATGTGTCATTGAGACTAATATTTTTTGGGGTGACTGCCGAACAATCCCAGACTACCCTTAATTTTGTACTTAATATAGTAAGTATATAGTCTTGCATGAAACTTGAATAGGCAGTGTACAGATCAGGATTTTTGAGTAATCTATTTTCTAGAAGTAAAAATCTACGATAAGCTTGCGGATCAGTATTTCCTAGGTCAGGGTTTATTTTATCTTTAAACGGAAGATCTACCATGAATCTACCGCTCGGTTGCCGTACTACACTCGCAGTAAAAATTGATTCTGCTTGTTTTTCTTCCTTTGATAAGATTTGTTTTTTAGGCAAATGTTCGATTTCCCAAAACCTAGGGAGAATGACCTCTAAAGGAGGTGAATGACTCGTTAAAACAACTGGTTCGTTCCGTAAGACTACCTACTTCGTCAACTTTTCCCATGACGACCCAGCCAAAGATAGTTTCAAGCCCTCCTTGAATATCTGTGCGAATAGCTCGCAACCAATAACTAGGTCCACAGGTCTAGATTTGAAATAAGATGGGTCGGCAAGTTTAAGGTTTTCCAAGTGTTTCCACTGATTATCGTTCAAAGTGAATGTAGGCATATTGGAACATAATTGTGGAACGACAATTGCTTCGAAATTAAGTAAAGGAGTGACCTGTCCTTGTGGCTTAATGTGACATTGAACGAGCCCTTTGGAAGTAAAAGAAGACATCTTATTTAATCCGAATATTTCAGTGGTGTAACTTCGCCTAGGAAGATTAAGACGCTGAATACACTTTTCACTGATGAATCCTGTCTGTGATCCAGAATCAAGCAGTGCCCTTACAGGTTGAAAATTTCCGCAACCGTTCATAACATCTATTATGGCGGTGCATAAAAGAAAGGTACCTGAAGGTCCTGAGGTATTTAATGACACATGAAGATTATTGACAGGTGGTGTGTGAATGACAGGACTAGTATCTTGGCTTCCAGACTCTTGATTAGTTTCTAAGATATGAGTTAAAGTGTGGTGCCTTTTACTATTGCAAGTCCTGCATGAATATTTTGATTTGCACGTATCTACCCCATGCAAGGGATGAAAACACGCTAGACATAATTTTTTCTGCTTGACGAAAGATAGGCGATCGATAGGTGAGAGATCAAGAAATGTTTGACATTTCGAAAGCACGTGACCTTGATTACACCGGAAACATTTTATTCCCGTACTTGAATTAGTTGAGGTGCCAGCCAGTCCTATAAAAGGCGAATTGGATGATTTATAGGTAGGCTTTTGCCCAAACTAATTTTGCATAGAATTTGAATTTTGATAGGTAGGCTTTTGCCCAAACTGATTTTGCATATAATTTGATTTTTGATAGGTAGGCACCTTTTTGGGTGCTGTTGATTGAGGAAGTGATTCCAAAACTTTACATCTTTTTTCTAGAAATTGAAAAAGTGACTTAAAAGTTTGAATTTCGGTATTAGTATTGGCGTGACTCATTTCGAAATTTGAACGCGTCGGAATATCCAATTTTTCTAACAAAATGAAAAAAATAATAAAGTCCCAACTGTCAACGTCAAAGCTAAGTGATTTTAAAATTTCTAGGGATTCAGAAAAGGTGTCAATTAAATTACGCAATTCTTCAGCTGACTCGTTTATTAATGTGGAGTTCATAATTGTGCTTAAAGCATCATTTGCGAGGTCTCGCTTGTTTTGATATCTATTGACTAATTTGTCGTAAGCAATTTTATAATTTTGATCAGATAAGCTAATCCCTGATATCAATTTTAAAGGCTCATCCTCGAGATATGAAAATAAATATTGAAGTTTTCGAACGTTACTTAGACTTTGATTTTGATCTATAATGTTATTAAAAAGATCGAAAAAGCTTGGCCATAATTTTTTATCACCTCGAAATATGGGAATACCTAACTCTTTGAGTTTTGGAGTTTCGTTTTGTCGAACATATGATCCCGAAAAGGATGGGGCCTCAACCGGAAATATTTTAGAGTAAACCCCCTTACACGCATAAAAATATTTACGAGCTTCTGAAAGGATCGCATCCTGGGTTTTAAACTCCTCGTCGTCCGAGTTGTCTATCAACATAATGACATCATTATGTGCCAGCATGCATTTATCGAAGGTTTCGTCCAAATCGGAATACCTCACTTGAAACTCGTTTCTCGCTTTTTCGTCTGTTGCCGCGGTCTGTGAAAACACATAACACTCGGTGATCGCAGATAAAAAACCCTTGCGTTTTTGCACGGCTTTTTTGACAGACATGATTTTACCTTTGAAATGACGAAATTGTCGGTAAATATACAATTAACGCTAAATTAATGCTTCTGAAATAGAATAATGACGAATTGTCGAAAATATGCACTAATTTATCACAATTAATGAAAATTGTTTTAAATATCGAAATGATATGGAACACATCTAATCACAGAAATGTCGGTAAATATACAATTAACGCTAAATTAATGCTTCTGAAATAGAAAAATGACGAATTGTCGAAAATATGCACTAATTTATCGCAATTGATGAAAATTGTTTTAAATACCGAAATGATATGGAACACACCTAACACACTGAACATGTGCTTGTTTGTTTTGATTGCTTCTATTTGTTTACTGAATGACCACGGTACGTTACCATAGCAGCGGACCGAAAAACAGGTGAACTGCGCCGCTACCGAAGGTCGAGCGAAAATCTCTCTCGTTTCAATACGATTGGCAAAATTCAAGGCCTTGATCTCGGCGTGAAAATGGCCGACTTATTAATACCGTCGTATGGAGTAAATTTTAAATAATTCGGTCGAAGGAACACTTATGTTTGCCCGCAGTTAGAAAAACGATAACTGCAATGGACTGTATATATTTAATTTAATGAAAGCGCGAACAAACATAAATATATTGATACGAAATTACGAAATAATTAAAAAGGTCCATAGGTCAATTGTGGGCACCACACAACGGAAATCAGAAACAAAGCACTCACCAGTTTGCAGCCAATTTCTTCACTTCCAAGGGGCCCCTGTCTGGATATAATGATGTCAGCACGTAGCTGAAGGGCTGAAGTTTCTAGTTCTATGCTTCAGTACACCAAAATCGAGCACTTTCAAGTGTAGAAATTTGAAATATTTGGAGAAAGTAAATTAACACGCCATTTCTCGAGGCGGTCGAAAAAGGATCACACTGATTGTTGGTGCGCATGTCCAAATGCGCGAAAAATGTACTCTGTCCGTCATCCAATTGTGTGGTTTTAAAATTTACAAACAATCGCGAAATTTAGCGGGAGCTAACACACCACAATGTACAAAAAAATACACACATCTTTTAAAATTTAACTACATAATTGTGCTATTATATTGCACAAAATAGAATTAGAAAATTACACAATATTGTGTAAAAATGTTTAAATACATGAATATTTTCTATAAATTTATACAAATTTTTTGCACAAAATTATGCAATTTTTTCCAAAATTAAAAAAAAATAAATGCACAATACAACAACAAATTGTGCAAAAATATGTGAAATTTTTTTATACAGGCCTGTACAATAACATCTTGCACAGCATTGTGCAAAAAAAAACAGTTGCACAATTGTTTAAAATTTTACAACAAATTCCATCGCACAAATCTATGCAAAATTTTTGCACAAATTGGTTATAAGCTCATTTTGTGCAAAAAAAATTTACAATTGTTGAAAAAAATTACGAATATTTTCTCTGTGTAGGCGCGCTAACTTAGGGTTTCGCCCAAGGCACCTAAATATACCCTGGCTGTTAAAGTCCTTTGTAAATTCAAAGTATTTTGAGGCATAAAACTTATTAATATTTTTACAGCAAGAAATCCAAGATTTGGTAGTCGGCACCCCTACTAAATTTTAAAATTTTGGTTCTGTTTTCGGGACTTAAGGTTCTCTTTAAATTTATTATATCTGTACAATTTTTAGCATTTAAAATTATCATTTGTAAAACGCTAGTTGAGGTTTTGGGAATTTTCAAAATTTTTCAAAATGTGCTATTTTTAAGCATGTTTGGAATAAAAACTCCGGCACGATTTTTATAAAATTAAACACTTTAAAGCTTGTTTCTTAATATAACTAATTTAGTGCAGGATCAAAATTACCCAGAAGTTATAGAAATCCATCTATCCATGCATTTTAATTAATATTATTTAGTTTTTATAATTATTAAGCAAAAAATAGGAATAAAAAAGTAAGTAGTAGTACTTTAAAAAATTATTTAATCTTAAGAGCATTTTTTTGTTAAATTTTTATACAACGCGATATTGCTAATTTTGGTATTTTTTAAGAAATCAAAATCACCACAAAACTATTTTGAAGAGAACCAAATAATCCAAAAGTCTTAAAAATTACAAATTTAAATTTTTGTGAAAATCTCATTATTACATTTTTTATTAAAAAGAAAGATACATCTACTGGCTGCATAAAAGTGAAAACAAAATTGTCCTACATTTTTCTGTTTTTGAGATATTTGACAAAAAGTAGGAATTTATCTTAAGCTTAGGTCGTCGCGATGCTACCTATAATGCGACGTCGAGCAAACCTTGTTTAAACAACATGTCCAGTCATATCAAAATCACACAAAAATTGAATATTTCAAAATTGACTGCAAGAATATTAATCGTGTCGGCATCGGCAGTCGGAAATTGAACTTTATTCATGGTTCGCCTGGACATGAAAAGAAAAATGATAGAATAAGCAAAATATTTATTAAATAATGTCTTAATTAAGATATTTTTGAAAGGGGGCGCGGTCATACGGCCTTCAGACGCCCTGCTCATAATACTTTAAAAATCGCAATAAAATTGTACTGGCTTTTTGCGTGGTGAAAGTACATATCTCGATATCTTCATTCATACATATCTACTTTCTCCCAATTCGGAAAGCTTTCCATGCTAAATTTGATTGATAATATGATTAAAAAAAAATCTTAAGTAATTTAGAAACTTTAAAACCGAACCAACAGATAAATCAAATAAATGACAAAGATTTGATAGATAGTTACGTAGGTATGACAACAAACCCAACTACGGCCTTTAATCCACAGCCAACCAAGTGAAAAACAGTTTTTTTTAATAAATTCACATTTTCCATCATTCGAAGATAGGCTTATTATATGGTTAAAGAGCTCTTTCAACATGGCGGTCATAAGAAATAACAAAGTTGGCTATAGTGTCACACCCCGCTTTCGCGACTATAGGATGCGAGCCATATTGGTAGGGTTGTTGGAGAAGACGAGGATCGTCGGTCTCCAAACAACCTTACCAATATATATATTTTAGTTAAACGTAAAATTAAATAGTTTTGAAATGAAAAAATATAATGGTTTTAGACATATATTGGTACTTTTAAGATATCCTTTCTTTTATAAAATTATATCTAATATAAATATAAAGATACTTACACTATTACTCGTAATAAAACCAGACACAGATCAGGACACATCTTTTGGCTCTGTACTCTTTTACTTTCACTTACTTACTGATACCCGCTAATGAGCCAGCACCTCCCAATACAACTTTCTTCCTGTGTCAGCACTTATTTTCGATGGGTCGTTGCCAGGGCCATAATTGCTGACACATCAAAGCGAAGTTTGTTCAGTGAACTTTTATTATTTTACAGTTACTGCCTCATCAGCATTTAGGAGAAAGTTGTTTTTTAAATAATTTTAAAATAATAAATTTTATGAAAATCTGATCAAAATTAAACATATCTACAGGGGTTTTTCAAAATATCGAGCCAAAACTAAAAATTGTGTTTTTTAAAAAATTGAAATATTGCCGCCATCTTGCAAAAAAATGTAATGAAATTTTGTAGTTTTGTATAAGCAACTACGGTTAATTGAATGACATTAACAACTTTTTTCTAGGATTCTCGTTTTTTTGAAACTATTGTCAAATAACCTATTTGACAATAGTTTCAAAAAAAGTAGATGTGTTTAATTTTGATACGGCATCTGATTGGGCTTAGAATAGCGCAACTTTTTCCTCATTTAAATAAATTCTTATCTCTTACCGTTTCTGAAATCCCCATGTAGTTGCTTTTATTTGGGACACCCAACTAACCATTGTTATGGTTAGTTTCAGCGCCCTAGCGCAACACTATTAATTCTATTTTTTTCTCAAAGGACGCCACCAGGGGCGCCAAGCGCAGAGGGGGGGTGGGGTTTGTTCGCCCCCCTGGCCCCTATACGACACGCCACTGCATATAACGAGGAAAATTTAGTGGCATAAGGGCAAGGGATAAATAAGAAAAATAAGATAATTAAAAGATTTTACCTTAAGCTGGATTTCAACCAGCGACCTTTCGCTAACATGGCAACCGCTCTTCCAACTGAGCTACCGAGGCACTGCTTCAAAATCCGTCTTTTCGAAAACCGCTTCGTCATCTCTAAGTTTTCTTTATTATTGTAGGTATGGGCTCTCAAGCTTCCGATAACTACGAGAACACGGAGGTATTATATGGAGATGGGAGAGAAATACATATTCACGATTGTTAGTTGTATGAAACCCTATTTATCCATCTACCAGTGGTGCACGACATATAGCGCGTCACTAAGTTGTCAGACGTGGAATTTTCAACAAACAATATCAAGACAAAATGAAAATCACAAAGATCAGTTTCAGTGCTCTAGGTATAAATTATATAACGAGGAGAATTTAGTGGCATAAGGGCAAGGGATAAATAAGAAAAATAAGATAATCAGTAGCACAGTCGAGTCGGAAGAGCGTTTGCCTCGTTAGCGAAAGGTCGCGGTTTCAAATCCAGCCCTAGGAAAATCTTTTTATTTTCTTATTTTTGTAAGTTAAAAAGGTGTCGATGAATTGTTACTGATCCCGAAGGTGCTATACGCTATATTTTTTTAAACAGTAATCAACATGGCGGTCTTCAGACGCCCTTTTCACAAGAAAAAGGCTTTAAGGCATACAAATTATCTAAATTTCAGGCGATTTTATTAAAATTTCTTTGATTACCCATTGCAGATGTCTTCTAATTTGCTGTAGTTACTTTTTAGTCCTCCCTGCCCCCATTCATCTCCCCTCCTGTCATTCCCCCCACCCTAATCAAAAACCATATTCGCATGATTTTATCAAATATAGAGCGATTTCAAAAATTCTTTCTGCACACTCTTGAAGACTTTTTTTCCAACATCATTTTATTAGTATCCCCCTTCCTCTCCCTGTCTTCTCCCCACCCTCCTTATTAGTAGTAGTTGTAGCTATACCTTTCACAAATTTAGAGCGATTTCAAAGATTCTCTCGGTACACGCTTTAAGATTTTTTTCGACACCATTTTACTAGTTCCCTCCTCCCTTTCTCCTCCCCTGACTTCACTTAATGGAAGTTAACACTGTTCGCGTCCGTAGAAAATCTGCACGTTCTTTTTGGTTAAAGCTAAATGAATTATAAATACATAGTGCTTTTTATAAGGCTGAATAAGAATTAAACCTAAAAGTTGGAAATAAAGAAAAAATTAAATAAAAAAAACACCCAACTGCTTAATTTACTTGTAACTACCAGTCGCAGTTGGTTAAAAAATTACCCAATAACCTGTTTCATGAAAATACAAAACTGTATAATTTCGTAAGTGCGCTTTAGGCATCAAAATTAAAAGTTGAAGCAGTCGTACATTATAGATATACCTATCAATTTTGTACTCAACTGCGACTAGTACTTAAAAGTAAATTTAGCAGTTTTGTCTTTTTTTTTCATGAATTTTTTTTTCTAATTGTGACTTAAACCCAAATAGTGACTTCTTGATCTCGAATGTAACAAGTGAATACCAATTTTGACCAATTAAACCTAAATTACAAAGAGAAGAATCTCCATGCAAAAATTTTCAATACGCTGTGCAACTGAAATTGTGCAAAAATATAAAACAACTGTTCAAGAAAAATTAATACATCTGTGTTAGTTTTATCAATGAATTGTGTAATTTATTTTGTGTAAAAATGTTATACAACAGTACAATTAATCTAAACAGCGTTGTGGAAAAGTCGATTGTGTCATAAAATTACACAGATCAAATGTAATTTTCTTAATGAAAATTTGTGCAAAATTTTTAAAATGTTTTTTAGTAATACGTAATTAGTAAAAATTTTTTATTGACGGTTCGGTTCGGTTCGGTTAGATTAACAAAGATGAACAAAATTGTGTCTTTATAATGTAGATACATGGGAGCACCCAGGGGAGGGGGGGAGAGCGCACACAGGGGGAAAGGCCCCCCTAACCTTAGATTTTTTAAGATATTTTCCACATTTTTCATGATTAAAAAGATAAAATAGCATAAAATACGACATTGTTAAGCTTCGCCCCCCCCTCCAAGAAGCCTCCGCCGCCGTCCCAAGATATATTCCTGGGTGCGCCACTGGTAGATATAATAAACTCACACCTATAGCAACATATATAATTTTGAAGTTTTTTTTCCTACCCAAACTTCCCCAACCCAAATTGGGTTTGCCAACTTTCAACTTTTATTAATGTTTTCAATCAAATGTATTTTTAACACAAAAAAGTGTAAAAGATGCTCAAAATTGTAGAGATCGGTCGTCGGATCGATTCGGTAAAAGTCGTTTTAAGCGATCTTCCCACCGTATCGGGCTTCCTTCAATTTAAATTTGGCTTTTTGCTGGTCTGTGAGGTGATCCGTATAAGGTTAGTGCCATTTATTAATAGATAGTTTAAGTTGTGCTACGTATTTTTACGTAAAACTGCACGTTAAGCGCTTCACGTTTTGTTCCAAATTTGAGTTTGTTAAATGTTTTTACGTTACCATAACAAGTCTACTAATAGCAGAGAATATGGAATTCGGCACTGTGTTTTTTTGTTGTTACAATTTTGTTTTTTGTCTTTTCAACTACAGTAGGAATATATTTGCAAAGAATCGTTTGTACTGGAAGCGGAAATTATCATCTAGGCCTCATTTTTCGATCGGTCAATCAACCAATTCTATTCTTTGGTAACGTTAACGTGCCCGCAGACTGCCGTAAGCTAACGTAAATACGTAAGCTCCTAACGTGACCTTGACGACGGTGTGACGAAGTGCGCTTGCGTAACTGTCAAATCTCATACTTACGCAAAAATACGTAGCAAAACTTAAACTATCTAATATGTTCTTCCGTCAACGTTTAGCGTGTAATGGATTCTGTGGATTTTGTGGAATTATTTCTCGAAAAACTGGAGGAATGGGTGCCTATTTGCAGTCCTCAAAGAAAGATTTGGGGGTAAGTAAATTACTACACATAGGCCCAACCTTTTGTGTATAGTAGATCCATTTTCTTTGGAATAATAATATTAAAGAAAATGGAACTATATAGAAAGCTATTCAGGTAGGTTTCTACTATCCAGATGTTAGTTAAATTTTAAATAAAAGGTATATTTTTTTAATCTTGCTGAGAAAACTATAAAAAAAATTAAGTTAAAAACAACTGTGCATCAAGTGCATCCTGCAATTTTGCTTCCTTTTTCAACAATTGTTCAAAATTTTTCAACAATTGTTCAAAATTTTTCAACAATTGTGCAAAATTTTCGAACAATTAAAAAAAAATATTAACAATGTTTTCTTTTCATTTTATAACGAAAAATGCATCCAAGAGTGCAACCCATACTATTTTGTTATCTTTTTAAACAATTTTGCAAAAACTTTCAACAATTCGTTGCATTTTTTCATCGCTTTTTGTAAACCATTAAGGACGCAATCTTGCCATTTTGCTAGGTTTTAAACAGTAGTGCAAAATTTTCCAGGAACTGTATAAAATTTTTTAACAGTGCAAGACAATTTGTTTAATTTTTTTAAAGTATCAAATCCACTCCATACTTTATATTTTGTTATCTTGTCAAACAATTTTGCAAACATTTTCAGCGATTTCTTGCATTTTTTATTTTCTTTTTGTTTTAATCGTTATCATCCCGCCATTTTGTTAATTTTTATACAATGAGCTATTTTAAATTTTTCTACAATTGTGCCAAAATTATTAAACCAATTTATCCCGCCATTTTTTTACTTTTTATAAAAATGTGCAAAATGTATTTTTTTTTAGTGTAAAATATATTTAAGAGTATTTAATAGTCACCTATTCTTTTCGCTTACTTTTTTATAAATTACATGAACCAATTTTTTTCTGTGATTCAAAAAATGTGTTTGAAAGTAAATGGCAACATTGTCCCCAAAATTGGCTTGGTTTAGCCAGCCACGAGCTAGGAACTTTCAATAATTTTCGCAGAGAAAAATTGAGCGTCTTGACCAAAAAAAACTATTTACAAAATTTCAGCCTTTTACTCCTCGCTTAAGCTTTATTGTTTAGCTTGAACGATTTTGCAATGGCATATTCGGAAAACAATGCCAAAAACAAATGTGCAGAGGTTTGTTCAAAACTTTGGGTGCTGTTAAAAAAAATTGAAAAGGGTTTCCATAAACCATTTTTGATTAACTAAAAATTGGTAAATTAGAAGTGAAAAGATATATTTTGCGTGTCTTACTACCAGGTTGCGTGTCTTACTAAAAGGTTATTAAAATATCAGTCAGAATATTCTATATTTTCGTTAAACTTAGTTCTGTTTTTTTTAGCTAACATGCAGCTATTTTGTCTTCGCTGCCTACCTTACAATTCCCAAACAAGGGAAAATCCGAACGATGGAAGACCAGCAAACAAGAATATTTAAATATACTGGATTCAGATAAAAATAACTACTTTTTTGCGGGAATACCGGCTCGTTATAAAATATGGCAGATGTCAGTTAGGTTAAAGCAAATTTCCCTAACAATTTTTAAAAATTATTAGGAAAATTAACCGGTTTATTTGTATTATTCAAGGAAATAAAAAAATATTCTAGTTCGCACACATTTTTTATTATTTTTAAATGACATTTTTAAAAAACATAATAATAAAATTGAAGTGTCGGTAACCGGGAAAGATTTTTAAACGAGTTAGTTTAGATTAGTTCAGTTTGAAGTGAACATTACTAAAAGCCCTGAAAAATCATGTTCACTAGCCAACGTGACAACTCACCCTCAAACAAGAAAAGTCAACAGGGTTGTCTTTTAATAAATACTATTTAATTTTTAGAAACATCTTTAAATTTGAGTTTTGCATGGGTATGCAAAGAAACAGCTCTTCTGCGGTGCGCGCCAGTGCAAGAATGGCTTCTCGATTGTGAATACACCCATCAGTAAATCAAAACAGAACCTTAACTCCTCTTCTGTAGCTTTTTGTTTTTGTTGTTCTCGTGTTCATTTTATGGCCGTGTTTTTTGGCTTCTGTATGTTGCTATAGTGAAAACAAGTTACAAAAACTATTTTTTCTAAGTGAGTGTTAAAGCGGATTAAATCTTCAATTTTGTGTTTTTCTTATTTAAAAAATATGCGGCGAAAATTGTTAAGACAGGTTTATATACATAGAATTAAAACCAAGCTTAACTGATTTTGTCAAGACTGGGCTATCTACATGACTTGACTCCTTAATTACTGATCATTTTTAATAAAATTTTAAATAATAATTTATCAAAGGGCCTAATGATTAGATTAACCCGAGGATTAACCTGTACTTTATTATTTCTTATCTTTTTAATATTTCTCTCAGTATTTTTTTAAATTTATAATTACCTAAACCTAAACACCAGAAACAAATTTATGTTTATTTTCATAGATTTTGAAAAGGGGCCTATTGATTTTGTTTCATAATGACAGATTCTGTGAAAATTACATTATTTTTTCTGCAAATAGGTTATAATTGCAATATCCCTGTAACTTGTTATTATTCTATTGGGAGTACATATATTACATACGATATATTTGACAATTAAAACAATTGTCAAATGAGTCGAGGGCCTTTAATTGGGAGCAGAAAGCTCAAACAGGAGCTGGTCGATTTGGTAAATTATGGCCACTCCATCAGCAATAGTTTTTTTTGGTATTTCACTATATTCAGCGTGCACCTAGGGTCAACTTTTTTTAAATTAAAGAGTCCATCTAGGAATTTTTTGATTATAATCAGAATGTTACCAATATGTAATTTTCAATTTGACATACCTACATGTAAGGGGTCTATATGGATATTGTTCTAATTTTTGTATCTATGTATAAGATTGTCAAAAAATTCACTTTGTTGTTTTATAAAGTTTGTTCGTTAATCATTCCCCCGCTCCATTCAGGTACATGCCAGAAAAAAAATAGTGATCAATTTCAATTCCGGCGACCAAAAGCCGACTAAATAATGTGGCACACACCTATATTTGGTTCAGATATTTTTTCTCTAATTTTTTCACTTAAAAATGGCCCCCATCTTGGATTCTTAAAACTGCCCAAGGGTGCCAGAGTTGCATCACTCGGATTCCTTATATAGAGCACCTTGACTAACAAAATCAGTAAAAAAAATTCTTATACCATTAATTTCCCACTTGAGGCAATAAATAATTGTTTCGCAACCAGACTATTAGTAGTTTTTGATTCTAAAATAAATCTGGCAGCCATCTTTAAAATAATTGTGAGAAATTAAGCACAGGATTAATGGATCGTTGTCTATAGCGCGTGCTCCTACAGGTAAATGTTAAGAAATAGTACCTACTTAATTAAACAAGTTGCATAATTTTTTTCTACATTTTGTATATTACGTAATGGTTATTCATTATCAAAATTTGAAAGCTACTTTAAACTAAATGGAACTTGTTCTTTGATAGAATCAAAGATGTGTTCCCCCAAATTTATAAAATAACTACATATAGAGGATGTTAATAAAGTATGTGGCCAAACTTAAGATGATTAATTATTAATTATAATTAATCATTGGTTCGCAAAAGTTTTCGTGTATGTTAAAAAACTTTGAAATATTTATGTTTAAAAAAGGGTAAAAATATATTTAAAAAAATTATTAATAAAAATAATACTTCCAAAGGAACGCTTCGAGAATAAAAAGCTTTATAGTTTTTTGAGTAGCTTATATTATTTATTTAATTTGCGCGCAAAAGCCACTGGTCGATAAAAAAAAAACATGTTGAATATCTTTCAGAAAATGCCTCTTGATAAATTGAAAGTTTGTACCAAATTTTACAAAAGTATTACGTAACGTATCACCGATATTAATAAAAAAGGAGATTTTTTGCAAATCTTGAACACCTTGTATTATAAGAGTTAGGACGTTTAGAACATATGTCCATATGATGTTTTTTTGTTAAAATAGACCCAAGGATTACTTAAACAGTAGCATATATAAGGGGTGCCCCCCCCCAAAGCTAAGATATTTTCCACATATTTCATGATTACAAACATAAAATAAGGCCTCATGAGGTCTAACTCCCCCACAAACTGTGTCGGCCACCCCAAAACTTTTTTCTAAATACGCCACTGTCCTTAAATATTAGCATGTTATTCAATAACACCCTATCTACATACACTAAGTATGTAATATATTTTTTTTAAAATAAGTCAGGACCTGCGTTCAGTATTAATATTCAATTATCTGATGAAAACAAAATTACCAAACTGTCATAAAGTTGACAGCTAAATAAGCCTCAAGAAGGTGTCAACTGTATACGGAAATTTTTGAAAAGAGTATAGATATATTTTACAGGTTCAGGTAAATTCATTAAGCATAATACTATTTGCTACCACAACGCTCTGTAGTAAGTCTGTCAGACATGTTAGACATAAAACAACCCACGAAAATCCCTAACGTTGATTATCCGGTGTATAGTTTTTATTGATAAACCATAAAATTTTGCTTGCCTTGACTCCTATAAGGTTAATTTAAACTATCTTTAAATAGAACAAACTCAACAGAGAGAGAAACCAAATTCCATCAAATTCAATCTAGTAATTTTAAGTTAAAATGTTAAATGCGTGTTGGTTACCGACAAACAAACATACAAATATACAAACAGACGGCGCGGTGCGACTAGAAATGTTCAAAATTCTCTAAAAAGCAAAAATATATAAAAGTTTTTGTACGTGTGCTAAGCTAACAAATCGGCCTTATAAAAGCAACGAAATGTATGTAATTCCTTATTCAAAATTACAAAAAAATGTAAACAATTAGCTTTTACGGTTTAGTGCCTTTTTAAAGTTTATTTAAAAAACTTATTTATTCTTTTAGAGTTGAAGGGGCATACAATCACCCTTAACCAGAGAGCGGAGATAAATGTTTCAGTTAAGCTGACGACGCAGACGGTGCCAGTTGTAACAAAAGACGGTAGAGCGTCCGTTTCAACTGAAAAAATCCACTACGGGATAGAGACGCCACTGAAAGCGATAAATTTCTATTTCAAAGTGTACGACCCTTTGAATGCGTCATACCACCACGAAGCACAGGTAAGCTGGGGATTCGATCATAAACAAATTTATCGGGTTTTTATTTGTTTGTAAAAAAACGATCTCAATAATAAAAAATAAGTATAATCAAATTGTTATTTATAAGTTAACAGTGCTCTTAAGGGACTGATATAAGTTAAAAGAAACTAACATGGTACTTTTTTTTCTACATGTCTATACCAAACGCCCAAATATAAATTTTAAGAGAATGTGAAATATGTACGTGAAGAAATAAAACTACATAAGTTAGTTTTTGTACTTAGTTTTTTCAAAAACCTGTGAAACCCTTAAGAGCACTGTGAGTAAGTATAAGTTAATTTAATTTGGTTAAATAACTTAATATACTAATGTGTTAAAATTGTTTGTACTCATAAGAAAAACGAAAATAAAGGTTTTTATCAAGTGATTTTTTAGTTTGGTATTTTTATGTCAAATAAAATTTAAACATCGAATACTATAAAAGGCAATAAATCGTTTTTTAAAAAAATATACAAAAAATTTGTAAATAAAATTTAAAACAGTGCAAAATTATATAAAATTGCAGTTAAAATTATAAGTTAAGGTGGTAAATTTAACAACCTATTAAAAAAAAATCACATCTACAACATTGTGTACACATCAGGGTTACTTTTTATTTAATTGTTGAAGAATATTATGTAAAAATTTAATATTTTTAACTATTTCTACATAAAATTGTAGGAAATATATTTACAAAATTGTGCAATTTTGGCGTAACTAAAAATATTTTTTGTAAAATATATTATATTGATATATTATATTTTTTGTAGTAAAAATAAAAATTTGACTGCAAAATATAACACCACAATGTGCAAAAAAATACAACAATCTTTTAAATTTAACTACATAATTGTGCATTTATATTCCACAAAACAGAATAATAAAATTACACAATATTGTGTAAAAATGTTTAACAAAATACAACAACAAATTGTGCATATATACAGGCTTGTTCAATAACATCTTGCCCAGCATTGTGCAAAAAAAACAGTTGTACAAATGTTTAAAATTCTACAACAAATTCTATTGCACTACCTCTGAAAAAATTTTGCACAAATTGGTTTTATACCCATTTTGTAAACAAATTGTGCAAAAAAAATTAACAATTGTTTAGAAAAAATTGTGTGTGCTTAAGACCACATGGCAGAAGTGAAAACTTCAACAAGGCGAAATTAATAATACGAAATACAAGATTTTTTGCGTTGTATATTGAAAAAGTAATATAGAAAGTAATAACATTTACATAATTATAATTGGGTATAAATTACTCTGGTAAATTTTCTTCTGCCTTCATCTGCATCATCATATTGCTCTGCTGACTGTTCTTCTCACAGTTAGTCGACTCGAGCCGACTTCACCCGAATGAGCGTTATATAGCCGAGCGTGACGGCTCAGTTCAATGCAGTACCCACAAAAAGTGCTAAAGTAAAGAAGTTTACACTTTAAAAATTACACACATTTTTCTCTTTCTATGACATTTCTTCGTGTCCTAACAAGCGATGCTAAATTGCTTCAGGGCAAAATTGTTTATGTATCTGTTTATTTATTTTTGAAAATGTAATACTTATTTATTTTGATTTGGATAAAAAAACCATATTATTATTATTATTATTATTATTTCATAGGTCACGTGCATAGATGTTGACCAAAGAAACTATTAAAATTGTTGCTTCGACTAGCTATTTTGGCTATATTTATCATGATATAATTTTCAAAATATGCAAAATATTTAACAGCAATCTAAAATCAAAATATACTGCTTTTCAAAAAAAATTGTACACCTATCATGGGTATATTGCAGGTGTACAAATTTTTTTGATAAGTAGTGTATAAATTACAAGGCTTTCTTGTCGGGCTATTCCGTAAAAATTTTCTGCAAATAGCTTGTTTTCCTTCTCCAAAGTGCTATTGTTTGACATTTACTTCATTTATTTAGCTTATAGTTAGGCTTCTAGTGTCTTGAGCTGGAACGTAAGTTTTTCAATATCCTCTTCTTTTGCTCCACTTATTCCCGTATGTATGTAAATCTGTAAAAGCGTTTCTCATTTATATTGGTCTTGCGATTTCAAAGAATTCTCAGAAACATCCATATGGCAAAGAAACTAATTGAGAATTCACAACACCATGCACATGTAGGACATCTAACCTCACTTCTTCAAGATAAAAACTATTTGAGCTAGGAATATCTCCCTACTATTAAATAGTTAAGTAAAGTCAAATAACTTTATTAGAGATAATTTTTAAGATTTTAATTTACGTTTTTTTAAGCACACAATTGATTTGTTTTTAAGAAACTTTTTACATAAACTTTCTCACCAAATTAATAAAAGTTTAGAGGAATAGGAAAAGTTAGAAGCAAATAACATAGCGTAAGCATTATGCGACGTGTTAGAAATGTGTTCAGTAATCAAATCTTCAAAAAAATTGCATAAAAATTTTTTTTAAAGCCAAAACCTTCTTTTTTGAAAAGCTGTATATATTTGTGTATTTTATAAAATCAATAATAATTATCCAATTTTCTCAAGAGCGTCACAAAAGTGTAACTTTAAAAATACACAATCAAGTAATTATTATCGTATTAATTAATAATTTGAATACTATGGTTTATTGATACTATATGGAAACATAAAACGACTTTTACTTTTCTTATTTTTTTAGAGTTTAAAATACTAATGAATTAGTAGGTAGGTAGGTGGTAGACGCTTTTACTCATTGGGCGTCGACCGGTGAGATACCACCATGTCAGAAGTGAGTAGCGCTAAGTGGTATCACCACGTTCCGCTACTGCGCTGGCAGTCCGGTTCCAACAATGAGTAACAGATAGCATGATGGCGCCTCCAGGATCAAAATATTCCGGAGGTAAAATACCCGACCACTCGGATCTCCGGGCGTCGGGTAATCCTGGGGATCCTTCATGCAAAGATATTAAAAGAAGACCAAAAACTCAACTCAGAATTGATTTTAGCAATATAAGAGGATTAAGTACCAACATGAATTCAGTTCAGCAACATCTTGAAGAACAAAGACCTGACATCCTTGTTCTCACTGAAACTAAAATCAGTTCTGCAACACCTATTGTGAACTATCTTTATCCCGGCTATGACCTACACCACCGATTTCGACATAATTTTGGGATCTGTGTGTACATTAAAAATGACCTTTCATGTCATCGAGAGGAGAAGCTAGAACCAGCGAACCTCGATATCATATGGCTGAAATTCACCTCAAAGTCATCGACCAAGTTCATTTGCTGCCTCTACCGACCGCCAAGTAACACCGAGTATCAAAACTTTTTTGCGACATTATCCGAAAACTGTGATAGTATACAGTCTAACTATCCACATGCGGAAATTGTTTTTTTAGGCGATTTCAACGTCCACAATATACCCTGGCTAAAACACCACAACAAAACAGATAATGAAGGCAGGGAAGCAGAAGCTTTTGCCATAAGTTGTGGTCTAACGCAGCTTGTCGATGAACCTACCCGTATCTCAGAAAGGGGTGAATTTGCAGCGCTTTTAGACTTGTTCCTAACTACAAATCCTGACTTGTACACAATTCAAGTAGATCCCCCACTTGGTTCATCCGATCATAAACTTATAAGAACAAAGTGCGAAATGTTCATACCGCAAAGCCAACTTCCTCGTAAAATGTGGCACTATAAATCGGCAAAATGGAATGACCTTAAACAGTTTTGCCTGGATTTTCCATGGCAAGAGGTTTGCTTTAAAACAGCTGATCCCACTATTTGCTGTAATGAAATAACAAAAGTAATCTTATCTGGAATGGATGCATATATCCCACATACAATAAAACGCAGAGCTAATGCAAAACCTTGGTTCAACAGCCAGTGTCAAATGGCTGTACATAAAAAACACAGAGCATATAACCTTTGGAAACGACAACAAACCTCTCAAAACCACACAGAATTTATAGAAGCCAGAAATAGTTGCAAAATTACTATTGACGCCGCCAAAGAAACATACAATCAAAGAATAAAAAACAGGTTGCTGAATTGTCCAAGTAGTTCTAGGTCCTTTTGGTCTATTGCAAAAGCCGTTGGATCAAACTTCACCAAGTCATCCATACCACCACTTACAGATAAAAATACTCACTTAGCCACAACATCAGAGGAAAAAGCCAATATGCTGGCCAAAATCTTTTCCTCCAACTCAAACCTAACAGTGCCAAATGAAAAAACTCCACCGTTCATTGAAAGGGTTTCCCACAGTATGCCAGAGGTACCCTTTTGTCACAGAGAAATACGGAAATCCCTTAAAAAGTTGGATACAAACAAAGCAATGGGTCCAGATGGCATTCCCGCGATAGTACTCAAAAATTGTGCTAGCGAACTCACCCCAACTTTCGCAAAATTATTCAATTTATCTTATAGGCAAGGAGTATATCCATCATCATGGAAGTCTGCCGCAGTACAACCCATTCCAAAGAAAGGAAAAAAGACAGATCCGTTAAACTATAGACCAATTGCTTTACTTCCAGTGATATCAAAAGTAATGGAAAGAGTTGTGAACAATCACCTAACCAAGTACTTGGAAAAGTACAAAATTATCAACGACAAGCAATACGGATTTCGAAAATATAGGTCAATTGGCGATTTACTTACATACGTCACTCACTTATGGCAAAAAGCGATTGAGTTGCGAGGTGAAACAAGAACAATTGCCTTACATATATATAAAGCATTCGATAAAGTCTGGCATGAAAATCTGCTCAACAAGCTCAAAGCAACGGGATTGTCGCCGAGACTTTGCACTTGGTTTGAAAGTTACCTTAAGGATAGATCCATTTATGTTGCACTGGATGGCCGGAACTCCAACTCTTACCAAATAAATGCTGGTGTGCCACAGGGAGCAATCCTTTCGCCAACACTTTTTCTGATTTACATAAATGACCTCATAGATAAAACAGTAAATCCACTTTATTGCTTTGCAGATGATGGCAATGCAGTCTCCTCAGTCATACCACCCACATGTCTCTCCGCACGTGAATTCCATTACCTTAGACTAACTGAAATATCACAGATAAATAACGACTTGGAGATAATAGAGGACTGGGACAACAAAAACCTTGTACAGTTCAACGCGCAGAAAACCCAAGCAGCCCTGTTTTAAAAAAAGACCAGCACCGGTGAGCCGAACATCATGCTATCTGAAAGTGCTGTCACATTGCAGAGCCAGTTGAACATCTTAGGAGTCACTGCAGAGACCAACATGTCTTGGCACAGTCACGTGGCAGATATAGCTAAAAGGGCGTCCCAAAAGCTTGGGGTGCTATTTCGTACAAGACATCTGTATACACCAAGGCAACTGCTGATACTCTACAAAGCCCAGATTCGACCAACTATGAAGTACTGCTCACATATATGGAGTGCGGCACCCAAACATACCTTAATGCTTTTGAACACCGTGCAAAAACGAGCTATCAAGCTGATCAATGACCCCGCACTTACCCGTAGCTTGGATAGTCTCGAACATCGAAGAACTGTGGGCGATCTATCTCTCTTCTACAGGTATTATCACGGAAAATGCTCTGAAGAGTTGGCACGTATGATCCCTCCGGGAGTAGCACCTACTAGGCGAACACGTCAAACAGACGGTAACCATCAATTTATTGTCAAAATAGAGGCATCAAGAACCTCATTATATCAGAATTCATATCTCTGGAGAACAGCATCGCTGTGGAATAAACTCCCTGCGGCAGTTTTCCCTGCAGGTTACAACCTGAACCGTTTCAAAACCAACACACACTAACATTTCCGCGCACTTGCCGCTTCTCGAGCGTGATAGGGATCTCCTTGCGAGTGCGCATACCAGTAAAAAAAAAATAAAAAAAAAAATTACTACAAATTTTAACTGTCTAGCCCGAGCAGCAGTGAGTAGAAAAGGTAAGGTATTATTTTCAATGATTTTTTTTTTTTAGATATAAGAACCCAGTAGGATTTTGGGCTTGAATTGCAAACCGATACTCATATATTTTAATCGATTCGTCATAAGACCGTGTCCCAAAAAAAATGAAGATACCTGCGAAAATCCTGCATAAACAACCCGCCATTTTTGTTTAAAGATGGCGAAAAGGAGTTTGAATCAAATGTACGTAACTTTTTTATTATGATCGATTTTACCCAAACAAATTGTGATTAGCTTCTACTATAATGGCCTCTCAAAATCGCTATCAACACTTTGTTTTTTATTTGTCTCTATACTATAAATTATGTAAGTTCCTCAAATACGCAATTTTTTTTAGGTTTTTTGATTTTTTAAAGAAAACAACTGGATTTACAAAAAAAACATAAAAAATAAAAAATATGCAGATTGTCAAGATGTGGGTCTAATATTTGCTGTAGATTAAGTGGTTCTCGAGTTACACTTAAAAAACCACTAAATTGGCCTATACCTACGCCCAGATACAAAATTTTCATATTTTCACCAAAGTCAAGAAAGTTACTAAAAAACTATACAGATCGAAAAAGGATGTCAAGTTTAATAAGAAACTGCTATTAGTTTCAAACAGAAACTGATACTGAGGTAGATATGGCGGCTTAAACATGGCCGAAGCGTAATTTACAATTTTATTTTTGAGGTTAATTTTTTTATGTAAAACGAACTCCTACGGGGTCAAAGTGTACCCCCGCTAAAAGGCAATTTAATTATCTTCAAAAAAGGATTGCACACTTTTTGTCGTAAAGTTAATAGTTTTCCTGAAAAAAACAAAAAATATGCGGCATACATAATTCGATGTTTTCGTTCCATAGAAGTACGACAATGGCATGGGTCCATTAAGGCCAGCGTCACAATCTGCGGAAATTTTGGAACAGCCAAAAAATTAACGGAGGGATAAAGAGATTCCCCTGGCTTGGTTGCCTATAATAGTTTTTGTCCTTTACCGACTTTAAAATTTGTCTCACTCAAATAGTCCCCCATCAATTTTGTCCGTTATTGTTCGATGGGCGTCATCTAGAGACCAAATTTCGATTCATACTGTGGCCAACGAAAAAAAATAACACGGGCGGCGTTACTATTTAGCTTCTGATTATTTTTTTGTTGGCCTTGTTTGATTAGACAGGTTGGGGTCAATTGTTTACATTTCAAAAAATTTGACGAAATTTGAAAAAATGTGACATAATCTGGCGCATAAGATTTCTCGTTTAAAAGGCAATTTTAAACTTAAAAACTTACCTAAAAGGCCATTTCCCACTTTTTGATAGATGTAGCTTCACGATATAATATATTTTTTTAATTAAAAACGCCTAATTTATTAAAAATTTTTAATTTAAACATTGTAAATAAATTCAAAGCAGATAACCATTAAACACACAAATTGAAATGTCAGATTTCGTTACATTTCGTCACATTTCTTTCAAATTTATGAGTCCTATTCGTTTTCTTTATGAGGTCAGCAGCGTTACTTTCTTTCTTTGTTTTTCACGGTAAAATTAACAAAGAGGGACTAACTGCATGTCGTGGAAGGGTCGCTACAAAATTAGCTCTACGCTGTTGCCACCGTTATATTTGAACGGATTTTTAAGGGAATGTCACATTATTTCTTTAAAATCTGCCAGAAAAATCTGACTAAGTACGATACTGGTCAAATTATTGAAGTGGCGATAATTTTTTTACTTTTCTTACCGAACCGAACCAAAGCTAGGCACGTATATAGTTTTTTATTCTGGGGGGTCCTCCCATATAGAAACTGCTGTTATTCAGTGACGGCCCATGAGGTTTTGGATAGGGTAATCAGAAATACTTGCTACAGTCGCCGCCGGCGGAAGATTACAGGGGTGCTACGAACAATTTTCGTCGAAAAGACGTTACTGTTGGGTTTATAAGGATAAAAATAAATATTAAAATAAAAATAAATGTAGATTCTATTGGAAACTGTGTGTGCGAATGAAGAAGAATTACAAAATGTTGAAAGTCCAGAATGTCGAAAGCTTGAGTTATTAGATATATTAATAGAAACTAACCTGACCAGATCAGGTGCCTTTTTTTTGTAATATACTTTAAAACCTAACCTGACCTGGTTAGGTAAGTACCTATATTTATATACAAGAAGAAACTAACTTGTCTCTTTCACTTAATTTGTGAACGGATCCCTTTCACAAACAAACCTTCTCTTGCAGGCTATTTTACCACAATTTATGGCACGTTTCATTCGACCCTGCCACCAACCCAGAGACAAATTCTCTATGCACCAACCCAACCTCACTTTTTTTTTAGAATGTGGAATTACAAAATGTCGAAATTACAAAATATCGAAATTACAAAATGTCAAAAAAAAATATATCGAAATGCGAAATAAAACCTAATAACATATTACGATCTGGTCAGGTTAGATTCCATGTAATTAACTAACTAGAAACGGTTAGTTTTTTTTTATAATTTTCACCTAACCAGGTCAGGTTAGATTTTAAACCTGACCTGGTTAGGTTATTATACAAAACAAACTAACCTGATCTGGTCAAGTTAGTTTTTTTGAAATTATAATTACCCAACCGGATTAGGTTTGCTTTTTTTTTATTTCGTATACCAATCTAACCCGATCTGGTTAGGTTTTATTTTCTGTCTTTTAAATTTTTCAACTATTAGTATTTTTGTTTCTTCGACATTTTGTACTTTCGACATTTTGTGTTTCGATGTTTCGTCTGTCGCCCCTTCAATTGATCGCAAACTTATCATTACCTGTCCATACACGCCCCTTTTCCACCAAAAAAAAAGTGTCCAATGGACCGGTTAGGTCACGTTTTCGATCAATTAACCAGAGTTGAATTAACAGGTTAGGATAAGTTTGCCATCAATCGACAAAGGTGAGGTTTGGTTTAATAAAAAAAAATGAAAATTTGCTTTTTGTATTAGGAAATGCACGAAATGTGATGACATCGAACCTTTTAGAAAAGCTATCGTCCAAAAAAGTCGGCAAAAAATTTTGCACCCTGTCAATTGTGTACCTTTATCAATATTAATGTTAATCCCGGAATAAAATACACAAACAAAATATAACGGGTTTAAAACCTTAGATACTATAATTAAAATATATTGAAATTGAAGAAATAGTTAAAAAGCTAAAGAATAAATTCCAGTACAAAATTATTTACTCTGTAGGTTCATTGAATCGCTACCTAATTTGAAAAAGTAATAAAAAAAAATAAAATAGTTTTTAAGGTTTTGATTATAACAAATATAATAAGGGTAAAAAAAAATTGAATTTGTTTTTTTTTAAACTTATGAAAATAAAACCAAGTAAAAATTTTCATTAAAAGTGCCTAATTATTTAAATTATTTGGTTTTATTTTTAAAAGAACTATGAATAAAGACAGACAGCCATTTTGATTTTTTTGGCCCAAACCTATTTTGAGCAAAAATAAAAAGGTTTTTTTTGACGGTCCCCAATAGCCTTCCTACCTATGAGTGGCTAAAAAATAAGTCAGCCAAGCATCCTTTTTCATTCAAATTTATTTTAAAATCAAGTTCAAAAACACGACAAAGAAAAACAATTTTTTAGCAGCTGCTCAAATCTTGGATTAATTTTGCAGTCAAGTCAAGTAATATTATTTAAAACACACAAATGTTTATGAATAAAATTATGAGATTTAGAAAACAAAATTTTTTTCCACTCTTCATGCATTTAGGTATAAAAAAATACCTTTAAGATTTAAATTTTTTAGAAAACAAAATACTTAACCAAACTTTAGTTTGAGCATGTTTTCAGCTATTATAAGCAAAAATCTCAAAAATCAGAATCAATTCTGCCGTAAAAAATGCGAATTATTCATATCTCTACTATTATTATCACTACTAAATGTTTGATTACTTTTTATTCCTAAAAATATCGGGGGGAGATTGATTCCCCCTTAGGTACCACCTTGCACGTTACGTTGTAAGAGTTTTTCGTAAAAATATTTTAACAACATATTTAAAAAGTAAATCCAACTTGTGAACGGTACCTTTATTGGTTTCACTTGGAAACAATGAATTGGCAACATAGTATTTCGTAACTGACAGTCCCCTTGGTGATCTTTGACTGACAGTTGTCAAATTTGCCAGATAGAAAAACCGGTTTATGATGAGGTGCTCGGAAAAATACAATTTATCTAGAACTTGTGGATTATCAGTATTTAATTTGTGCGCCGTGAAATTGAACCTGGGAGCAAAATGACCCCTGGGCGTCCACAAAATTGGGGTACAAAGATGTTTAGGAGTTTGGAACGTTATAACAGAAGAAGTCGGAAGTTACAAAACGAGTAAGTGCTAAATCTACTAGTCAAATTAAAAAGTGTTTAGAAAATATTTTCCTTTTTGGTTACAGTATGACATTTATTTTAAAATTTACCATATGCGGGGGGGAGATAAAAGTGATGTGTTTTTAAAGGAAACACCATATATATTTTTACAGGTATGAATAAGGCCTAAAATCTTCTTTATAAAACTATAACATACTTTATACAAGACATAACCATTTAAAATTTTTACAATTATTAAAAAAATATGGTAGCACTCCTAGTATAATTTCACCTTTTACTGATTTCGATGGGCATATATGATGTCTATAACACCTAAAAATGACATTTGACCGTCAAAATTGTTTTGATTTTCTCACAACCTGTCACATATAACTTAAAAGTGTGGTATATACCAGGGGTGCCGAGTGGTACTTTTTTTTATTATTAAAAAAGAAGTGCTTATATCTCATAAACTATTGTTCACAGCTATAAAGTATGTTATTATTTTAGAAAGAAGATTTTAAGCCCTATTCATAATATGAATGTAAAAATATATAGGGTGTTTCCTTTAAAAAAAGTTACTTTTACCTGCCACTTGTATATGGAAACTGCCAAAATAAATATCATACCGTAAACAAAAAGGAAAACATTTGCAGATCTCTTTTTAATTTTTTCCTTTAGGACAAAACTGTGGACAAATTGGACTGTAGAAATATAATGAAACACCCTGTACAGGGTGTCCCAAACTTGATGTTTTTGGGGGGTTTAGGGTATTTCTAGGGGAAATAGAAAAAAACTGTCCCACCTTTACGATGCTCAAATTTCAAGCGAAGCTGAAAGGTGAAAACCATATTTTAATATAGTAAGCCATACGTCTGCATTTTGGGAGGGGGTCTATAACTTTTTTATTTATGAAAATTTTGTTTTTGTGTAACTTTTGTTTATTTTTTTGGGGTATTTTTTGAGATACCAATGTGAGAAAATAGGGTAATTTCATATCAAATTAACCAGAGGTTTGGCAGACCATTTCACCGATTTTGATAAAATTTGGTACACATATTCTCTATATGGGTGGGATCAAAATTCCAAAATATTGATTGGTAGTTTTTTTTAAATTAATTTTCAAAAATCAAAAAATTGACCCATTTTGGTCTAACACAGCTTCACAAAAATTAAAATATCTTGAGGACCACTTACCGCAGATTAATAAGATATAGCTCTTTGTAAAGACAATTTAAATACCTTTCCAACTATGTGTCACATGACCTAGTATATTTTCATCTGTTTTTTTTTGAAATTTTTAAAAAAACATTTTTTGATTTTTTTCAAAAAAGTTATTTTTGATTTTTTTCAAAAAAAGTATTTTGTTATCAAGGCTTTAGGAAAATATGCGCCAAATTTCAAAATGGAGAAATTATGGGTTCATGGTTAAAAAAAATAAAAACCAAATAAAAGTAACAAAAAATCTGAACAAAATTATTTGAAATTCGTATTATCATGCATACATAATATGTGTATGTGCTGTAGGAAAAAGTTATATTTTGAATATTAATTCGGTGTAGTTAAATTAAAGCTAAAATAAAAATACCCCCTTTTTTTCATCCCTCCCCCTCCCCCTGTCAGTCACTGTGCAAACTTGTTCATTCCTGTCATTTCTACTTTTTCATTGGTGAGTGATTCCCAGCCAATCAGACCAGACAATCTGTGCCTATTTGATACAGGAAAATTCCTGCAAGAAATTGTTGCAACAACACCCCAAAATATAAAATATTTGCGAACAGGTGTTGTGATCCGTTAAAATTGAAGAAACATTCTGAAATATTGAGGAATGTTTCAGAAAATATGTGCTCTCATATAGACATTAAGCTAGGAAACATATAGTAACATTTAATATTTTTATAATTGATATAAGTTGTAGCCTAAGTTGGTAGCTTACAACATTTAAGCCTTGGCCACTTGAGGTGACAGTACCACTGTCATACACAGGCCCCTGTTACAGTTTCAAAATGTCCCTAATAGGTATAGTAGAATTTTTTCTTTGTTTATTATATTGTGGCATTGTTTATTAATCTAAAAGCTGGCTGAGGGATAGGAGTCACTGGGTAAAGTAGATTTTTTTTATACAGGTTTTGAGTTATGATTTTTTATTTTTTTTTATTTCTTATGTTGTCTCCAATAATAGCATAAAAAAGGAAGATTCTTGTTATATGCAATAAAAGTACAATTGGTCAAAACTTTACCTTATCACATAATTTAAAAAATGCATGTCCCCCACATCTCTGTTATGCTTGCACCCTGACTTCTATTTGTTATTTGAGATATTAGCTCACACATATACTATACTATAGTAGTGTGAGCTTTGGTGATCCTAATTTTTTCGAGAAAAAAAAAGTTGCTCCGATTTCAAAAATTTTTATATATCTTTGCGTTTCAGATGATTTTGAAACTTTTTTGTTGCGCCGTCTGTCTGTCTGTTTCAAAAATTTTTATATATCTTTGCGTTTCAGATGATTTTGAAACTTTTTTGTTGCGCCGTCTGTCTGTCTGTCTGTCTGTCGGTCTGTCTGTATGTCTGTCTGTCTGTCTGTCTGTCTGTCTGTATGTCTGTAACGACCAACGCGCATAACTCAAAAACCGCTTGGCCGATTTTAATGAAATTTGGTACCTAGGCTGGGTCTTGGGTCGAGATGGTCCCATTTAAAAATGAACAAAATCCACCGAACAGAAACCAAATAAAAGGGTGGGGGTAGATTTCAAAAATTAGAGTTTATGTGAAAATATGGCGTGTGTGATATCAAACGAAAGGTAATTGAGTCTGCAGTTAAACAAAATACATTTTAATTTATTAAAAAAAAAAGGGTGGGGGTATATTTTAAAAATTAGAGTTTAAGTGAAAATATGGCGTGTGTGATATCAAACGAAAGGTAATTGAGTCCGGAGTTTAACAAAATACATTTTAGTTTTTTGTTTTTTTTTAAGGGTGGGGGTAGATTTCAAAAATTTGAGTTTAAGTCAAAACATGGCTTGTGTGGTATCAAACATAAGGTAATTTAGTCTGGAGTTAAATAAAATATATTTCAGTTTTTAGTTATATTAGCTCACACGTACACTATAACTATAGTACCTAGTGTGAGCTTAGGGGCCCATATATTGGCAGAGTATTTTTTTTTGTCAGGTCAAACTTGCAATTTAAAAAAATATTTAAAAGAACTACTTGTCAAAAAAATCTGAAATTTTTGATTTTTCAGTTTATTAATGGTTAGTATAACTGTACCAAAAATCATTAAAATCGGAGTTGATGCATACTGGAGGCTGGTTAATTTGGTATGAAATGACCTGTTATTTATAAATCCAAAGCATACATATCTTTTGATGTGACCTTTTAATAAGTTTTAGAAACAAAAATATATTTAAAGCTATTAAGAATAAAAAAACTTTTAAATTAAAACAATAGCTATCAAACTAAAAACTAGAAACCATCGTAAGTTGCATAAAAATGTAGTAAAATTATTATGTTTTCTTATTTTAGGAAAAATCCATTTGGGGATGAACATTGCTATGTTACATTGGATTTTCATCTTTATATTGAAGGAACAAAGAGAGTAGCCAAAAATAAGGGAAGCTGGAATGATAATTTTGCTTTGTCATCTATGCTTGTGTGAGTTTTTAAAACATTTATAAGTTTTATCTAAATTATATTTTTGACATTATTAGACCCTAACAAACTTAGTTCTTCTTGCAAAAAATCGAGTTGGCATACTATTACACCTAGCTCTGCAAAGTCAAAATCCTCCCCATTAGAAAGGAATATCTGCTTTTAGTTAACCCTCCATGTAACCATATACAGGGTGTTTCAACAAAAAGACCTTTTCAGATATTTCTTGATAGAATTTGAAAAAACCCTTGGAACCGTCGATATTGTTTCCAAGGGGGACACTTTTTAGCTATCTTGAAATTTTTGTAACATGCATGTCCTTTATGGGGTATGCTTTGCCCCTAGTGATACCTTATTTTGAAGGTTTCTTAAATATCTATACAACAAGGTAAAAATTTTAAAATCTATTGATTAGTTTTTGACATATTTGCCTTCAAATTTTCATATTTATTCATATTAAATCCAAAAAATAGAAAATCAAAATCTTTTCAAAATTTTTACATGGCTGTAGAGATATTCAAACGACCTTCAAAACAAGGTATCATTAGACCCACTTTTCATATCCAAAATATATTAGTAAAGCATACCCCTCGGAGGGAATGCATGATAGGCAAAACGGGTCCCCTTGCAAACAAAATCCACGTGTTCGTGGATTTTTGAAGTGCCCCAAAAGGCCTCTGTTAAGTTTTTGTTCAAACGGCCTGTATATTAAAAGATACATTTAATATAATTTTTTTTTATTGCTTTAAGCAAATTACTGTACTAACCGAAATTGCTAAACATATATCGAAATATAGATTATAAATAAAAAACCCCTAATCTCCGTGAAAATATTTTTGTGTAGCGAAATTCATCTGTATTGCAGCGAAACACATCTGTATTATTATTATTATCTTGGGGATTTTTTCTCTACAATTTGATGAATTGCTTTGCAAAAAGTGCCAGTTTTATAATTTCATGTATAATGTGCTTTTTATGTTCATGATAAATTTCTTTTTTCAGAAATAATGATGGTGGTTCACTATTAGGATTTACTAAGTGCAATACAAGTTCACACTCAATAAGAAATCAGGTACTCAAAATCAACAGTTTAAAATTTCCACAACAAATTACAGGAGCTACTAGTACATCGTCGTTGGTTTGATGAAACCTGATATGTGACATTTGTTTCAAAAATAAGTTTATTGCATAATCAATTAGCCCTAGTCATAATGGATATCCTATATAAAATTATTTGCAAAAAAATGTAATAATAACGTTAATTGAAGCAAGGGGAAAAAAGGATCCAGACAGCTTATAATTGGCATCATAGACCTTTTTTGTCTTTTCTGTAAAATTTTATTTTGAACACAAATCAGTTTTCAGTAATATTATTATTTTTAAACCTTTTGTAAGAAAATTTGTTTTGAATGTTACTTATATTATTGAAAATTAGTTTTCAAAAAACATTTGTTTTTTATAATATAAAAAATTTAATCTAACCTAACTGTTTGTGTGTGTATGCCCTATATACTCCAATTCAAAAAAATTGAGACAACATTTACTAACAGTTTGACGAGTCTGACATTTAAAGATTATTAATAATGCCACATCTGTCAAACAGTCAATAAAAAGTGTCTCAATTATTTTAAATTTGATTATAGAACTATTTTACAGTTTATTTATAAGAATATAGAATGTAAATTTATAATAATAACTGAGTAGGCTGTAAATTTAAATGTTAGAAAATAGTTTTGCTAAATAAAAAATAATTGGTTGTTTTTTAAAACTGTAGTAGTGTGTATTTTCAGAGATATTTTTTAATAATTTTTTTCAAGCTCCTGTTAAGAAGTTTTCTATTTTTATTACTATGCTGTAATATATTTAAAAAAAAACAATAAATCGGCAGCAATATATTTGTTATTTGTAGCAATAGAATAATAAATATTTTTAAACAATAAATAAATGTAAAAGTAATTTTTCTGAGCTTCTTTTATAGTGCACCTCTACACCTATGTCAAATTATGTACTAAAGTTTCTAAAATTTGTTTGAAGGGGGGGAAGGAAATTGTCCCAAAATATTTTCTTCAATTAGAAATTGTTTAAAAACTTTTTTTAATTAAAAAAAAATATGACATTTTCTTAAAATCAGCTTCCTGTTTTTCTTTTAGGAGGCCAAAATGATTTTAAATATTTTTGTGTTTAAAGAAAGTGTTTTTGTTAAAAGATAATATTTTTGAACAAATCTATGTTCCAAGAAAATATAAATATGCAGTAGGTAAGAATATGGTTTTCTCTCGGGTTTTCTTTTTTTAATAAAAATGTTTTTATTGGTTGTTGATACTTACATTCTGAGAGAAACACAAAACTCCTCTGCAAACAATAAAATCTGTTTTTGCCTTGTTTAAAAAAAAAACAAATTGAAGCAGGGTGAGTTTTATCAGATCTAGATGGTTATTCTCTACTTTCTGTGAGGTGAGGTTCAAAGTTCACTTTCACGGGTGAGCTTGAAATGATTTCACCACCTTATTACACAGGGAAATGAATCCACAAGGTGAGCGCTCACCTCACGGTACAGACAATCAAGAATAAACACCCTGATCCAAACTTGATCTAAATTAATTTAAAATGTGGTTTGAACTGAAATATCCTACCTGATAACTTTTAACATGCTTTGTCAAAAACGACCTATAAATGTAGAACAGGTTGTTTTAAAAAATGTTCAATGAACACACCAAGAAAGTTCTGATAGGTACATAAAACTCCAATGCAAAATAATTGAGTCACTTTTTATTGACAAAAGTAACATTACAATTAACATTTAAATGTCGGACTCATCAAACTGTCAGTAAATTTTGTCTCAATTTTTTTGAACTGGAGTTTACATCTACCCATTATATTTTTAGTTGGAAAGACAAAGATAATAAGGACATTTTAAAACTCTAAAAATTTTGACAACTGTTATTGTTATAGTTATTTTTAAGGTTTCACAACCTGACTAATTTGGCTTTGTTTTCGTGGCCATTTTTACACTTACTATTGGTAGAATCCTCCTCAATTAAAAAATAATACTTTTAAGCTTATTTTTATTAAAAAAACTACCAAACTTTAGACACTTTGAGGTCAGTTGTTAGACGTAAATGTGATGAAAAAGTATATAACTACTAAGTAACAATAAAAATACCAATAATTATAAAGAAGTGCTTATTAAGCACAGTCAAATTCTAAGTTTGTGCATTTTGGTATTTTTTTAAAGAAAAATTAGCTTAAAAGTATTATTCTTTAATTAAAGAAGATTCTACTAAAGGTAAGTGCAAAAATAGTCAGGCAAATAAAGTAATTCAACCTAAGTTGTGATACCTAGACAACAACTATAATGATAACAATTGTCAAAGTGTTTCAAAATGTCCCTAATAGGTATAGTAGAATTTTTATGAATATAGAGTTACATCATTTCCTGGTATCTTTGTTTATTATGTGGGGGCATTGTTTATTGATCTAAGACGTGGCTATCGAGGGATAGGAGTCACTGGGTAAAGTAGATTTTTTTTATACAGGTTTTAAGTTATAGTTTTTTTATTTTATTTCTTATATGTTGTCTCCAATAATAGCATAAAAAAAATTCTTATTGAAGGCAGTAAACATACAATTGGTCAAAACTTTACCTTATCGTTTACAAAATGCATGTCCCCACATCTCTGTTATGGTTGCACCCTGACTTCTAACAATTTTTTATTTTCTTTCTTATATTGTCTCTGGTAATACTACAAACTGTCTTATTTAAAAAACAAATTTTCGCCAGGATGCATGTACAGCTATCCATAGGGAAAGACCTAGTCATTCTGGGTGTTGAGGTAAATTTATTTTTGTTGAAAATGAAATTTTCAATTTATTTGTGAAAACAACTAGCTGCTGTCGCTTTTGAGGTATATGTACTATGTTATTTGCTCAAAAATTGTGACAAACTTTGATACAAATTCGAAAATGTACTTTCTCAATCTAAATTTAAAAACCGCGTTTTGCCAGCTATATTGTGGTTCGTAGAATTTTTTATTCACAGGTACCAGCATTTGCGTTTGTAAAAAAGAAAGCAGCCTGTACTTTTCGTTTGAATCAATTTTTATTTAGTGTTTTATTTTTCTTGGGTTAGAAATATTTGTTTCTACTGGAAAAGTCAAAAACAGCTGTCCTAGTGTAACAGCGCCGCTGTGTAATTGATGTCAAAACTAAATTAAGAATTAAGAAAAAATTACAGATTTCTATCAGAAAGTACCGCTGGCGTGCAAAGCAAAAACCTATAACTCGACTTACTCGAAAATGAAATTTTTATAACATTGAAATAACCGTAAAAAACGGCACCAGAGAGTTTTTCTAGAATGTGGCTATCTTAAAAAACAAGGAAGTTGAATGTAGTTACTATGTAGTTAAATAAACTATGGTTAGTATGTAGTTAAATAAACTTCAAACCTATTTCCCAAAACACTAGTTTTTGACTCACTAGGTTTCTGCTTTGCACAACAGACCACGTCTGTCTCTCTCATCTTCCTTTTTCGCAGTCCGTGAATCGACGATCACGTGATCAAAATAAATTTACAAAAAAACCCATGCAATTTCAAAATTTTGGCGATCAAGCCATATGATAGAAACCAATTATAACTTATTTTTTTGTTGTGTTAGATAAACAAAAGAATTTCGGGGTGCTGACTTTTTTCCGATTTTGAAAATATGTTCTAAAACGATGGCAAAATGCGAAAAACCCATAGAAAAATGTGCATATTTTAGAATAAAGCTGTGGAGGAGAAAATAGGGGAGTACAAACACGCATCGTTCCAAATTTCAAAAAAATTAATTTCTTAAATGTTTGATAAAACCCAAAATAAAGCAAATTTCAAAAAAATAAAAAAAGTCAGCACCCCCAAATTCGATGAAGAATTTACTAGAAAAAACAAAAATTCCTCTAATGCTACCAGTTTCTCCCTGGATGACCTGGTTGAAAAAGCATCATATGGATAATTTCCAACACTGCAATTGTATAATTTATCTCAAAAATAGGGATGAGACGGGCACCTTAAGGGAAAAAACAATTTATGCACAGATAAGCGAATCCCAGTTACATATTTAAACTCAGCGTCAAAAATCTTACAAAAAACATATTTGATACTTTTCTCTTAAATTGACAGGTGGTCACGTGATTTTGGCAACTTCTTAACGGTTTGAGCTAGAGACTTGGTTCTTTTTTTGCTTTGTAGACAAACATGTCCGATCAAAATTAATCACCACTGGCATGTTTTTAAATTTGTAAAAATATATACAAGGTTTCCCAAAAATCCGGGTCTACCCAAATATCTGCTGAACTATTGCAGATAACTGAACCATATTTGGTAGTGATCGATGACATCGAGAGATTTATTTTATGCATACATTAACAAAAAAGTTTAAAAAATACATTAAGAAGAAAGTTATATTTATATATTAGCTATTTATTCGATTTTTATTTTCTAAAAAACACCCTGTATTTCGAAAACGGAGCAATGTCGGACTAAAGTAGGTGGCTTTTATTGTACTGACCTTTCATAGACACAGACTCTATAAGTAATTTTATCCATATTTCCGTGCTTTTCCATGTTTTCCCGGGTATGCTGTAATTGACCAGAGGCAAACAACCAAAACCTTAAACTACATGGTAATACCAACATAAAAATATGTGTCAAAAATTCCCACGTATGAGGGATGGCGGGTATAGCTATATTTAAAAATTAGTAAAAAATGGTAAAAGAATAAGTTTGACAGTCGATAGAATTTGACACGTTTTTTATCATAGGCAAGGGACAGTTGGCGAACATGGGTTTTCAAAGACCTTTCAAGCAAGATATCTCTCAATAGGGTTTTTGTTTAAAATAACAAACTTGTAAATTTTGACAAAAACTGAAAAAATTAGTTTTGACAGTCGATAGATTTTGACAGATTTGATTGTGTAGACAATTAACGGCTATATCAAAATATGTATTTAATTGTCAAATACCTTTAAAAAGAGGTATCAATCGATAAGGATTTATAATTAAAATTTTTAAGTTGATCGCTCCTTTGTCGCCCCCTAATGCAGGGCAGCACAACCGCCTCTTCATAAAATAGATCTCTTGATGTTAACGATTACTGCCAAATATGGTTCAGTTATCTTCAATAGTTCAGAAGATGTTTGAGTGCACTCAGAGTTTTGGGACACCCTGTATATATATATATATATATATAAAGAACAGCTGTCTTCTTTCAAAATTAGGCGTTTGTGTATTATAGGAGCCAACATTAATAGTGCCGCCACTATTAATGGAAAATAAACGACTGGATTTATAAATTCGACTTTGGTATGTTAATTTTAAAAGATCAACTGTCAGCTTTAAATGCGAATCTGTCAGAATAGTGCCCGGCACAATTAGTGCCTGGCACTATTTTAACATGTTCATACCATCATTTTCGGCGGTAACAAAAATTCAATTTTTTATGTGAAATAATTCAAAATTAACAAAAATATTATTTTAGTTTTTACAAACATTAATTGCTGTACAGACTTTTTACCTAAAACATCAAAAAACGTAAGTGATTACCAAAATATTTAAAGATTTAACTTAACCTCAAAAATGAATTGTCTTAAATGCAAAGAAAAAATCGACGAAAAAACTGCCATTGAATGCGATAGCTGCGCCAGACTGATCCACAGGAAGTGCACTGGATTGTGCCGCTCCGAATTGGACGTTATGGACTTAAAAAAGAAGAGGACTTTGAAGTTTCTATGTGAAGACTGCTGCGATGGACTCCTTTAAGTACCTAAGCTTTTAAAAGCATATGATGAGTTGAAATCGGATATCGCTGCCTTAAAAAGCCAAAAAATCCAAATGTCCGTCGAGTCTCCTTCTGATGTCCAGAGTGCACCAGTACCGAAGGAAGATATCTTAACTGAACTTCAACAACGTCAAAAACGTTCTGCCAATGTCATGGTGTTTAACCTTGGTAATGATGGTAACGATGTTGACCAGGTAAAACAAATATTTAATGAAATAACTGGCACCAGAATTATGGTTAAAGAAGCAGCCAGGATTGGTAAACCAAACAAAAATAATAGAATGTCAATGAGGGTTGTCTTAAACAATCAACAAGATGTTTATAAAGTAATCAAAAACCGTTCTAAACTTAAAGGACGCAAAATTTATATCAGCTATGATCTTACCACTAGTCAAAGAGCAATGGAGAACAACCTCAAAGATCAACTTCGTGAGCGTCTGGATCACGGTGAGGATAATTTGGCATTGCGTTATATCAAGGGAGTTCCCAGTATTATTTCAAAAAACTAAGTTCCTGTTCAAACCCTGACCAATCCCGGAGCAAATGCAAAATTGCAGTTTACTACCAGAATGTGCGTGGTTTACGGACCAAACTTGATCTTTTACTGGACAATGCTTCATATTCTATATTTGATATCATAGTGTTCAATGAAACCAGCCTTAATTCCAACTACAGCAACTCTGAACTGCATTTGTATGATTACAATGTATATAGAAAAGACAGGTCCGAGGAAACCAACACTGCTACTGTACTGGGAGGGGTCTTAATAGCTGTACGGTCTGAAATACCCAGCAGGCAACTCCAATCGTCTCATGATATAGAGCAACTTTTTGTACTTGTTGGGGCTGGACAATATATAATTGGAACCTGTTACTTCCCACCACGTTCGTCAACAGATGTGTACCGAACCTTTTACCAAAATGTTGACAGAGTTCAGAATGAATACCCCAATGCGCAGCTTTGTTTATTGGGGGACTTCAACCTGCATTGTACTTGGGAAATTGATAAATATAGTTCTGTGGTAACTGCCCTGCCAAATACAACAAGAAGTGAGGTTGAGTCAGTGGAAGTTATGGGCAATTTAGCTTGCTTCTTTAATTTGTTTCAATTAAATAATAATTACAATGATGCCAACTCGCTTCTGGATCTGGTATTTCTCCAAAATGCCGATACCATTATTGAGCAGTCCGAGGATATCATCATTTCTCCTGTGGATAATTACCATCCACCACTTACTTTTTTATTAGACAGCAACAATTTGGAAACTGATATCTTGATGCATAAGGGTTATTATAGAGATTTTCAGTCAGCAGACAATCAAGCAATCTCGGACTTTCTTATCCAGTTTAATTAGGATACACTTTTGCTGAATCAATCCTTGGAGAACATGGTTGACATTGTTTATAACAATATGAATCTTTCAATAGAATTATTTGTTCCTCTCAAAAAAATTTCTAAAAAAAAGTTTCCCGGGTGGTTTTCTCCAGAATTAAAGCAACTTATAATAGCGAAAAAGCAAGCCCACAAAGTTTTTAAACAATCTAATGCTGAAATGGATTATTCAAGGTTTGCTAGGTTGAGGTCAAGATGCAAATCACTAAAAAAGGAATCTTATAAAAACTTTGTCTTTCATACTCAGAGCTCTGTTAGCACAAATTTAAAAGCTTTCTGGAAATTTGTAAACTCCAAAAGGAAAAACACAGGTATACCTTCTGAAATGAAGAAATAGCTGAATTATTTGCACAATATTTTTCCTCTGTCTACACCACAACTAGCTGTGTTATTCCAAACAGCAATAATACTGAAAATAATATAAACTTAAATACTTTCACTATTTCCATTTCAGAAATTTATACCAAACTCACTTCATTAGATACTCACAAGGGTCCTGGGCCAGATGGTATTCCACCATCTTTTTTAAAATCTCACAGCTTTATTCTGTCACGCCCTTTACATGTTATTTTTAACAATTCCTTGTCACTGGGTAAATTTCCCAGTATGTGGAAGAAAAGCTTTATAACACCTATTCACAAATCTGAAAGTAGAAATTCTATCCAAAATTATCGCCCTATTAGCATTCTGAGCACAATACCTAAATTGTTTGAAAGCATTATATGTGATTTTTTATCATCTAATTTGCAGGGAGAAATAATAGACCAGCAATATGGATTTAGACCAAAAAGGTCAACTGAAATTAATCTTTTATCTTATAGCGACTTTCTGTCGAATGCTTTGGAGGAGGGGTGTGAAGTTCACGTTATCTATACCGATTTCTCCAAAGCATTTGACCCGGTCAATCATGAGTTGCTGGTTCATTTTTTGAGAACGTCAGGAGTATCTGGCTCTCTGCTTGAATGGGTAAACAATTTTCTTCATGAACGAGTCCAGATGGTGCGCATAGGAACTTTTCAATCCAAAGAAATTCTCGTAACATCTGGTGTCCCCCAAGGGTCGCACCTTGGTCCTTTACTCTTTAATCTATTTATAAATAATATTGTCAGTTGCTTCGAATTTGCTAAATTTCTACTATTTGCTGATGACTGCAAATTTTTTGCTAAAATTTTTGATAAATCTGATTGTCAACGGCTTCAAGCAGATTTGGATAGATTGATTACCTGGTGTAGCACTAATGGTATGCAATTAAACTCCTTCAAATGCCATACTGTGGTATTTTCAAGACGTAGAAATATTACAGACTATACCTACAATATTAATGGAGACTCACTCGATCGTGTTTCCACCATAAGGGACCTAGGTGTGACAATGGAAGATTCTTTGTGTTTCAACACTCACTTCTCTCACATAATATCTAAAGCTACACAAATGCTCGGATTTATTAAGCGTAACACATATTCATTCACCAATATAAACTCAATAAAAATTCTTTATTGTGCTTTGGTTAGGCCATATCTTGAGTATGCATCCAGTGTCTGGAATCCCCACTATACTACCCATATTGAACAAATAGAGCGTGTCCAGCGAAAATTCTTGAGATATATTGGTTACAAACTAAACTTTCCTAGACCTTATGACTATTCTCATCTAGAAACAGAATTAAACATGCAAAGTTTAAGAAGTAGACGACTAAGAAGGGAACTCCTGCTTTTTTATGACATACTCCATTCTCATGTTTTTTGCCCTTCTCTGTTACAAAACATTGGCCTGTACTGTCGACCTCGGCCTACCCGTAGAGCTCCTAGTTTCTTCACTCCATATCACAGAACCAATTATGGTGCTAACTCATTCATATCTAGAATAACTAGCTCATCTAACCTACTGCCAGACTTGGACTTCTTCGCATCTAGATCTCAAATCAAAAGAGATTTAAAAAACTGTATCTCCTAGCAAAAACTAAACAAAGCAGCTTTAAAAAATCCATAACTTCGAACTGAGTTAATATTTTAACATCTAGGAAATTTATTCAATTTATTCACTTTAGTACCTGATAAATAAAATTTATTTTTATTGTTATTTTTTATTATATATATTTTTTTTTAAATCGTGATTCTTTACTCAATGTGATTTAGTTATTAGTTAGTACAATTGTTTTTCTTGTCGTTTCATTCTTTTATGACTGATATATTTTCTTTTTTTCTTAATTAAAATGTGTTTTGGCTTTAGAAGCTCATTAAATGCAAACTAGTTTAGTATAAGTATTAATATTTATAAGATTCGTAAATGGGCTAGCCCATATGTTAGTTTTTTTTAGATAAATTAAGCCTATGAATTTTTCTTATATGTGCTACTCGTTGGAAATAAATAAATAAATAAATACAAAAACGCCTGTAAATATTGTGAAATCCTATGCTCTCTGTAGCATTTTAACCAAAAATTGTATTTCTTACACAGTTTTCGAAATCGAACTTTATCTGGGACACCCTGTATATTATCTCAGTGTTAGAAATTCATGGATAACGAAGTTAGAAATAGTGCCAATTGAAATGGAGATGAAAAGTGACAATCAGGGATAAAAAGTGGCAGATCGGGCCTAAAATGAGTACAAAAAGTAGCGTATAAAGCCTATTTTTTTCTTGGCGAATTGTAGAGGGTGACACCAGTTTTAAATAAAAGTTTCACTTCAGAAATACTACCGCAAGAACAAAGGGAACTATACAAATATCAACATTTTTATCAGAAAATTTCAAAAAATTAATTAGGAAAAGTATAAAATTTTAATTATGCAACAGTTAAAATATCGAAATGCGGATTCGACTAGTTAAAATATTTTGGGCGCCAGGCGGCACCGTATTTAAAATTTTGAAAATATGTTTTGTCGTCAAAATTGGATAATTTTGTCTACAAATCAAAAAAAGAACCAAGTCTCTAGCTCAAACCATTAAGAAGTTGTCAAAATCACGTGACCACCTGTCAATTTAACAGAAAAGTATCAAATATGTTTTTTGTAAGATTTTTGACGCTAAGTTTAAATATGTAACTGCGGGTTCGCTTATCTGTGCATAAATTATTTTTTCCCTTAATGGACCCATGGAAGGACCCAGGAAAACATCGAATTATGTATGCCGCATATTTTTTGTTTTTTTCAGGAAAACTATTAACTTTACGACAAAAAAAGAACCATCCTTTTTTAAAGATAATTAAATTGTCTTTTAGCTGATGTACATTTTAACCCCGTGGGGATTCGTTTTACATAAAAAAATTACCCTCAAAAATAAAATTGTAAATTATGCTTCGGCCATGTTTAAGCCGCCATATCTACCTCAGTATCAGTTTCTGTTTGAAGCTAATAGCCGTTTCTTATTTAGCTTGACATCCTTTTTCGTTCTGTATAGTTTTTTAGTAACTTTCATGACTTTGGTGAAAATATGAAAATTTTGTACCTGGGGGTAGGTATAGGCCAATTTAGTGGTTTTTTGAGTGTAACTCGAGAACCGCTTAAGCTACAGCAAATATTAGACCCACCATGAATACATCTTAGCAATCTGCATATTTTTTATAATTTATGTTTTTTTTGTAAAACCAGTAGTTTTCTCGAAAAAATCAAAAAACCTAAAAAAAAAAATTGCGTATTTGATGAACTTACAAAATTTATAGGATAGAGACAAATAAAAAACAAAGTATTGATAGTGATTTTGAGAGGCTATTAGAGTAGAAGCTAATCACAATTTGTTTGGGTAAAATCGATGTCATAATAAAAAATTACGTACTTGATTCAAACTCTTTTTCGCCATATTTAAACAAAGATGGCGGGTTGTCTATGCAGGATTTTCGTAGGTATCTCCATTTTTTTGGGAGATGGTCTTATGACGAATCGATTAAAATATATAAGTATCGGTTTGCAATTCAAGCCCAAAATCCTACTGGGCTCTTAGACTATAACTTATTTTTCCCGCGAATGCAATAGTTTTTAAAATTTATATAAATTGTTCATAAATACCTTGCGATATGAGTCATATTTTTCCGTTGTAACAAAGATATTATTTTCACGCAAAGGTTATAAATAAATAAAAAGAATAAAATATTTTGCTTCATAAATGGTAGCCATATTTAAACTTCCAACCGTCATAAGGAAATATCCAATAAAAACGGTGTAAGTTATTGTCAGCTGTCCGTTATATTTTACATGTTAATTTTTTAGACAAGTTAGCGACCGACGCACAATGGGTTATATGAGTCAATTTTAACTCAGTTTTAACCCACTTCTAGATATCGGGTCAACTTCAAATTTGGTACTCACTTAGAGTTCCGATGACAATACAATATAATAATATTATGAAATTCACAGCTCCCCCCTTTGGGAATGCTGGAGGGGGGCTACTATCTAAGTATGTCCGACATCGTTCAAAATTGGTATGCAGGGACTTTTGGGGATGGGGATCAAGAATTTTTAATTAGATTTTTAAAATTGTGAAAGTGACGCCCCCTCCCCCTTGGACAATTTTGACCAACTTGTACATATCCGATCAACATCAAATTTGTTCTGGACTTATAGTTATTATAAGTTACAGCGCCAATACAATATTATAATGCTTTAAAGTTGGCAACCCCCCACCCCTTTGAAAAGGGTGAAGTTCAAGTTTGGTATGTAGGGACTTTTGGGGATAGGGATCACGAATTTTTCACTATATTTTTAAAATTGTGAAATTGACGCCGCGTTTGTCCCTCTTGTATGTCAATTTTGACAAATTGTACATATCCGATCAACATCAAATTTGATATGGACTTGCGACAATACAATATTATAAAGCTCTAAAGTTGGAAACTCTCCACCTTTAAGGATAGTGGAGCGGTTTTCGGGGTTTAGGATCACGCATCATGTTTTTGCTTATTTAATAAGGTTTCGAACAAGTTTTCACAAGTTGGGTTTACCAGTTGCAAATGAGGTTGGATGTTACTAACTTTTTACTTAAGTTTTTTAATTAAATTATAAATTTTACTTAAAAGGATGGTTTTTATTGTCTAACAATATCAAAAAAGTAAAGGTTAGCATTTTTTTTAATATTTGACAGGCGTCAAAAAAAAGTAGTTCATCGTTTTTCTTTTTTGATAAGCTTTCGGACAAGGTGCCACAAGTGGGGTTATCTCATTTGAAAAAAAAGTTTATGCGAGTAGACCCCTTTGCAGGGGGTCTATACAAAAAAAAATCGAACAAAAATATTGCTCGTTAAAAATCTCAGTCGACGTACTTTTGGATTTTTTAGAATAATCTAAATTCAATCCGCTGTCGAATCTATTCCATTTGGCTGATACACTGAATGTATAAAGACCACGTACATGGCAGTGTTTAGGGCTACCCCCAAAAAAAGGGGGCAGCTAGGGGCAGCAAATTTTTTGTTTTTTTAGTAAAATAGATCCCTCTCTCTACTATTCCGGTGGAGATTTTACTAAGCCTTGCTAAGCTTGTTTCTGCAGGTTTTACATAGAAAAATGGAGACGAAAATAAACTTAATATATTTCAAAAATTTTAAACCATAAAAAGGGTTTTAGAATTACGAAATTACTAGCGGTTTTTAAAAGTGCAGTTACTGGTTATGCCCACCTTATACCCATATACCCAAAAAGTGCTGCTTGTACTGTCATTTTTTTTTATTTAAAAATAATGTAAAAATACATAAATTTCTATTCCAAAATATTTTTCAAATTTAGGGCTCTGTTACAGAGAAATACATTAAGACTTTTTTTCGATTGCATTTTTTTTATTAACTGGAATATATGCAATGCATTTGGGTGGGTTTGGTTATCATAATTATAAAAACATATACAGGGCTAGAAATAAAATTTCGGACTTCCATTGTCTTTATTTATTTTAAAACACGACGTTTCGGTTAGTAACTATCTCTAACCGTTATCAAGTGTAAACTAAACAATCTAGTCTTTAGGCTACTACTTATACTACTTGGTGTGCAGTCAGGTGTGACGGCCCGCCCCCTTTTTTAATCCTAAGACACCTGTTTTCCTTATCTGTTAACTTAAGTTCGCCATTGCACCGGCACAGACACCGACACTGGAAATTATTGCGGCAATAGAAACCGTTATTCTACCTCAACCCGAAGCTGATGAGTTTCGCCATAAAGTAAGAACAACGCTGGAAAGAAAGAAACAACAAAAGACAAACATCACCAGTCAAGAACAACGGGAAATCAAGAACCTGCAGGCTGACAAATCAATCAAGATTCTACCGGCCGACAAAGGAAACGCGACGGTGATCATAGATGTCGAGACTTACGACAAAAAGATCCAAGAAGTTCTGTAGAAAGGAGACTACAAGCAACTACCCAAAGATCCAACCACCACCATAGAAGGACGCATCTACAGGACTTTGAAAGTATGCTGAAAATATCCCGGACGCTGTTAGATCCCGCCTGACTCCACACCACAGTAAGGCACCACATTTTTATGGATTACCAAAGATCCATAAGAAGGATATACCACTGCAACCAATCACCAGCTCCAGGGACTCACCGACCAGCACTTTGTCGAGGTTTTTGTTGGACATAATTCAACCACTACAGGGTAAGTCCGAATCTTTTATCAAAAACTCGGAACATTTTGTCGAGGTTTTAAAAGGTTCGAATTAGATCCCGGCGATAGATTTGTAAGTTTTGATGTAGAAAGTCTCTACACCAACGTGCCAATAAATGAGTCACTCATTATCATCAAAAACAAATTACAAACTGATGATACACTTCACGAAAGAACAACGCTATCGGTGGAGGGGGTGATGGATCTTTTGGAGCTCTGTCTCCGTAACTCTTACTTTCAAGTGAAAGATAAGTTTTACGCGCAAAATGATGGACTCCCAATGGGTTCATCTCTTTCGCCAGTGGTAGCAAACATCTACATGGAGTGGTTCGAAGACCATGCGATCAACACAGCAAGAGTCAAACCAAAACTATGGCTACGATACATAGATGACACAATTATTATATGGCCGGAAAATGAAGACGAACTACAGAATTTTCTACACCATTTAAACGGTATTCGACCAACAATCAAGTGCACCATCGAAATTGAAAAAGATTCGGCCTTACCTTTTTTGGATGTTCTTGTCAAACGATCAGACAGAAACATTCAAACCACTGTATATAGGAAACCTACACACACGGGACAGTACCTAAATTTTAAGTCTAATCATGCTGTTGCTACAAAACAAGGAGTTATAAGAAGTTTGTATTTAAGAGCCATAAATATTTGTAGTAATAATGAAGAATTAACCACAGAAATTAAAAACATTAAAAAGGACTTACAACAGAATTGTTATTCCGAGAAATTAATAAACTCAACGATATTTAAAATTAAAAACAAACTAAATGTACCAAATTCTCAAAATAATAATCCGTTAGGTGTTATTAACATTCCATATGTTCAAGGGATTTCAGAAAATATAAGACGAATAGCTAAACACTATAATATAAAAACAGTATTTTCTTCGGGAAATACGATAAGAAGTTTTGTAACTAAAACAAAACCAGACAATCCCTCAAATAATAAGGAATGTATTTACCAAATCCCGTGTGAGTGTGGTAAATCATATGTAGGTGAAACGAAACGCCCTCTTCAGGTTAGAGTAAATGAACATCTAAAAAGTACCCAATTAGGGGATATTGAAAAATCCGGTTTAGCAGATCATGCATGGTCAAATGATCACAGTTTTACATATGGAGTCGCATTGGCGAAAACGAAAGTTTATTGAAGCTTCGTTTATAATGCAGAATAAAGAAGTTTTCAGTCAACCAAGCACGGATATACCAAACATATGGAAACCACTCCTTAAGGAAAACAGGCGTCTTAGGATTAAAAAAGGGGGCGGGCCGTCACACCTGACTGCACACCAAGTAGTATAAGTAGTAGCCTAAAGACTAGATTGTTTAGTTTATACTTGATAACGGTTAGAGATACTTACTAACCGAAACGTCGTGTTTTAAAATAAATAAAGACAATGGAAGTCCGAAATTTTATTTCTACACAATCATTGTCTACGAGTTTCAAACATATACAGGGCTAATGTCATGCTAGCTCCGCCATATAACCCATTGTGTGACGGTTGAACCGATGTTCGATTTTTTTGGTGAATGTGTAATTGAAAATGGATTCTAATATATCTTGTGCTTTTTACAGTATTTAAATATTGCACGTATTTAAAACGCTAATACACACAGATATAGTCTTAAATCATGTATGTGTTATTTAGCTTTGAATATTTTTGTATGTGCTTTTTTGTCAATGATGGATTACTTCTATTGTTTTTCGAACTTTAAACCACCCCTCAGGGGTGGTACTACAATTTGAGACTATTTTTAACGGTAATCCTACGACTGCACGGACTAAATTTCAAAAAAATGACATTTCGTTACAAATTTTTTATGTGGTTTTTCTTTATTTCTAAAGTTAATTTGAATTTATATGTGATGAAACCGAGGATGAAACTCACTGAGAAATGTTTACTATCATATTGCACATTAGGGTGAACCAAATCTTTGCGGTTATTTGACCTGTGAATATTACAAAAATACATTTAAACCGGTCGGTATTAAGTCTACAGACTTGATACTTAAACCCGGTCTACAATGCTCAGTCTTAAGGTCTTAGTAAATACTGGTGGTAAAGTTTTAAAAAATTGTATTTACATGTTGAATATTTTTGTGGTGTTTCAGTCGGTTTAAAAAAACTGGCTTTTCAGGTCTCCCCAGGTTTACAGGCCTCGTCTGTTGCTCACCCTGTAGGTTTAATGGGTTAACGTATCAAATACAAGTGTGGCCTAGTAACGTAAATACCCATTTATTAAAACAACAACTTTTATTTTACCAAAAATACAGTTTTTTTATTTATTTGTAATGTCAGAAGACTAGGTAGGTAGGTAATAATTGACAGAAATGCAGCACATACCTTAAAGTATTTGCTCAAAAGCCAGTAATTTATATCTATAAAAAAAACAATATTTTATGTAATAATTGGTTATTTTTCAAGTTAGGGTTAATTTCCAATATTAGAGAATTATTGAAATACAGCCAGGCTATAATTGTGCCAGGCACTATTTTGACATATTCACATTGAAAAAAATTGACATACCAAAGTTGAGTAAACCTTGGTCGTTTATTTTCAATTAATAAAAGAAAGCACTATTTATTCCGGTTCATATAGTTAACAAAGGCCTATTTATTTACTTAAATGTCAAACCTATCAAATTAAACACAAATTAATAAATTTCGACGTAATCACTATCTAAATGAAAAATCATGACCAACTTGTCTATAAGGGAAACCGATAAAAAAAAATAATCGACCGGACAACAAGCACTTTCCGTTTTAATTATGCGCGTTGGTCGCATGACAGACATAGAGACAGACAGACAGAAAGGGTGAAAAAAACAGTTTCAAAATCATCTGAACCTCAAAGATGTATAAACTATTTTGAAATCGGAGCAATTTTTTGTGATACGATCACAATAGCTAACACTATATACCTGTGAGCTAAAAATATATTGAATTTGTATTTGACTTGACACAGACGCTAATTACAACGTAAGTACGTAACGCTAATTCCAACGTAAATTGACCATACTAGTGACAATAGCTCAAAATTATTAAATTTATAGTTCTGATCGAAAGGCGACGCACGAAAATGGACTACCAATGCCAACTTGATAGATAGTGGATGTTTTTCATAAATAGAGTGGTGCAGAACATCATTTCAGTTTAGAATTTGTTATCTAAAAATGTCTAACAGTGCATAGTCAAATATACAAAATAAAATGCCAAATAATACGTAACTGTATAGAGTGTTTTCATTTTTTAAAAATCAACAAACACAGTAAACGATTTTTATCGCTCACTCAAAACGTGAATATTTTAAGAAAAAAGAAATGATAAAAGTTTATAAAAATTGCGAAAAATTATCTTTTTTCGTGCAAGATTGATACGTTCTTCGTGTACGCGCTCCTAACGTCGAACGGTAAAGCAGTCGAGTGTGGAAATAAAATTTTTTCAAACGTTAGGAATAAAGTTTTTTCAAAACTCGTGAAAGAAAATTGATAAAAGGTAAAAAAATTGTCTTAGATTAAAGCGAATTGCTTTGAAGTAAAATAATTTGTGCTTTCCTATTCACCAAGAAAATATTTTCTTGATATAGCACAAAAAATGTCTTGCCTCGTATTTTAATGTGAAACAGAAATTGTTTTATTATAAATTGGAACTGAATTAATCTATGGCACCGTTTTCTCTGAAAGCAAAATATTACTTATATGAAAACAATTTGCTTTGTTACAAATCGGATTATACTGAAACGAAACAATTAAAGAAGAAAAATAAAGTCTCATTTCACGATGAAACGCTGCGTTGAACTAAAAAGAAATATTTTAATTCGAAACAAATAGTTTTAAGGTAAAACAATTTATTCAAAAAAAGAACGTGTTTTCATTGTAGACAATTTTTTTACCGTGTACTCTACCCCACGCGACGACAGTTGGCCACACGATGCGAAGCTGAATTCGGTTAGGCCGACAAACGTAGTAAATACTGTTTCTGTATGTCTTAGGTATTTAATATTTTAGATCCTGGATTTGTTTTATGTATAAAATAATTTATCATTTTTTTCAAAAAATTTTATGTAATTTATAAAAAAACATGTCAAGTGTAAACAAATATTAAAGCTCTGCCTTATTGAAGCGTTACTAAGGTTAATAATTGTTGCGTGTATGGTAAAGTAATTACTTTACTGCACGCGAGTAGGTAATAGCTATTTTCCTTCCGTACTAAAAATGCAATTTTCCGAACATTGGAAGGAAAGCTTTTTTAACTGACTTTGACATTACATTACACTAAAGTTTGGAAAAAAATTATATTTATATCTTTTGTGAAGCCAGTCGCCGCAGCACTCTGGTTTTAGTTTGCAGTTTTATATATTTTGGGGTCCTAACTTAACTTATTTTTTCTTAAATGAGCTTCCCTGACCTTCTTTTGGGAGACCAAATCGGTAATAAACAAAAGCTTTATAATCTCATACATATCTTTACTTATTCAGGCATTAGCATTATATACAAAAAAAAATGTCCTTGATAGTTTATTGAAAAAAATTGAATTGAAATTTTCTGTTAATTATTTGTTCCAAAAGTTGTTTATTGTAGGGTTGATTAGGTGTCCAGTGGGGTGGGCGGCGAATCGGTCGCGGTGAATCGGCGTCGGCCGGCGGCGGAGAATGATTCCCTGTAAAATATAGTTTCTTATTAAAGGCAGAAACCAATAATATTAGAAAAATATATGTCATACGAGGTGTGACAATAAAACTGGTGTAAAAATCCACTCTATTTAAATACTAATACAATTTAATGATGTTGTTCATCAATATAGTACTCTTCTCAATCAACGCAGCGTTGCATGTTGAATGCAATTTTGGAAATCATCAGAAGAGAGGCTGTTAAGAAATTTTGCCGTTTTTCCCATGAGATGTTCAAATATTTTAAACCGGGTTGCTTTTAACGATTTGTTCACTTTCGGAAACAGGTAGAAGTCGCAAGGGGCCAAGTCTGGTGATTATAGTGGGTGGTTAACGACAAGGATCTTCTTATTAGCTAAAACTGCTTTATGGATAGGGCATTGTGGGCCGGTGCATTGTCCTGGTAGAGCAGTCACGCGTTGTTCTTATACAAATCTGGACGTTTTTTCCTTGGACGTTCCCTTAGCTACATTAATACTTCGAAATATAGATGTAGGTTAACTGTTTGACCCTCACGCGCCCATTCAATAAGAATAACAAACCTATTATCGAAAAGAAAAACGTTGGAGCGCCTTTCTCGGTCATCATCTTTAATTTCTTCACGACTCTCGAAAAAGCTTTTATGCCCCATAAAAATCATTGCACGAGACACACACTGCTCCCCGTAGACATCCTTTAGCATTCGAAAGCATTCAGTAGCCGTTTTTTTGAGTTTTACTTTAAATTAATACGTTGCTCAATTTTTTCGTTTGTCGTAATTCCGCCAAATGAGCTATGCACGATCCGCTTTTAACCACTGGGTAAGCCAGACTCGCAGAGGAAAGACGACAAGATTGCGCGCGGTGGTAGAACGCACATCAAAGTGAATAACTCCAACCGCCCGAGGTGTGGAGATTTAAAACCTGTTAGTACGGAGTTCAAAGGTCTTAAAATTTAATTGTCACAACTCGTATATATTTTCTTCTAATTTTAAAAATATACATACATTTCTATGCTATAAAATAAATTCTCAGATTAAAAAAACTTATATTTATTTGTCCTTTGAGATCCTATAAATATCTTAACCACACTATTATACTCATGTACTAATTTTGTTTCACATTTTCAAAGCCGTAATATATCTATTACCCACCAAATTTTTTGATGTCTTACATGTAGGAAAACATTTATACTAAATAAATGATAAATATATTTTTAAAATCGCAAAAGGAAACTTGTCAATTTTACAAAATAAGAAAGTTAACTTTCAATACGTTAAGTATTCCGTTGATTTTCATTTTATCAATATCCTTCTTAATGCGTATACACAGCCCGTGAATAAAAAAATTAACAAAAATAAATTTTAAAGATAATTGCTTCAGCTTTCAAAGTGTTTATTCCATTAATTTTGTTTAGTTTAGTTTAAATAAATTGTGTAGTTTTTAAAATCAATTTCGCGGAATAGTTAATTGTTTAATACCTTAAATTTATATTATTTCTTAACCGATTTTAACGAGCGGTACTTAAGTTTAGAAAAATATTTAGATTTACCGAAAATATTTTGCTGATATTTTGTCTTAAGGGCACATTTTTCAAAGCCGGCCTACATCTATTAACCACCAAATTTTAATCTGGGAAAATATTTATAATTAGTAAATGTTATATACATCACAAAATCACAGATAACTTTTTTTGTAATAAATTACAGGCTGTCAAAGAGAAAACTTGTCCATTTTACCCAGAATAAGAAAGTTAAACTAACTTTAATAACGTTAAGTATTCCGTTGATTTACATATTCTTATCAATATCCTAATTAATGCGTACATTTAGCCCATAAATAAAAACACAAAAATAAATTTGGAAGCTTTTTAGTTTTCTAATTTTTTCCAATTTAAACAATTTTAAGGATAATGTGTTCAACTTTCAACGCGCTTGTTCCATTTAAAAAGTAAATGAATCCATAACGGATCTAAGACCTTGCTAGCTAGCCTATTGGTACACTTCAACTCCATGATATATTAGTCTTAAAATCAGGTTTTGGTAAGTATCTTAGAAACGAAAGCTCCTACAAAGTTTCTGGTTATAACACAAATTATTAATAAAAATGTAATCTACTATATTCAGAAAACCGCATATTAATGCAATGCTCCGTTAAAAAGTTAGATTTTACCCAAAATCTAATCAGCTCGTCGCAGTGTGGAACACTATTTTACCTGAAAATTTTATTAAAATCGGTACAGCGGTTTAGGAGCTATCGTGGTACGGACAGATATACACACACACACTTAGACAGATATCACGACGATATTGCAAAGATAGGTCAAAATAAACCCACATTTTCGACGTTTTCTCAAAAAAAAAATTTTCTTCGAAACTAATACCTTCTATAGCCATTGCTGCGCGGACTAGGAAGGTAAAAATAGGTGGTGTACTTTTTAGAGTAATGCGAAAGATTTTATTAATTAACACTTTAATTTTATGTTATGTTGTGAGCGTTCCTTTTTGGTTTAGATAAATCTTTAGATATGACCAAAATATTTTATTAGTTTATGCTGCCTTCTCCTTGAAAATTAAATTTTACAATGCTTAAGAAATAAGAGTGAACCCTCTAGAGAATAAGATATGAAAATTAGAACTGGTGCCCGTTCCCCAAGCTAGTTTTTTGTTTTGAATGTAACTTAAATATTTTTATCTTTAATGTGTACCTGTTAGCATCTAGGTTAGATTAGGTAAGGTAAGGTCTCACGTAGACCTTCCGGTCCTTTCTGATAGCACATGAAAATAATTTCACGAAAGCCTTAAACGTTTCTGCATGGATTCAATTCAATTAAATTGAACTAATTTATTAGTCTTATCGATTTATAGTTGTAAATATTGACATTGTAAAATTATTAAAATTAAAACTACAAGTAAAATTAAAAAAGAAAAATTATAAAAAGTTGAACCCGGAATCTCTTGCTCTGTACGCAAACGCTCTTATATTAAGCCACCAAAGACCATACATAAATTTTCGGAAAACTGTTACCCATGTATGTGTGTGGTGTCTCAATACAAGAACGAGAAACTCTCAGGGTATTAACTCGCCCAAGCCATTCAACTGACCTCTATAATTCATTTTTCCCACTGTCAAAGGTATGGAAACTCAAGATAGACGTAAAGTATCAACGTCTGAAAACATGAGATCATCTTTTCCGTGTGTTAAAATTTTGATCGCCATGCCAAGCCTTGGTAGAGTAATACCCTGAGAGTTTCTCTTTCTTGTATTGAGACACCACACACATACATGGGTAAAAGTTTTCCGAAAATTTATGTTTGGTCTTTGGTGGCTTAATGTAAGAGCGTTTGCGTACAGAGCAAGAGATTACGGGTTCGAGTCCCGGCCGAAGACAAACTTTTTATAATTTTTCTTTCGTTAATTTTACTTGTTTTTTATCGTTTCAAGTCCTTGCATTATTCGGTATTTGGGAAATATATTGGCAATCGCCCATTGCGATCAAAATTTGAACACACGGAAAAGGTGATTTCATGTTTTCAGACGTTAATACTTTACGTCTATTTTCAGTTTTGATACCTTTGACAGTGGGAAAAAGGAATTATGGAGGTCAGTTGAATGACATGGTCGAGTTAATACCCTGATAGGTTCTCGTTCTTGCATTGAGACACCACACGGGGGTACGTGGGTAAAAGTTTTCCGAAAATCTATGTATGGTCTTTGGTGGCGTAATGTAACAGCCCTTGCGTACAGAGCAAGAGAGTTCGAGTCCTGGCCGAAGACAAACTTTTATTGAATAACAAGCTAAAATTTAAGTTTGTTTCTGTTTATATAAACTTTTTATCTTAAAATAGATAAAAGAATTACCTCTCTAGATATTAGCAGTTGTTAATGATAATTAAGTCAAAATCTGTAAAAGCACAGCAGAGTGAAGGGTATGTTGGTTATCTTCTTTTTACTGTGTAAATATGGCGGTAAAAATAAATAATAAACTTGGCTATACTTTCAAAAAACTAGAAAATTTCGTTAGTTCAGTAGAGTATCACTCGGGTGGCCGCCGTTCTTGTTAATATAATAATAAAACAATTGAAGTTTATAAAATTTGCTCACAAGATTTAAATTTTTTGACAAATGCAAATTTTAGTTTTTGCTTAATGTTTATAATTTTGATAATACATCTGATTGGGTTTGGATTAGCGCAACTTTTTCCTTATTTAACCAAAATTGTATCTCTTACTGTTTCCGAAATCCCGATTTAGGTACTTTTATTTCGGACGGCCTGTATAATTAAAGTTGTTTTAACTTTAAAAAAGATTTGATACAATTATTTATTTTTTCTGTATACTTCTATTTAGATCTTTATCAACCTCAAAAACCTTTACAAGCTCAAATATTTCGGTTATAACACAAAGTTTGACAAAATCCTCAAAATACATTCGAGATTTATCACCGCAAAGTTTGGAGTAATTGTCGCTGGTTACAAGAAAGCTGCATTAGCATACGCCGCATAAATTTGCAACTCATTTGAATGAAAGCGTAACACTGATTGCCAAACAATAAACAATGTTTGGAGTTATTTGTAGTCTTTATATGAGAAATTTGTTCTCGTTGTTTGTGTGTAAACATACTATATACGTAAGCTGTCTTTTGTATTTTGCATCTAGGAACATAGAGGGCGACACTGATTCAATGTCGTTACAAAACTTAACCTCAATCTATGCCTAAACCAAATTAAAAATATCAGTGCGAGACATGCAGTTTTATTGCTACAGTGAATTTTTTAAGTTAACAAATCAGTCAAAAAATGGAAGTGCAGTGAATAGCGGTTATCACGATATTGAACGAACAGCTTAATTTCGGTTATTATAACAGAGCGTCGTTATAGAGAGAAAAGGTAACAAAATGGGTTATATATAGAACTCGGTCGTCACCTTAATATGTCGTCGCTGTAACCGATATGTTCAAAATTCCCTGTAAACCGAGAACATTTTTGGGCTATAACTTTTTATAACTTTCGAAGGAAATTATCTTAATAAGCATGCCTTGCCGATTTCTGATTTCGCTAATGAAGAACCATATCAGTCAACACTTTCTCGTTGCTATGAAGAACTCAAGCGTGGTCGAATTAGCCCGTATGCCCGCAATTAGAAAAACGATAACTGCAGTGGACTGTATATATTTTATTAAATGAAAGCGCGAACAAACATAAATATATTGATACAAAATCACGAAATAATCAAAGATCCATAGGTTAATTTAATTATTGGTACCACACAACGGAAATCAGAAAGAAAGCACTCACCAGTTTGCAGCCAATTTCTCCACGTTCCAGGGGCCCCTGTCTTGATCTAATGATGGCACCACGTAGCTGAAGGGCTGAAGTTTCTAGTTCTATGCTTCAGTACACCAAAATCGAGCACTTTCAATTGTAGAAATTTGTAATAGTTGGAAAAAGTAAATTAACACGCCATTTTCTCGAGGCGGTAGAAAAGGATCTCCCTGATCCTTGGTGCGCATGTCAAAATGCGCGAAAATGTACTCTGTCCGTCATCCAATTGTGTGGTTTTAAAGTAAAAACAACCGCGAAATTTAGCGGAAGATAACATTAGCCTTAGCGACTATCAAAGGCCCGGTGCACCAAAAACGGCTGTCACCCAGGAAAACATCGGTGCTGTTCGCATGCTTATCATGGAAGATCGACATGTGTCACATCGCCAGATTGAGGCTTCATTGGGGATTTCAACGACCTAAATTTAAAAATTTTGCATAAAGAATTAGGGTTAAGAAAATAAGTTTGCCGCTGGAGACCGCCTTTGTTAACCGAAGAACAGAAAGAAGCTAGGGTCATTTAGTGTCAGAAAATTCTAGACCGCTTTGAGGCAGGAAACTCTAAAACCGTGAAAATAATCGTCAGTCGTCTGGTTGGGTGTTCTAAGGAAAAGAAAAGACAACAAAAGTCATCCGTTCCCGAAGTGTATCCAAAAAGATGGTCGCGACATTTGTCTCAAAAGCAGGTCATATAGCAACAATTCCTCAGAAAGATCAAAGGACTGTTGCTGCCGATTGGTACATCACGAACCCCGAACGACGAATAATCCTCCACCAAGACATTGCAAGTTCGCAGTAAGCACAAAAAACCATTACATTTTTAACCCAATAATGCAAGTTCGCAGAAAGCACAAAAAACCATTGAATTTTTAACACAATAAAACGTCGAATTGTTAGACCATCCTTCATACCGTCCAAATCTATGTCTATATTTTTTTATTTATTTTTATCTTTATTAGTAAATGTTCATGGGCTTAGTAAACTTCATATTTTGACTGCGTTTTTTAAAAAAGTTATCACAAAACAAAAAGCGCCAATGTTCTGTATCTTGATAAATAAAGAGTTTTGGCCACTGCGTTTAAACGTTTCTGTCAGAAATTCATCAATGCCAGAAATTCACCTATTTCTCTAACGCGTTCTACAATTTTGGCGATGACTTATACGAAAAACATTTTTTGAGATATCGAATTATTTATCTTTAAACATCTAAAACCCGGTTCATACCTAAGACTTTCTCGTGTCTGCCCGCGCACGCGTCACGTGACTGTCATAACATTTCATATTGAGATGTGACGCGTGAGCGGGCACCCACGAGATAGTCGTAGGTGGGAACCGGGTGTTATACCATTAGCATCAACTATAAGAGTATCGTAAAATTTAAAAGCCCCATAAATCAAAAAATATTTAATAAAATAAAAAACCTCCTATATTTGACAATAACTAGGTATATGTTTTTGGAATTTTGGTCTAAATATTATTATAAGTTGAAGTTATTTAACCAAGAAATTTATAAAGTCAGGGGCGGATCCAGGAATTCTATTTAAAGGGGTGGGGGGCAATTTTTCTCGTTTTGCATAGTGAACTCGCCGTCGCTCGGAAGTCAGCTTGTCTAATTTAGGCGATCGAAACCTCAATATCAAACTATTTTCTATCATAACCACTTAGTCTTAAAAAAGTGTCCTATATCTTTATTAGTAAACCCCAATGCAGAAAATCGATCAACTAACTCGTTGTTACTTGTCACGACGATAAGCCCCAGGCCGCTTGGTAGCCTGTATAATGACCCACACTTATTCCGCATGAAAAGGCGATTTTCAAAAGTGCTCCATGTTGGTAAACCAGAGTTTTCTTCACGTATGTTATAAATATGGGTTAGTTTCTTTAATGTTTACTATTAAACCATTTGCAAAGTTTCAATTTGCTTATTAAAAAAATTAGATAAAACTTATTTATTAAATTATTGGCATTTTTCAAATATGTATTATATATATTGGACTGAAAAAGTCCGTATCATCACGTATCAATTGCGTTTGTGACTTTATTATTTCAATCATGTATCAAGGGTTCTATTTGTTCTACATTCAGCTGGCAGTTTTTGCCGGAGTCTTAGCTATGATTTATTGTCTCAGCGTTGGCGCATGGGATTGGCCGACGTAATTTATTTAACGTGTGGCACAAGACACCAGTTTCACAGGATAAAAATCAATCCGAACTATTTATGTGTAAATAGTGAATATAAAGACTACGATAAAGAATATCAGTGCTTGATAAAAAACCTTGCAAAATTTGATAGTGATTGATCTATCTTGATATAAAGTAAAAAAGGCTTCAAGCTTATTAAGTACACACACTCTCAAAATATCAATTTTGCGACATTACTTTTGGAGGCGACACAGTATATTAAAATCACATTTTTTAAACGCTAGTTGACATTTCTGAACTTTCAGCATCAATTTCTCAAAATTACAATCATAAAATAATTTCGATCGTTCAGAACCGACAAGCTGACTAATGTGTCGGCTGCCGTAATTTCAGTTTGCAATTTTGACAGGTGTTTAGAGTTCCACTAACAATGCAATTTAATAATTTTTATCACAAAAAACTCAAAATAGCTGATCCAAAATAGCGAAGTTTATTTTAATAAATAGCGATATGCATGTCTTAAATTTAAAAGTTTGTTGTGTTCAAGGTCGCTGGCTTTAGTTTTTGAATTAAACTTTAAAACACCTAAAAAGGAGAGTAAATAAATTTAGAAAAAAAACTTTTTGAACACAAGCTTTTATAAAATGGACTAAAAAGCATAAAATAATTTTTTGAGTGTTCTGATATCATAATAATAAAAGCGATGGGCGTATTAAAGGAAATTTACCCGTTTTGGTTTTAGCCTTGTTAACTCGAAGTTCAGTGAAAATCCATATTCATTATATTATTATATTATAGCAGAGAAATGTAAGGGTAGACAATTTAACCCAACCCAACACAACCCTACTGAAGCTACCCTTACATTTTTCTGATATGGATGGACATTACTACGCCTGCTTTATATTAGGCAGATCATCCGCGACCGGCAGTGTGTCGATTTATTTTGTCACATTGAAAAAGAAGAGTCGGCCCATCATCGGTTGTGGACGATCCACCAAAAGCGCATGGAAAGGCATTTACCTAATATTAAATAAGCCCATCGATTTATTATTATGATATCAAAACACTCAAAAAATTATTTTATGCTTTTTAGTCCATTTTATAAAAGCTTGTTTTCAAAAAGTTTTTTTTCTAAATTTATTTTTTAATTTTTAGATTTGTCTAAGTCTATGCATTTCAGCTAGCGTATCGATATTGCAGGGAGTCTTTCCTGTAAATTTTGAAATATCTAAGTCTTCGATGAGAAGGCCGTCCAACGATTTGATACGACTCAAGGCGACATAAGCCTGACCTACGTGGAAGTCAGTTGAAAGTAATCAGAAAAAGTCGTCATTAAATCGTCCATTTTGAATCCGCCATATTGAATTTTTGTAATCTGATCAAAAATTCGGAATCCTCATCCTCAAAAACCCCCAGGTACCAATTTTGGTGGAAATCCGACAAACTACAATTTTACCCCCTCTCCGCCCTCCACGTTAGGGGTGAGGTAGGCAGTCAGTGATACCACAGTATTGGATTGTCATCGGAACTATAACGGTATGCGAAATTTGAAGTCAATCGGATACGTGGAAGTCAGTTGAAAGTAATCAAAAAAACTTGTCATTAAATCGTCCATTTTGAATCCGCCGTATTGAATTTTTGTAATCTGATTAAAAATTCGTCATTCTCATCCTCAAAAACCCCCAGATACCAAATTTGGTTGAAATCGGACAAATTAAGGTTTTACCCCCTCTCCACCGCTCACGTTAGGAGGGAGGTACCCGATGAAACCATATTATTGTATTGTCATCGGAACTAAGACGCTATGCGAAATTTGAAGTCAATCGGATCTTTAGAAGTTCTTCAAAAATGAGTTGCAAGATTTGATTACATACATACAGGTGGAGTTAAATAAAAGCTTGTAATAAAAAAAAATGGCCGATTTTTGCATATATGATTTTATATTTGGATCCGCCAACTTGATTTTCCTAAGGTTTAATTTAAAAAAATAACACTTCAAATTACCAAATTTAATACATGAAAGTTAATAAATGGAAAAGTCCGCCATATTGACTTTTTGCAAGTTTAATTCAAAACTCATAATCAGTAATCTAAGCACCAGTACACACACACGTTTTTCTGCATCGCGTTGCCGCAGCAGTAACGCAATTGCGGTCAAGAATGCACGCAAGACGAAAGCGCGTTGCCGCTCAACTGTGTGAATCGCATCATTTATTTCATAGTATCACGGACCGCAATTGCGGTAGCGCTGCGACAACCATATACGTACGTATATGGCGACAACGCGCTGCAGAAAAACGAGTGTGTGTACCGGCGCTATGAAATAAATGGCGCGATTCACACAGTTGAGCGGCAAACGCGCGTTCGTCTTGCGTGCATGCTTCAGAAAAACGCAGTAACGCTGCGTCACCGCGCTGCAAAAAAACGCGCGTGTTTATCGGCGCTTAGCCATCCCAAAGTTCCCAATCTAATACATAACGGTTCACAAAAGAAAAAATCCGCCATGTACAATTAGCCATTTTGATTGATTTTAAAGTTTAATAGTACGTATCAGTTTTGGTTTACCTCAAAAATTACAATTACCAACCTTTAAGACACATAATTTATTAGTTTTTAAATGAACAAGACCGCCATTTTAAACCCGCTATTTGGACTTATTTATCGTTTAATTACTTAAAAATGAACTGAAACTGCGATTACATTGTATTTTTACATGTTATGTTATAAATAACTAAGTAAACACACCAAGTCCTAAATTTGATGTATACCAGTTTATAAATGGTAAATTCAAGCGTTTTAGCAGCGCCATTTTAAATTGTTTTTGTTAAAAAATATTAAATTGCATTGTCGCCGGAACTCAATACACCTGTCAAATATAAAATCTGTCCTCATCGGAAAGTAATTGATAAAGTTTTAATGCAAGATTTAAACATGACACATAATAATTGCAAACAAAATTACAAACAAAAATGATGATAGATTTTGACACCAACCTATTCAAGGTCGCGTTTTTCTTGTACTTTTACAGGATTAAAAAGTCTCAATTATGAATTTTCTCGTGAACTAGATACTTAGTCTTAAAGCCGTCATTTTACACGACAAAAAAAATTCACAAAGACATTTTTTGGTTAATACGAGTATACCTTACCGTGTAAAATGGTTTGTAAAAACATGAAACTCTTTATCTGCCGTACTTTGATTTCTATTCAAATAAACTCTCTGGGTCGGATGTAAAAAAATATTCTTTTCCTTTGCGTAACTCGACGTAAAAGTTAAGAAAGGTAAAAACGGCATCTTGATATCTCAAGCCATTTGCAAACAACGAGGGGTTTTTCAAAGATGTACATTTTGGGATTAGGAATTTAAATTATAAACTGAGTTCTTTCACAATAAAAAAATAAAAAAAAATAGGTTTTCGAAAAAATGCTTTTTAGAAAAGTAATTTTTCCAAAAATAATACTCTTTGAAATTGAAGTATATATGTACCTATTGTTTTAATAATTTTTTGAGTTTCTTTATTTCTAAACTCAATAAAAACTTCATTTAAATAAATAAATACCTTCAGTTTTTGTATTTTAAAGTAGGTTTCTAATAGATAGTAATTTGTTTCTATAGTGTCGTCTATTTATGACAGATGCCTGTCTGCCACTGCAAAAACAACCGTCCGTGTGGCAAAAAGTTGGGAAGGAGCGCCGGCCGTCCGGAAAGGCTTAAAGATATTGTAAAAAAAAGCTATTCTTATAACGTACTAATATTATGATGCTGATATTGTATATACTTATAAGTATAGTTTATAATGATTTAATTTTGACATTTAGTTTTCTATCACTATAAAAAACAACTTGAGCGGGTTAATAGGGACTTATTGGAATAAAGTCATGCAATGACACAATTATTGACAGATTTACATTGCAGGCACAGTTGATATTTTAAAATTGACATACCAATACCATTTCATGTAAAAAAAAGCCAAGTACGCGAAAATGGCATTCCGTAAAAAGAATTGAGATAAAGGTAAAGCCAAGTTCTCCAATACAAATTTCAAAATGAAAGGTTCTTACTAGTTTGGAAATGTTTTTTTTAAACTTTGCTATTATATTTCCAAACTAGTAAGAACCTTTCATTTTGAAATTTGTATTGGAAAACTTGGCTTTACTGTAATCTCAATTCTTTTTACGGAATGCCACTTTCGCGTACTTGGCTTTTTTTACATGAAATGTTTTTGTTATGATTTCACTTCTTTTTTAAAGGAATTGGATAATACTTAATTTTTAAAGTAGTAAAATATGCGGAATATTGTTCAAAACTTTTGCAATGCCTTACTAAAATTTTTGAGGTTTTTTTCCATAGTTTTATCATAGTATCTATCTGCCTTCAGTCCAAAGCTCAGCTCTCTAGCGTTTCTGAAAGTGTTACTTTTGCATAACTTTACATGTAAAGGGGAGGGAAATAAATTAAAATTGTCGTGTTTTTAAATTTTTTCCCATAGTTTTATCATAGTTCCTATCAGTCTTCCAATGCTCAGCTCTCTAGCGTTTCTGGAAGTGGGTAATGTTACTTTTACATAACTTTACATTTATAGGGGAGGAGTGTAAATTAAAATATTGGACTTTTTAAATTTTTTCCCATGGTTTTATCATAATTTCTATCAGCATTCCAATGCTCAGCTCTCTAGCGTTTCTGGAAGTAGGCAATGTTAGTTTTATATAAATTTACATTTATAGGAGAGGGAAGTAAATTAAAATGTTGGTGTTTTAAAATTTTTTCATATAGTTTTTGTCATATTGTCTTTTAGTCTTAAAAAGTTCAGCTCTCTAGCGTTTCTGGAAGTGGGCAGTGTTACTTTTACATAACTTTACAATTATAGGGGAAGGAAGTAAATTAGAATTTTGGGGTGTTTTAATTTTTTCTATAACTTTATCATAGTTACTATCGGTCTTCCAAAGCTCAGCAGCATGTCTGGAAGTAGGCAATGTTACTTTTACTTAACTTACATTTATAGGGGAGGGAAGTAAATTAGAATTTTGGGGTGTTTTAATTTTTTCCTATAGTTTTATCATAGTTCCTATCAGTCTGCCGAAGCTCAACTCTCTAGGATTTCTGGAAGTGGGCAATGCTACTTTTACATAACTTTAAATATATAGGGGAGGGAAGTAAATTAAAATTTTGGGGTTTTTTGATTTTTTCCTATAGTTTTATCATAGTTCCTATCAGTCTGCCAAAGCTCAACTCTCTAGCATTTCTGGAAGTGGGCGATGCTACTTTTACATAACTTTAAATGTATAGGGGTGTGTATGTCTGCCGGGCTCTAAATAGCTTCTAAACCGCTGAACCGATTTTCATAAAATTTTTAGGTTAGATAGTGTACAATTAATACTGTAAAGAAAAAAAATAGATTTTGATGACAGATTTTCGACACTAAAAATTGAAAATATTCTAACATATTTTTATCAATAAATTACGTTACTATTAAAAACATCATAGGAGTTTCCGATTCTGATAATTACACAAACTCTTTTTAAGGCTGATATAGCCTTAAGTTCACTTGGAGTGTGTTAATGCAGTGGCATACGCAGGGCTTGGCGGCCGAAGTCCCCCCAGAACCACTGATTATTGACCACTAAGTCATAAGTTTTCACCAAAAATCAAGAAAAAAATATATCGATCTGCGCTCAAGCCCCACCACCAGGATCCATCTATGCGTATCGATCCGATCTCAAGCCCTCCCCCCCCAGGATTCATTCCTGCGTACTCCAATGGCTAATGGGCTAGGAATGTATTAGATCCATGACGAATCCATTTATTTCCTCTGTAGTACCGTACAAAACAAAAACTTATCCGTCTATTTCCTGTTACTTTTCGTTATTTTTACCTCGATTTTTACTTTAAATAAAAAAAGTACCTGAACTACGCTTCTTGTACTCCTGAATCAAATGATTAAAAGTTCACTTCGTATACAGCGTCAGAAAGGAAGCAAGGAAACTAACAACGAGCCGGCATATGCCATCCATCTGCGCCCTCAAGAGATTTATGAGTCGAATAGATACATCAATACATCATTTCGAGGGCTATTGTGTAGCGGCGGCTGTTGTGTATCGGTTTTTAAGGTTGTTTACTTGTTTAGAATTTTTATTACTTTGTCAAATGCGGGATAATCCACCGAGGTTTCTCGCCCCTAAAGGAAGATATTTTAAATGTATGAGTTGCCAGCAAAAAAAAACATAATTAAAAAAAAATTATTTTGCTTATTTATATTTATTTAGGGGCTCAACAAGCAAGCTCACTTTTGGGGGGCTTAAACCCAAGGCTTATCACCTTCGAGCAGCGATTCTCAAACTGGGTTCCGCGGAACCCCAGGGTTTCGCGCAGCGGTGATTGGGGTTCCGCAAGAAGTTAATAAAATAAAAAAATATTTGTGGTATTACCCAAAAATGAAATAGTCAATAGTGTCATGTTGCAAATAAAATATATATTCTTAGTAGAGTAAAGTAAGTTTGGGAATTGGGACAATCACCTGCTTACTCTGCGAAGTGAGTTGATGGTCAATGATGGTTTTTTATAAAGACCCTTCATTTCAATTTTTCTTAATTATCTCACAAAAGACAACTGCATGTTGTTTAAAGAATAACTCCAAATCAGCTGTAAGCTGGTCTCGGAGACTTAGAAAAACATTTTGTAACTAAACTATTTAAATACACTATCCAACTTAAGCATTGTTATAAATAAATTTTGACTTAAACGTTAATATAACAAAATTAGTAAATTTGTTTTTTGTTTGTTAACAATTACAAATTAAGATCTAAACATTGATTTGACAAATCTATAACTTATGCTACGTGAAAATTTTGATTAATTTATTTTTGAAAGTGTTAAAATTATGTATTTTTTTACATCATCTGGTAACTCATTGTAAGTTTTCGTGCAAAGACGTATGGGATTGTTTAGAGCAACATTTGTTCTTGTACTTTCTAAAAATAAATTTTTATCATTTCTAGTTTGGTAAGAATGAATGACAATTGTTATATAGAATAACTGATTTAAAGTGGCTACAATGTTTGGCATATCTTGCCGATATCTTTTCAAGCTTTAGTGAATTAAACTTATCACTTTGGGGAACTTCTGTCACAGTTATCTCACTACATGACAAAATCCAGGCAATTTTAAATAAAAAACAGTTTTGGGAATCTTGTATAAATAGAGGAGTGACTGAGTGCTTTCCAACACTGCATGATTTTCTGTTCGAGTCCAAGAGTCCAGCAGAATTAATCACTACTGAGGTAACCAGTCATCTTCAGAACCTGCAAGTTTCAATCAAAACATATTTTTTAAGGCAAAAAGAGGATTTTAATTGCATTCGCAATCCGTTCTTAGTCTCAGTCGAAAAAAAATCATAATCAGCGCCTTGAAACACCGCCAAGTTCCATATTTAATACATATCGATGCATAAATAAGAAACTCCGCAATTTTGAATCCGCCATTTAAATTTTTTTCAAGTTTAGAGGACAAAACTGAATTAAGTGATCTCAAGCATTGCAAACTTTCAAGTTTGAGACAAATCGGTTTAGAAATAAAGAAATCGGCCATTTTAAATTTTTTATGAGTTTGAGTCAAAAATCATAATCAACGACTTAAACACCGCCAACTTCCATATTTGATACATATTGATGCATAAATAAGAGCGTCCGTTATTTAAATTTTTTTAAGTTTAGAGGATAAACTGTATTAAGTGATCTCAAGCATTGCAAACTTCCAAGTTTGAGACAATTCGCTTCAAGAATAAAGAATTCTTGTAATTTTAACACTCGACTAATGGATTTAATTCTACTTGCGCTGATGGCGCCCAGTTGTCCTAGACCGGAAACTGGGTATTAAAAATACAAACAATTCAAAACATCGATTGCGATGGACAATTAATACAACACCGAATTTTACAGAAATACATGTTACTGTTGGAGTCCCTGTATGTGACAGATACTGGCGGAATAAGAGTCGCATATCTCTGGTCGCGACCAGCACAATCACTTTCGAAAAAAAATTTTGGTTATAAAAAATTAACTTTAAATTCATTAATGAATTGTAGATTTCTCCAGGGTGAAGTCCTTGAACCATTGTTAAAGGAGAAGAAACGAAAAGTCCTGCTTACTTCACAAATATTTTATTGTCTAATCACGACGCGTTTCAGTTTTTAAAAAACCATTATCAAGTGGTCTGGTAGGTCGTGATTAGACAATAAAATATTTGTGAAGTAAGCAGGACTTTTCGTTTCTTCTCCTTTAACAATGGTTTAAATTCATTGGCGCGACAAGAGATATTTTAAAAAATGTCCAATTATTATTAAGGTAACCGATAATCACTGGTCCGCTCCCCATAACACTCATTTATCAGTTACCTTAATTATTAAATGTATCTCAATCATCATAAAACAATGTGGCCTTTTTCGGTTTCTAAAATTTAGGCTGTTTGCATCACTTTTGAAGAAAATTACTTAAAATTTTAGGTTTTTAAATTTTCTTTTATATTTTTATCAAAGTTTCTAGTGGCCTTCCAAAGCTCAGCTCTCTAGTGTTTCTGGAAGTGGGCAATGTTACTTTTACATAACTTTACATGAATGGGGAAAGGGAGTGAATTAGAATTTTGGGGTTTTTCTATTTTTTCCTAAGGTTTGGTCACAATTTCTATCAGTATGCCAAATTTTAGCTTTGTAGCATACCTGGAAGTACAGTAGATTTTTGATGATCTATACATGAGTGAGTCAGTGGCAATTCCGACGTTTTTTGAAATTTCGTAACTACTTTACTACTATATGAAAGTCCATTAAACTTGAAAGTATTGTTAACTCTACGAAGATCTACGACTGTGCAAAGTTTGAGGTTCGTAGCTTATTCCGAAGTAGCGTTTTAAATAGGTCAAATATGGGCGGAAATGCTTCAAGAAAAGATAGAACGGCATCGCGAACTGCCGTGTCCTCAGATTAACTTAATTACCATAAAACATATCGTTCTATGCTTACACTATTCTACACAATTCTCAATGGAAGGGGAGGCATCGAAGATTTTGGGAACTTATTCTACTAGTCAGCAAACATCGATAGAAATATAAATTAGTCAGTTTTAAGCAAAATTTGTTATATGAATAGGTTTTATTAGTATTGGGTACGGGTAGACCTCGTCAGATGTCTATCAGGGGAAATGAATCGACCCCTGCCCTCCGTAGATTCCAGGTACTCTCCGACCCGGAGAGTTAGCACCTGCATAGGGTCCCTTTCCCAGGATTACGGGAGAAGACCACATCGATATGAAAGGCGGACAGAATGGACCTCGGTACGGTGATCATAGCGTAGGTGGCAACCCTTTCTTTTAGGGATAGTATAAAAGACCACAGCTGTTGCCTTACAGTATGGCGTTGGCTCGTCAAAGGCTAGAGGAGAAAAACCTTGATTAAAAATCCTGACCCTCCAAGTAGGGGGTTGAGGCATTAGACTGGTTCTCTAATACTTGTAAAACAAAGCAATTACCAAAAAGCCTAAACAAAGCCTCGGAGCAATGGATGGAAACTCTCGAAGACGAAAAAAGCGAAGACAAAGGACTATGAATATAGCTACATGGAACGTACAGGGAGTGAATCAAAAGTTGGACATTATTGCAACTGAAGTGCAGAATTGTAAGATCGATATTATTGCACTGACAGAGACAAAAAAGAAAGGTTCAGGTACGAATAGTTTCGGCAATTTTGTCCATATATTCACTGGAGTCCCAAAAGAAAGCAGAGCAGCCAGAGGGGTATCATTGTTAATAAAGAAAAATCTAAAGAATAAAATTACAGACTACGATTGCATTAGTGAAAACATACTTCGAGTGAACATGAAGATGCTTGGACATAATATAAGCATAATAGCAGTCTACGCACCATCAGATGACGAAAGAGTAGCTACAAAACAAATGTTCTTTGACCAACTGGATGAGACTATCACCAAAATCGGTAATACCAGAGAAATAATTATGCTTGGCGATTTTAATAACCGAACTGGTAGACAAACCCAGAGCAAAGTGATAGGACCATTTGGAGAGGAAGTAACAAATGATAATGGCTTAAGACTGATGCAATTGTGTGAAACTCACAACCTAAAAATAAATAATGGTTTTTTTAAACATAAGGATATTCACCGATATACCTGGATTCAGCCAACAAGAAATCTTAAATCAATCATTGATTATGCTATAGGTGGACAACACTCGCAATTAAAGTGGTATGATGTGCGAGCACTTCGTGGTGTTACCTGTGGATCTGACCACCATCTCGTAAAAGCAAAAATATTAATCCCTTTAAGAAAAACAAATAAGGACGAAAGTATTAGAGAAAATGAAAACCTAGAGTGCATCGAAGACAATCAAAAATACAACTTTAGAAGTCTAGAAATCGAAAGTACGCAAAGATTGTATCAGAACCGATGGGATCAAAAATTAATTAACACAAATCACTCATTTGAAGAGATATATACAAACATAATAAAAAGCTTGAAGGAAGCAAGCAACGAAGCTGTTGAATACCAAGATAATAGAAATAACAGGAAGATGTGGTGGACGGAGAAAATACAGGAAATGGTCAAAGAGAAAAAACGCACATACTTGAAATGGCTCAGTACTAAAGAGCAAAGAGATCTAGAAATATACAGGGAAACCAGAAGACAGCTAAGAAGTTTGATACGCACAGAAAAAATGAAATGTTTGAGCGCAAATGCCACGATATAAATACACACGTAGGAGGTAGGCAGATCTCTGAAGTATGGAAATTCATTTCTACAGTAAAAAACCCAACAAAAGAAAAAGTAAACATCCAGATCATCATACCAGAACAATGGACAGAACACTGCAAGGGACTGCTGCAGGAGACGAGACCCGAATATCTAACAGCCTCTCCGAGGAGAGACATAGAAGTACATGGAGAGGAAGTAATCATCGAAAAAGAAATGATAAAGAATAGTATAAAAAAGCTTAAATCCGGAAAAGCTAGCGGACCTGGGGGAATATATGATGAAATGCTCAAATATAGATCAGAGAAACTACTCGAAAATCTCACATATATTATCAATCAATGCATAAACGGACATCCAGTACCTAATGATTGGAAAATTGCATACATATCCTCAATACATAAAAAAGGAAACAAGCTGGATTGTAACAATTACAGAGGAATTTCAGTCACCAGCACTCTAAGTAGATTGTACGGTAGGATTCTTAGAGATCTAATAGAGAATGATTTTCATGAACAAGAAGAAGAAAAGCAAAGTGAGTTTCGTGCAGGCAGATCTTGTAGTGATAATGTTTTTTGTCTTAAACAAGTAATTGAGAAAAGAACCGACAGAAATATAGAGACTCATGTTACCTTTGTGGACCTACAAAAAGCATATGATACCGTTCCAGTAGAAAAATTATGGACGGTGTTGGAACAAACTAATATCAATCATACATACATAAAAGCGATAAAAGAACTATACAAAGGGTCAAAATCTAAAATTAAAATTGGAAATCGACTTTCAAAAGAATTTCTGGTAACAAAAGTCTTAGGACAGGGATGTTGTATCTCTCCAACTCTTTTTAAAATATATATCGCAGTGGCTCTAAAAAACTGGAAACGTAAAGTGCACGGCATGGGAATACAACTTAACGACCGATTTACTATATACACACTACAGTTTGCTGACGACCAAGTAATTGTAGCTAATGATAAAGAAGACATGGAGTATATGATGAGAAAGTTAACGGAAGAATACCAAAAGTGGGGACTAACAGTGAACGTGGACAAGACACAGTACTTATGTATTGAAAACGAATCCAGTGAGTTAGAACTAGACAATGGACAAACAATATCTCCATGCAATGAGTATGTATACTTGGGTGTCACATTTGATAAGACAGGAACAGACTGTAAAGAATTGGAAAAAAGAATAGTAAAAGCAAAAAAGGTTATTGGATGTCTTAACAGTATTTTATGGAGCCGAGAGATAAGAAAGAATTTAAAATTTAACATATATGAAACAATGGTAAAAAGCACGCTGTTGTATGGAATAGAGACTTGTCGCGTAACAGAAAAATACAAAACAAAAATGGAAAGTGTCGAAATGGATGCAATAAGAAGATCAATGAGAATATCTAGAGTAGATCACATAAGAAATGAGATCATAAAAGAAAGAATGGGAATCGAGGGAAGCATAACGGATGACATCACTAAAAGGCAATTAATATGGTACGGCCATGTACAAAGGATGAACGACGAAAGATTACCAAAACAGGTCCTAGAGTGGCAACCAGTAGGGCGCAGAAAAAAAGGACGTCCTAAACTAGAATGGCAACAGTCAATCCAAAGATCAATGAGTCAAAAGAATCTGACAGAAGATGATTGTCAGTATCGAAAGAGGTGAAGAATAGGCGTCGGACAACGTAGAAAAACGTTATAAACCGACATAGTAGTAGTTTATTAGTTATTGCTATGCTTACGCTAGTACAAAAAATAGTATAACCAAGTATTGTTCACTTGTCGACAGAGATATTTCCCATACTTAGAGATGAGTCATACTATTTTACTTAGCTTAAGCATGGCTTTTACTAATAAACCTATACACATTACTTCGAGCATTAATTGCGCCTAAACCCATCGGAAAACAGGGAAGGATCATATAAACATTTTTCCTTAGAATTGCTCAGTGAACAATTCTACCAATGTTTGTTGACTAAAAAAAAATGTGTTACAAAAAATTTTAAGGCCCCCCTACTACAAGTATTTTGTTAGAAATAGTTTTCTTTTCTGGGGGTCAATTTTTGTCGATTAGACCTCCGATCGTTTTTAGCCAGCTAAAATTTTTAGCCATATAAAATTTCGCTGCATTGAGTTCAACTAGATCTGGCAAAATATCGTGGAAGGTTTCTGCTCAATATTTTGAACCAAAAAGGCAAAACAACCTTAGATATTAGTAAACACAACATTCTAGAGATAATTTTCTTACAAATTTCATTCTATGAAGGAAACAAAAACCGTTTTCCGACACGAATTGTACGTCGAATTTATTTCTCAGTGTTCATACAAGTCAGTGATCGCGAGCCGCAGTGTTGTCAGTGCAGCTTGGTAGAATTCTTTCACTTATTTTTATGACGCTTACTTTGACAGAAGTATGAAGCAGTTTCACAATAAACAAACAGATTTTTTTTTTTAATTATATTACTAGTTATAAAAAAATGATAAGTTGATTTCTCACACGTGCGGATATGGTGTTCTGTGGGGCGGATTATTATCCCAGAGAGATGCTCCATTTCTTTTAAATACGCCTCTCACAAAAGACAAGAAGATTCGGATAGCTCTACTTGGATAACCTCTGTGGTTCTACACGAAGCCTCACCTATAAAATCTTCTGACGATATAAGAAGAGAAACATAGTATACAAAGTTTTCCATCCCAGAGGGGCTCAATTTCTTTTAAATATGCCCCTCACAAAAGACGAGAATATATGAATAGTTCTACATATTCTTGAAGCTTCACTCATAAAATCTCCTGATGAAATATGAAAAGAAACGTACCTACCTATAGTTAGTATACAAAGTTAAATCATATAAATTTAAAATAATGGATATGTATAGGGGAACATCCTTAAATTATGCAACGCAAAAATTCAGGATTTTTAACTCCCCCTCGTAACGCATTTTCAAGAAAAAACACATTAAAAAACATTGCCTGTAATCATGACGCAAAGCCAATCTCCCCCTCTTGAGTGTTTATATTCTTTATAAGGAATATAACTGGGTCAATTTTTTTGAGGGGCTTAAATCAAATTTGGTAATAAAACACAAGCCTGTGACATAGGTACCTAGGTATATCCATTTTTTGTATTTTTTTAAATTCAACTTTGCATACCTACCTATACTATCCATGAAAATGAGATGAGATGAGAAGAATTATTGTTTCGACAGTGCTAGAATAAATTATTATTTACTTGTATAATATAATTCAATTTTTTTTTGTTAATAAATTTTTTAGAAACTTTATGGAGTAGGTACATTTTTTTCACTTTTATTGGGTCACTGAATAATGACTTCTCAGTCCTTTATTTTAAATCAAAAACTTTGAGTTTTTGGTTATTATAGAAAAAAAAGTTATGTAAAAATTTTAAATTTTTTGTAACAAATATGTTCTAATGAAAAATTATTAGAAATACATTTTCCTTGAATGAAAATTCGTTCAAAAACATTTTCTTTAAATGAAAATTTGTTCGAACAAACTTCTAATCGAAGAAAATGTTTTTGAACAATTTTCTGTATATAGAAAATTTTATTGAATGATTATCTTTTTGAAGAAAATGTTTTTTTAATTTTAATTATTGATTTAGAATCTTAATAAGGTACTTTATTTTTTTTAACGTGTTTTTGCTGATTTTAAAAATACTCTGCCAATATATGGGTACCTACGCTCACACTAGGTACTATAGTTATAGTGTAAGTGTGAGCTAATATAACTAAAAACTGAAATATATTTTATTCAACTCCAGACTCAATTACCTTTCGTTTGATACCACACAAAGCTATGTTTTGACTTAAACTCTAATTTTTGAAATCTACCCCCACCCTTTTTTTTTAAACTAAAATGTATTTTGTTTAACTCCAGACTCAATTACCTTTTGTTTGAGATCACACACGACATAATTTCACTTAAACTCTCAGAGCAACTTTTTTTTTCTCAAAAAAATCAACATAGCTCACACCACTATGGTATAGTAGTAGTGTGAGCTAAAATAAATTTTAAAATTAAGATTTTACAGTTTTTGTAACATTTGAGTAAATGTACTTCTAAATCATTTTCTCCTAAAACATTTTCCTTGGATGAAAATTTCTCCAAAAACATTTTCTTCAAATGGAAATTTGTGTAAACAAATTTCTATTTGAAGAAAATGTTTTTGAACAATTTTCTCTTTGAAGGAAATTTTATTGAATAATTATCCTTTTGAACAAAATGTTTTTTAAAATAGAAAGTGAATTAATTATTGAAGAAACTTCATAAGGTACTTTATTATTTTAAATTAAAATAACGACTAAACAGTGCTTACTTAAAATCAACAATTGTTTTTCGTGATAGTTTTTAAAATTAAGATTTTACATTTTTTTAGAACATGGGGCATGTTCGAAGCATTTTTTGACATTTGAGTAAAAATATCTATCTAGTACTTATTTTTGTTAACCCTCATTGAAAAGAGTGGGTTGCAGAAACATCTTTAAAATTAATTATATTGTTTAAAAGAAAATTGTATGAAATCATTTAGTGCTAAATATTTTCTTTAAACAGAAATTTGTTCAAAAATATTTTGAAGAAAATGTTACTGAATAATTATCCTTCTGAAGAACTGAACAAAAAATGTTCTTCCTGGGGGGATACTCCCATATAGAAAGTCCTGTGTTGTTTCTTAGTGACGGTGCATGATGTTTTGGACAGGGTAGGCAGAAATGCTTGCCGGAGGCAAGTCCACTGAATACAGAACATTTTAGTAGTGAAGTGCCCAACACAAAAATTTCATAATAAAAACTTGTTCAAGGAGGAGGGAAATGTCCCCCCAGTGCTCCCCTCCTTATATATGTGCCTGGTATTTATTTCTCACAAACTATTATGAAACTGAACTTCACTTCATATTGTTCAACTGTTTTTGTTTGTGGAAATGTTATCACTTTTCTTATGAATAATATTATTTTTAATAATAATTAACAAATAATATTTGATAACACATTGTATTCTATTTCACATTCACATAGTTACATTACTACAATCGAATAAATCAAGAGATTTGGGTGGCATCTACTGGTCTCGAAGGATGTTTATTTCTCTGCAACAAGTTTTTTATTTGGACCAACATAGCAGATGATAGGTATTGCCTGCAAGCTTGAGAAGTTTTTTGTTGTAGACACATAAGTAACCTTTAAAAAAAAATCCTATATTAAAAACAAATATTTTTCAAGAAGATGCAAATTTTCCAGCACTAAGTATTTTTAAAAAGTACTAGGTATGCAAACAAGAGTTTTTTAAATTTTAAGGCCTGAGTCTCAAGACCAACTTAAGCTGAAATCTTCTTGATTCATACAGTTTTACTGGTATTTTACGCACAGGAAATAATTTAGCTATGCCTTTAAAAATATTTCCAAGCGAAAAAAAAATATTTTTTTGGCAAAGGGGCTCCTTGTTAACGAAATTACTAGACAAAACTAGACTAATACTTCCGTTTGAACATATCGCACAACAGCTACAAAACCAAAACTATCGAACGTTGAAAATAAATATAAATTAGTTGAATATAAATTATAAATTAAAATAAAAATTTCCAGAAAAATGCAATCCTAACCCACTTTTGTCTTTATCAAGCTTATTTTTTGTTGTGAAATGCAGAACCGACTGACGGTGGCGTTGCACAGTGGGCCAAATCAGATATCCAAATGTAATTTTTCTTGGTAAAACTAAATATTAACAAAACCAAAATTTTTTAAAAGAATGGAATAAATGTCTCAAAATCACTATTAATACTTTGTTTTTTATTTGTCTCTATACTATACATTCTGTAAGTTCCTCAAATACGCTATTTTTTTTTTAGGTTTTTTTGATTTTTTCGAGAAAATTACTGGTTTGACAAAAAAAACATAAAATATAAAAAATATGCAGATTGTTAAGATGTATTCACGGTGGGTTTAATATTTGCTGTAGATTAAGCGGTTCTCGAGTTACACTCAAAAAACCACTAAATTGGCCTATACCTACCCCGAGGTACAAAATTTTCATATTTTCACCAAAGTCATGAAAGTTACTAAAAAACTATACAGAACTAAAAAGGATATCAAGCTAAATAAGAAACGGCTATTAGTTTCAAACAGAAACTGATACTGAGGTAGATATGGCGGCTTAAACATGGGCGAAGCGTAAATTACAATTTTATTTTTGAGGGTAATTTTTTTATGTAAAATGAACCCCCACGGGGTTAAAAAGTACCTCATCTAAAAGACAATTTAATTATCTTTAAAAAAGGATAGTACACTTTTTGTCGTAAAGTTAACAGTTTTCCTGAAAAAAACACAAAATATGCGGCATACATAATTCGATGTTTTCGTCCCATAGAAGTACGACAATGGCATGGGTCCATTAAGGGAAAAAATAATTTATGCACAGATAATTGCACCCGCAGTTACATATTTAAACTTAGCGTCAAAAATCTTACAAAAAACATATTTGATACTTTTCTGTTAAATTGACAAGTGGTCACGTAATTTTGACAACTTCTTAATGTTTTGAGCTAGAGACTTGGTTCTTTTTTTGATTTGTAGACAAAATTATCCAATTTTGACGACAAAACGTATTTTTAAAAATTTTGAATACGGTGTTGCCTGGCGCCCAAAATTTTATAACTAGTCGAATCCGCATTTCGATATTTTAACTGTTGCATAATTAAAATTTTATACTTTTCCAAATTAATTTTTTCAACTTTTTTGATAAAAATGTTGATATTGGTATAGTTCTCTTTGTTCTTGCGGTAGTATTTCTGAAGTGAAACTTTTATTTAAAACTGGTGTCACCCTCTACAATTCGCCAAGAAAAAAATATGCATTATACGCTACTTTTCGTACTTCTTTTTAGGCCCGATCTGCCACTTTTTATCCCTGATTGTCCCTTTTCATCTCCATTTCAATTGACACTGTTTCTAACTTTGTTATCCATGAATTTTTAACACTGAGATAATATACAGGGTGTCCCAGATAAAGTTCGATTTCGAAAACTGTGTAAGAAATACAATTTTGGTTAAAATGCTACAGATGCTCTATAGGAGTTCAAAATATTTAAAGGGGTTTTTGTAATGTCGAGCAATAAATAAATATATAATAATAAAGACAATTTTTAGTTTTTGCTTTTTTTACATTTATCCAAAGTTGTATTTCTTACATAAATCTCCACAAAATAAGTAGGTAAATGTATCTGGAAGACATACTATATTTAATAGGCCTAAACTTTTCTTTTAGTTTTAGTACCTGCTTATCTACAGGTAAATATTTGGTTTATTTCACCTAAAAAAGTAAATTCGTAGTATTTTCCCTGATAAATGGATAAAACGAAACAGCCATCGATCATTTCGTTTACGAGTTACATCAGTTTAAAACGTTTTTTTTATGTACGCACTCAGAGAGGCAAAAACAAAAACTTATACTAACGCTGTTACCGGTATCATATACATCTATTTCTATATGACGTTTTTTTGAACCCATTAAAAATTATTATAAAATAAGTCTTGTTATGTTATGGTTTATTGAAAATCAAATTTAGTGTACCCTTTTCAACTGAATTTGCCGCCAACTTTTTGATTGCTCTTTATTTATACTGTTTGTTAAAACGGCCGCGAATGCAGTCTTGCCCGAGGTTTTTCCTTTCCTGCGTGGTTACTAAGATTAAAATCCCTTGTTTTTTGTATTAGGGACTTATTGCAATAGTGCCAGGCACTAATTGTGCCAGGCACTATTCTGACAGATTCGCATTGAAAGCTGACAGTTGATCGTTTAAAATTGACATACCAAAGCCGAATTTATACATCCAGTCGTTTATTTTCCATTAATAGTGGCGGCACTATTAATGTTGGCTCTTATAATACACAAAGGCCTAATTTTGAAAGAAGACAGCTGTTTTTTTAATGCGAAAATGTCAGAATAGTGCCCGGCACAATTATTGTCTGGCTTTAATGCAATAGGTCCCTATTATTTCTGCTCTTCCTGGCACTAAAATTAGCCAAGAGAGTAAGAAGGAGATGCTACGAGAGTGAGCGAAAACAAGATATATATATATATATATATATATATATATATATACAGGGTGTCCCAAAACTCTGAGTCCATTCAAACATCTTCTGAACTATTGAAGATAACTGAACCATATTTGGCAGTAGTCGTTAACATCAAGAGATCTATCTTAGCGGTTGTGCTGTCCCTGCAATAGGGGGCGACAAAGGGGCGATCAACTTAAAAATTTTAATTATAAATCCTTATCGATTGATACCTCGTTTTGAAGGCATTTGACAAATAAATACATATTTTGATATAACCGTTAATTGTCTACACAATCAAATCTGTCAAAATCTATCGACTGTCAAAACTAATTTTTCCAGTTTTTGTCAAAATTTACAAGTTTGTTGTTTTAAACAAAAACCCTATTGAGAGATATCTTGTTTGAAAGGTCTTTGAAAACCCATGTACGCCAACTGTCCCTTGCCTATGATAAAAAACGTGTCAAATTCTATCGACTGTCAAACTTATTCTTTTACCATTTTTTACAAATTTTTAAATATAGCTATACCCGCCATCCCCCATACGTGGGAATTTTTGACACATATTTTTATGTTGGTATTGCCATGTAGTTTAAGGTTTTGGTTGTTTGCCTCTGGTCAATTACAGCATACCCGGGAAAAACATGGAAGAGCACGGAAATATGGATAAAATTACATATACAGTCTGTGTCTATAAAAAGGTCAGTACAACAAAAGTCACCTACTTTAGTCCGACATTGGTCCGTTTTCGAAATACAGGGTGTTTTTTAGAAAATAAAAATCGAATAAATAGCTAAAATATAAATATAAGTTTTTTCTTAATGTATTTTTTAAACTTTTTTGTTAATGTATGCATAAAATAAATCTCTCGATGTCATCGATCACTAACAAATATGGTTCAGTTATCTGCAATAGTTCAGCAAATATTTGGGTAGACCCGGATTTTTGCGACACCCTGTATATATTTTTACAAATTTAAAAACATGCCAGTGGTGATTAATTTTGATCAGACATTTTTGTCTACAAAGCAAAAAAAGAACCAAGTCTCTGGCTCAAACCGTTAAGAAGTTGCCAAAATCACGTGACCACCTGTCAATTTAAGAGAAAAGTATCAAATATGTTTTTTGTAAGATTTTTGACGCTGAGTTTAAATATGTATCTGGGATTCGCTTATCTGTGCATAAATTGTTTTTTCCCTTAATGGACCCATGCCATTGTCGTACTTCTATGGAACGAAAACATCGAATTATGTATGCCGCATATTTTTTGTTTTTTTCAGGAAAACTATTAACTTTACGACAAAAAGTGTGCTATCCTTTTTTAAAGATAATTAAATTGCCTTTTAGCAAGGGTACACTTTGACCCCATAGGCGTTCGTTTTACATAAAAAAATTACCCTCAAAAATAAAATTGTAAATTACGCTTCGGCCATTTTTAAGCCGCCATATCTACCTCAGTATCAGTTTCTGTTTTCTGAAACTAATAGCCGTTTCTTATTAAGCTTGACATCCTTTTTCGATCTGTATACTTCTTTAGTAACTTTCATGACTTTGGTGAAAATATGAAAATTTTGTACCTGGGGGTAGGTAGACCAATTTAGTGGTTTTTTAAGTGTAACTCGAGAACCACTTAATCTACAGCAAATATTAGACCCACAATGAATACATCTTGACAATCTGCATATTTTTTATTTTTTATGTTTTTTTTGTAAATCCAGTAGTTTTCTTTAAAAAATCAAAAAGCCTAAAAAAATTGCGTATTTGAGGAACTTACAGAATTTATAGTATAGAGACAAATAAAAAACAAAGTATTGATAGTGGTTTTGAGAGGCCATTATAGTAGAAGCTAATCACAATTTGTTTGGGTAAAATCGATGTCATAATAAAAAAGTTACGTACATTTAATTCAAACTACTTTTCGCGATCTTTAAACAAAGATGGCGGGTTGTTTATGCAGGATTTTCGCAGGTATCTCCATTTTTTTGAGACATGGTCTTATGACGAATCGATTAAAATATATGAGTATCGGTTTGCAATTCAAGCCCAAAATCCTACTGGGCTCTTATACTATTATAAATACTCTGCCAATATATGGGCCCCTAAGCTCACACTAGGTACTATAGTTATAGTGTACGTGTGAGCTAATATAACTAAAACTGAAATATATTTTATTTAACTCCAGATAAATTAACTTTTGTTTGATACCACACAAGCCATGTTTTGACTTAAACTCAAATTTTTGAAATCTACCCCCACCCTTAAAAAAAACAAAAAACTAAAATGTATTTTGTTAAACTCCGGACTCAATTACCTTTCGTTTGATATCACACACGCCATATTTTCACTTAAACTCTAATTTTTAAAATATACCCCCACCCTTTTTTTTAAATAAATTAAAATGTATTTTGTTTAACTGAAGACTCAATTACCTTTCGTTTGATATCACACACGCCATATTTTCACATAAACTCTAATTTTTGAAATCTACCCCCACCCTTTTATTTGGTTTATGTTCGGTGGATTTTGTTCATTTTTAAATGGGACCATCTCGACCCAAGACCCAGCCTAGGTACCAAATTTCATTAAAATCAGCCAAGTGGTTTTTGAGTTATGCGCGTTGGTCGTTACAGACATACAGACTGACAGACAGACAGACATACAGACAGACAGACGGCGCAACAAAAAAGTTTCAAAATCATCTGAAACGCAAAGATATATAAAAATTTTTGAAATCGGAGCAACTTTTTTTTTCTCGAAAAAATTAGGATCACCATAGCTCACACTACTATAGTATAGTATATGTGTGAGCTAAAAAATAAGCTCTCCTAGAAATAGAGAACATCATTTTACTTTAATTGCTGTTTTTGTAGTTTAATAATAATATACAAATAGATTCCTACATAAAAAGTATAACTGCCTGTATTTCTATGGAAAGGGGTAAAGTGAGATATTCCCCTCCCCCATAACCAGCCCCCTCACAACAAACCTACCACAATCTGCCCCCGTCCGATAACATAAGGACTGAAGATTTTTGAAGTGTAAACTTCTTTAGGCGCGTTTAGCAGTTTTTGTGGGTACTGAATTGAACTGAGCCGTCAGGCTCGGCAATGTAACGCTCATTCGGGTGAAGTCGGCTCGAGTCGACTGTGAGAGGAACATTCAACGAGCGACATGATGATGCAGATGAAGGCCAGTATTATTAATTTCGCCTTGTTGAAGTTTACATTTCTGCCGTAAAAGTCATTTTTTGCATTTGGGTAGGGGAATGTGTCCACGATCAAACATAACAGGTATTTTCCTAAATAAACTAGATCATGTTTTTATTTTCCATAAGTAAAGGCTCAACGAAATCTTTATGGTGAAATATAAAAGATAGATCAGAGTGTCCTCTTCTAATACAAAAAATGTTTTTAAAAAGAAGAAAAATTCTGTTAGTAGAGTAAATTTGTAAAATAAAGCTGCAAAAAGGGTATATTTTTTTATATTTGGCATGGTAGTACCTTAACCCAAAAGCTAAATTGTTATTCGAGAATCCCCGATTTTCCGGCCTCAAAATCCAAGATGGCGGCTGCCAAAGTTAAGAAAAAAAAGATTTTCTTGTTTTAAGAGAAATTAAATTAATTTTGATAAATTTACTTTAAGTGGGACCTACTCAATTTAAAAATGTAAAAAAAAATTACACCTGTCACTGCAAAGCAAAATGGCGGCTATATTTTAAAAAAATGGTTTTTCTTTGATATTTTCTGTATTTTTTGTGCGATATTTACTTTTAATACCTCATATTAAAGCTACTGACCAACACTTTAAGCATGCTTAACAGAAATGATAAGTTTCCCAGGCGACACAAAGATGGCGCTTAATTTGTCAAAAATAAAACAGACCTTTTCAACCTGTAGACCAAATAAAATTTTTATAAAAAGTTTTTTTGGATTTTATCAGTCGTAAGCCAGATTGTATAAAAATTCATAAAAAGTTACAATTTGACATTTAACATTTTAAGATGGCGGCCGAAGGTCAGATAAAAAAGTAATTTTTTTGATCTTGTTTGACACAACTAGTATTGCCGTGTAATATATCGATTTATACTAAATGGGGTCGCCGATTTTAAATGTTTGATAATAAATGACATATGTCTATTATTATCCAAGATGGCGGCGTTCAAAATATAAATACAACAGTATCTTTTTGGTTTGGTAATTTTTTTTACCAAGATATGTAGCTTATTTATTTTTTAAAGATGGCGGCCGAAAAAGTTAAAAAAAACATTTTTATTTATTTATAACCGAACCGAAATTTAACAAAAAAAACTGAAAAAACAAGACATCTCGTTAAACAAAACACAGATATTTTAAAAATGTCAAAAAAGTTGACATATGTTACGTACCGGGTGATTTGAATCAATTGACCATATTTTACTTAATAGCTATCTCAGTTAATATTGATCTAACAGTAGCGTTTAAATTAGCAAAATTAAATAATTTTTCATGAATCATCAGAATCTGATGTCAAAAATGACATGTCATACAGTTGTCAAACTATTGTCATATGGTTTATTCTTATAAATAAAACACCCTGTATATATTTTTTTAAATTGATAGGGCTCCTAGTTCTAATTTCAAAAATATAATATGTTGACATTTAGTACAGCCGTTGTTGAAACATTTGCATTTTAAAAATTATATTCATTAACAAAATGGCAACATCCTTATTGTTTATTTAGATTATTAAAATGCAAATATTTCAATAACGGCTGGACTAAATGTCAACATATTATATATTTTTAAAATCAGAAAAATGAGCCTTATCAATTAAAAAAATTATATACAGGGTGTTTTATTTAAAAAAAATAAACCATATGTCAAAAGTTTGACAAGTGTATAACATATGTCATTTTTGAGATCAGATTCTGATAATCTAGGAAACATTATTTAACTTTGCTTATATAAACGTTACTGTTAGATCAATATTACCGGAGATAGCTATTAAGTAAAATATGGTCAATTCAATCAAATCACCCGGTACGTGACATATGTCAACTTTTTTGACATTTTTAAAATATCTATGTTTTGTTTAACGAGGTGTCTTGTTTTTTCCAGTTTTTTTTGTTAAATTTCGAAAAAACAAACAAAAATGTTTTTTTTTTTTAATTTTTCGGCCGCCATCTTTAAAAAATAAATAAATTATATTTTTTTTGTACATTGAAATTTAAAACTAATTAAGGGTAATATAAAACTACATATCTTGGTAAAAAAAAATTACCAAACCAAGAAGATACTGTTGTTTTTATATTTGGAACGCCGCCATCTTGATTAATAATAGACATGTGTCATTTATTATGAAAAATTTAAAATTGGCGACCCCTATTTAGTATAAATCCATATATTACACGGCAATACTAGTTGTGTCAAACAAAAACAAAAAAATAACTTTTTTATTTGAATTTCGGCCGCCATCTTAAAATTTTAAATGTCACATTGTAACTTTTTATAAATTTTTACAAAAAATGGCTTACAATTGATAAAATCCAAAAAAAATTTTTTGCAAAATTTAATTTGGTCTACAGGTTATAAAGGTCTCTTTTATTTTTGACATATTAAGCGCCATCTTTGTGTAGGCTGGGAAACTTATAACTTTTTTTCGGTAGGTTTAAAGAGCTGGTCAGTGGCTTTAATATAAATTATTAAACATAAACATCGTGCAAGAATTAAAGAAAATATCGAAGAAAAACCATTTTTTTAAAATATAGCCGCCATTTTGTTTTAAAATGACAGATGTAATTTTTTTTTACATTTTTAAAATAAGTGGGTCCCACTTAAAGTAAATTTATCAAAATTAATTTAATTTCTCTTAAAACAGGGAATTCAATTTTTTTCTTAACTTTGGCAGCCGCCATCTTGGATTCTGATGCCGGAAAATAAGGGATCCTCGATTGAAATTTTAGCTCTTGATGTTAGCTACTACCATGCCAAATTTAAAAAAAAATTTACCCTTTTGCAGCTTGTTCTTGAAATACCCTACAAATTTACTCTACTATGTGCCGTTGTGGAACTTGTGTTCCAAAATAAGACAAGAGTTGCAACAATGTTTTAAGAAACTTGTAGGACTTAAATATGTGTTTCAAACTTATGTATGTACTATGTTTTACTTAGTACACAGTTTTTTTTTGTACTGAATTTCTAATTCAAATCGGATCATATACAATTTTTTATTTATACAAGGTGTTTAAGTAATTGTCAAAAAGTTTTCGAGATACAGGGTTTTAAAATTTCATATATTTTTTAGTTTTTTGTTTATAGATCGTGCAGTTTTTGAGATATGCACCTCAAATTTAACACATATATTTAGCTGTTGTCATTACACTATAAGACATACCAAACGATAGTAAAAATCTAGAAGGTTATACTTTTTCAGGGCTCATGTCACCTTTTTCCTGGGATATTTTTTGTTGTAAGCCACTGGTAGATTCTAAAACAAGACATAAAATCCTTGTTTCGTTTGCAAAATTTTTTGTCTCTTGCAATTTTTTCGCATCTCTAACCGTTTAAAAAAAAGCTTTTGCGCCAAAGACTGCTATCATCAAAATAAAAAATGCTTCGGTATGGCATGGCGGCTATATCAAAATAAACAAAAAATATTATCTCGAAAACTAAGCGTTTGTAGACCTATGTTTATATAAACTTTTTGTCTTAAAATCACTCAAGAAATTTAATACTAAAATTATGTTATTGAACACCCTGTATATATGGGTCTAAGTGGAAGAGCGTGCTAAACAAACGATTTTTTTTTCTAATAGTGCCTAATTTTTCTCAAATTTTTGTATGCGGCGACATTTTTTTCATTGAATATTTTGTCATGTGCACAATAAGGTTAATGGGTGGGTGGGAGGTTAGAAGAAAGAAAATTCTTAATATTTGTATTTTTTTGCAATACTTATTTTAGGTACTAGCAGATGGAGTCCATCTTCAGTAAACTAATCTAGCCTACCTAAACTATATCACACTCGTCCCCCTTGTACGAGTTTCCTTATATCTTCCATTACTTAAATCTTTTTCCGATCTAAAAATTAAACCTATTAAATAAACGGACAAGTCGCTCCCCTCGGTGGCGCAATAGTCTAGGTACTAATTGTACGCTAGGCTACAAATGTCCGCACTTTTTTTGCATTGGTTCGGTTAGGTTTATGACTTTGGACCTAATTAGTCCATTAAACAAGTGTTTACTACTTTAGACATTATTTCATACATTTTAAAAGTATTTGTAAACATAAATACTATTTTTCAAATTAAATCAAATCTTTATTATTTTTCCCTACAAACTGTACATAAAGAATGGGGGTTAAGGAATAACTGTACTAAAAAATTAATTAAAAGTGGTTTGGTTAGATATTATTAAAAAAAAAACTTTAATTAAGTACATGTTTGCATTTTCACGAATATAACAATATAACCATCAAAATGGAGTTATTTTTATTTTATATTTGGATTGCCTTAAGAGTTTGACTTTGGAGCAGTGATTAAATTTAAAATTAAACCGATTTTAAAGAAAAAAACAATTATACCCACATCACAGCCAAAGCTATCAGGTCAAAACTATAAATAATCTAAAAATGAGGAATTATTTTTAAAAAGAGTATCTTTATATAAATCCAAGTATGTGACATTCTCTTTAATTTTTTTTTAATGACTGCCTTTTTAAATTAGTAGTTTTGTAACCGTGTAACCAAATTAAATATAAATGTTCCGTCAATTAAAACAAATAAGTTGTATAGTTTTAGCGTATAGTAGCCATCTTGAATTTTAAAAAAAGCCGTATTAATCTTTATTTGCATTTAAAGCCTTAAGGAAGGTATCGCTTGCTTATTCCAATTGATTAATGACTAACCTAAAAAAATAACAATACCGGCTTTGCTGGTTCGGCCTGACTTGCACATGTCATAGCGTAAAAAAATCGCCTTAACAAGGGAGAATGGCTTATAAAACATGTATGCCAAATTTCATTAAAATTGGTTAAGTAGTATCTGAAATAAGCGATAAAAAACTATCTACCTTTTGTATTGTCGCCTTAACAAGGGAGAATGGCTTATAAAACATGTATGCCAAATTTCATTAAAATTGGTTATCCATCTGAAATAAGCGATAAAAAACTATCTACCTTTTGTATTGATACACTGATGTAAACGCAGTAGTTTTTTAATTGAAAGAAAATATATAAATGCCTCTCAGATTTAAATTTTCTGCTATCTTTATTTTATATTTGCGATCATTTTTGTTTAGTTGGATTGAAAAACTTATTTACTTTACATATATTTAAAAAAATTTTAAATCAGTACCTAGTCAAATATTTAGCTGCATTTCAAATATGAAATGTTTTTATAGGACATCCGGTACATCGGTAGCTAAAATTTTGAGGATTTACTACCCCTTAATCTTGTAATACAAAACTGCTAAATTATAACAATTGGTCCCACTGTGCGACGACCCTCCACGCTATTCATCACCACTGCCAAGGGGTTCTGTGGAGTCTATACCGGCGGCGTTGCCGGGCTTCAGGCTAAATCTTGTGGCAAAAATTTTTTAGTCGGCCAAAACGATCGGAATGTTAATTTACAAAAATCGGCCCCCTGGCATAAAACAATAATGGTTTGACTCATGGACGAGATAAAAAAGCTGACAATCTATGATTATAATAGTCACTAAATCCTAAAAAAATAAATGCGATGGAAGTAAGCATCCAATATCTCTAAAAAAATAACCTACTGGCACAACCGATAGAAAGGAACAAATTTATTAATATTCTAAGATTAGCGGCCTATACACATACATCTTTTAACGCGGTATATTGTGTTATTTGCTAAAAACATGTCTGTACCCCAGAGCCAGATTATGTTAAGTCTAGTTTTGAATTTTTTTGTTTGAACAACTTTAATACTGACTAACATTGTTTGCCTAACGATGTCTATGGACTTAATATTGGTTTATATGAGGCGATTTTTTTATTTTCAAAGATAGGGTTCAGACAACATTATCAATTAAAAGTATATGAAAAAATAAGTACTAAGGTTGTTCAAACCAAAAAAAGTCAAAAATCGACTTAACATAGTCTGGCTCTGGGATACAGATGTGGAAATTCATATACTTAAGTGGCCGTGTGTGACCATCGCAGCAAACTAGGTTAAACAGGAAGCAATTAAGAACGTACCACTCCTCGGTAAAAAAAGAAATAAGTACCTAGCAACAGCATTTTGGGAACACAAATTTAAATAAGTACTTGACATTGTTTTCAAAAATTTTTTGCCTTTTTAAATGGAGGTTGGTAGAAAAACTGCTGGACATATTTTTTTATATATTTCAATTAAAAGAATAAATGAGCTATGATTCCTATTGCACTAAAATCAAGTTGAAAATTTGTTCCTTGGAAATCTCGGAACTGAACTAGCACGCGCTATCACGTACTAAATCATTTGTATACTTTGTAACATCAAGTTTTTTTAAAGCGTACTAACCGCTCCGTATTATAAGCCGGTACACCATGTAAAAGTGAAATATTATGTTGCTCTTTTTCTGCTAATAAATTTTGTAATGTTTGCTGGTTTGCTAAAAGTTCCCTAAACAAATTTTGCATTCGTTGTCTATCACAATAAAGTTCACTAAGAATTTCGGAAACTGTGATGTGTCAAAAGTTAAGTATAAACATTATAATAAGGCATTTGTTCAGCTATGGAAGAACAACTAATTTAAAAATTTTCATAATAATTAGTTAACTAAACACATTCCAATCACAGCAAGAATTAGCTGGCCAAACCAAGGTCTCTACTAGTGGCGGCTGCTCCAGGGAGGGCAACGAGGCAGTGCAAATACAAACAGTATTTTTTATTGATTTATTTTAAAGAAGTTAAATATTCCCTTACGACATGATTGTGTAAATCTTTTTATTTTCTATATTTAACAACAAGCAATTAATTGGGTGAACTTTTTTAATGTAAATAATTACAACCCGGCAGCGCCGTGCGGGGCAAGGTTTTAATTTCACCCGTTTTTTAGTGGTGTATCTGCACGTTGCCGCTTGTATCGTTAGTGAAGACATATGAATTTGTTTTGATTTGAGATAAGCCAGTAGTAAAAAGCATTGCCGGTCGCGTGTCATTGTTTTTGTTATTGTTTGTTTATAAAATGGAAAAAAATACCGTCGATTACATAATTAACTGTGCAAATTTAAATACGTTGACATATGAACTTCGATTAAAAATAAAATCTTTAGGGCCACATAGACCGGACCTAAAAATCCTAAAAATAAACCAAAATTTTAGTGCAAGTAATAAAAAATTATATGATGCTGAAAACTAGTTGTACGGATAAGATAGGCTTATTATATATGGTTCTTTTATGCTCTATTTATTGAAGTATAGATCCAATATGGCGGTGATAAGAAATATCAAAGTTGGCTATGGTTTCAAAAAAACTAGAAGGCCCAGAAAGAAATTGTTAACGTCATTCAATTGGCCGTAGTTGCTTATACAAAACTACAAAATTTCATTAAATTTGTTTGCAAAATGGCGACAAGATCTCAACTTTTCAAAAAACACAGTTTTTAGTTTTTGATTGATATTTTAAAAATCCCTGTAAATATATTTAACTTTGATACGGCATCTGATTGAGCTTAAAATAGCGCAACTTTTTTCTTATTTAAACAAACTCGTATCTCTTAATATAATTGTATATAAGAGAAACACATTCTAGAATATATATAAAGATATGACTGTCAGTATTTTTTTAGACATGAACAAAGGCCTACATGACTCGCTAAAGTGAACATGACACAAATACCGTATTGCCCGCTTTTGCAAAGAAAAATTATTTGAATTAGATGGTTGTTGGTGGAACCCCAGAAAGCAATGCCATAACGTAGGTGGGACTCTATCAAAGCATGATAAACTGTTTTTCCAAAAGCGAATCCGAGCACGTTGACTGTTGTTTTAACTGCAAAACAACCAGAAGCAATTTTTTTGCTTAATATACAAATATGATTCTCAAATTACAAGTCAGAGTCAATTGTTAAGCCTAAGAATTTTCTGTGATCATGCTCTGCCAGAGAATCACCCCCACCCTAAGGTCATCCATACTGCATCTAAAACAAACTTTATTAGTTTTATTAATATTTAAAGTTAAAAGGTTTGAATCAAACCAGTCTTTAAGAAGATCCTTTAAAATCATATTTCTAAGAAGTGTTAACATCACTACAAGTCCCCAGAATTGTAGTGTCATCAGTGAAAATGGTGAATTTTCCAAGATCATTAAAAAATATACGTTAGACTTATTTAAAGAGGTAAAAAGTTATGTGAGGAGAAACACCACAGTATTTGTAATGGTGCGAAAGCCAAAATGGGCATTGTTCAATAATTTATTGCACTCAAGATATGACATGATACGAGTTTTTCAATTAATATAGTTATAGTGGTATGTGGCCAGGTTAATAGAAAAAAGAGATTTTGTCTCTTTTGGACCATTTTTTATTTTAATCAGATCCAGATCAACTACCAGCAATGTTTCGAACTTAGATCCGGGTCATCTTTAAGGCTAAGTTCAATATTTTACGCTAATTATTTTAGCGTAAAATATTCTTTATTACCACACATTGTGTTTGCTACCACCAGACTTCATATGGCTAGCAATCTCACTGATCAGTGAAATAGCAGCGAAATTTTGGATATGGATATGGACTCTTAAATTTATTAAAACATTGTCATATTCTAATTATATTTGGTCTTTCTCTAAATTGTGATAATCATCATTAAATTCAAATGTGATGCCAAATGCAAATTTTTATATTATGCTATAGTAATTTCGTTTCAAAAGTAGTAAGCATATCTTGAGTAAGACTCTACAAGGATATATGTACAGGCACAACAGTTTTTGCGGGAATATTTTTAACAACGTAGCATGCCAACAGAAATGATATAAGGCATGGTAGTATCTAAAAATGAAACATAACATGTGCAAATAATAAAGCAAAATCACATAGATAGTTACATTTTGGAGGTAACATTTTCTCTTTTAGTTCAGTATTTGTTAACCAAAAATTAAACTCAACTTTATATTGGCTCGATTTATTGTGGTCGCTATTTATAACACTAAAATATTTTGGTCTCTGGAAATGAATTGTACCTATCTCCTTCCATTGTTATAGAAAAGAAAATACAAAACAATTTTGTAATTATCCGTGAACCGAACCAAAAACTAGACGTTTGCAGATAAAACATAGAATTAATTTCGTATTTTAGGATCTTTATTATTAATTCAACATTAACATAAATGGCAAGAAACTGCAAAACACTTTCTGGATCGGCAACGAAGCGTCTAAAACTATGAATAAGAAAGCTGTTGGTTTTAAAATTAGAAAAAGGATCATGTTTCCTGACTTTTTGAGAAAGTTTCCTTTTGTATTTTTACAGAATTCTGGCAAAAAACGAATTACCGTTTTATCAGCTTAAACGAAAAATGTTATAGGTTCACCAAAACTCAAGCTCATTTTATTAGAAGCATTTTGAGCAAAAAAAGAAACCAAAAACTGACATCTTTAAAATAAAAAATCCAAGCAGTATATCCGCAAAGTCTAAAATAATCAATTTTTTAATATTTAAATTTAAACACGCATAAGTTTGGTTGAGAAAGTATAGTTGGAAAACATAGAAGTTTATGACTCAAAATTTAGAAATAACAAAATCTGGCTATTTGCTAAATGACCCACCATAATTAGTTTTGAATTTTTGCTACTGTAGCCCGATCTAAATGTATTTTCGAGGTTTCAGACAAACGGTTAGCGAACATCAAACAAAATCACTTAAGTTCGTCCATCTTTTGCATTAATTGCAGCTATCACATGTCCTGAAGTCTAATTGTTGGTGAAGTATTATATACAGGATGTAAATGGTATCACAATATTTTTAAAAAAATCATTTATATAAAACATATTGTTTTCGAGATAGGGAGGATAAAATATAATAGTTGTCATAATCAATACTTCGACAAAGTAAGGGTTTTAGGTAGGTGTTTTTTATGTCCCATGTACTGAAAAACTACGTGTTTGTGTAATGATGCAAGTGTCCGAAGTCTCCCCGGCACTAGGGAGACATTGGACACTACCTGGACACTAGAATAAACACAGAACAAAGTGATTATTATTACTTACTAAAAAACCTATTTCTGGAAAATCAAATAAATAAGTAACTACTAAAACTGAAAAACTTGAAAAAAACAACTTCACAATTGACGGGACACTATTATTTAATATCAGTACATCTACAACTCTACAATCTAAGCTTTGGTCAGTAAATCATTTAGGTCTAACGTATGTTAGATTCTGTTACACCTAAATATTTTGAAAAATTTAAATATCCTGAAGCCATTGAGATGGCAAGACTCTAAACACTGGTCAAATTCTTTTTGTGGGGCACCATTACAAAAACTATTTTTCTCTGCAAAAATAGTTCAATAACCTCTACAGTAAACATTTTTAATAGAAGTTTTTGTAAAAATAAAAATATTTCGATAAATTATGAAACTGTACCAGCTTAATTTTTACTGTCAAAATTGCCACGCCCCTGGTTAAAATATTACATCAGACCCGTGAAATTTCAATCAAATGAAAATATATGATCGTCTTTACGCTGTCCGTCATATATACAGCCCGAAACTCGCCAACGGAGAATATGAACTATTGCGAGAGTTACCGAAATCCCTTCGTATCTCCGAGAAAAACGTCTGTATGCAGTCTCCCCCTGTCTCAACCCACCCCAACCTCCCCTATAGAGCATTAATTTTGACAATTTGTTTAACTTTTTTGGTTAAAACTTCTTCAAAAACACCGCAAAAGTTTTAACTTTTGCGAAGTCCTGCAGCAGAATAGGAAAAATTTTATTATAAATTTTTATAAATCCCCTATTAAATGCAATATTTTTGTTGATGTTAAATGTTATTATTAAGTCTCTAGGTAGTAGAATCAATAATATATCATTTATAATAAAAGTTAAATTTTTTAACCAGTTTTGGGAGGAAATTTTGACAGTCTGTAACTCCTCAACTTATCATTTTATCAAAAATATCATATCATAATTGGCCAGTGAATCATTTGACTGTGTGATATTTTCTTTTTTGGTAAAGACCACCTCCTCCTCTAACTTTCAAAATCTTATAAATTAAAAACAAAAGGATGTTGGCCCCCATGTTATATAAACCTATTTTGTTATTATTTATTTTTTATATTTTTATTTATAAAAAAAATTATTAGATTGTAAAGACTCGGCGATGTGTGTTCTAAAACTAAAGAAAATAATGGTTTATTTGTCAGCATTATTTTCTGTAATATATTTCTGATTGGAGAGCTTTGTTCTATTTCAAGTTGTTTGAGTCTTTTCCAAAGCACTTTTTGATTTAAATTACAGAAGCAGTATTCCAGGTAACCTTTTTTTTATTTTAAACAAGCGTATCTGTTAGTTGACTACTTCTTTAGAATAGATTTAATATTTAACATTCTCGCGTACGGTACCCTTTAGCGCACTAAATTCCATGCGGAAAGTAGTACTTTACCGCACATGCACAACTTAAAAAGTTTAGCAACGCATCAATAAGACAGCTTCAATAATTGTTTACATTTAAATTTCAGCTAATTTTAAATTTGTGTACAATAAATTACATTTACTAACCTAACGCTTGCGGAAAATGTTGCTACCATCCTCGACGGCTTGACTGAACTCCGCGCCGCCTCGTTTCATTAACTACCGTCGCGTACTGTAAAGTATCACTTTCCGCACTTGTTGAGTAAATATCTATTGTCACCATATGCATGATATTATAGGAATGGGCTCAGTGGTCTTTATTTTTGAATTATAATCCCATTTTGTGATATCTCAACAGTTGTTGTTATCGTCGCCATCTTGTAAACAAATCTTGTAAAATTCCAACCAATCAAATAATGTTAACTAATTTTTTATAGCCCTTCTTACTACTTTAGAAACATAGCCAATTTTGTTGTTTCTTATGGCCGCTATAATGAATTTATACGTCATCAAATAGGGCATAAAAATGGATTTTTAACAACTTTTTTACTTAGTTGGGTGTGAAACAAATGCCGTAGTTGTGTTAGTTGTCATACCTAAATAACTACCTTTCAAAACTTTTCGATTTATTTGATTTATATGTATTGTGGACAGCAGCGCAGTCTTATAAGTGTTTTTGAATGTTAATAAAATCAACCATAAAGTGTAGCAAAATATCTTTTTATTTTATAAAAAGTAAAACATAAAAAACTACCAATATTTTGACGATGACTGACATAGTAACTTCACATAAACACGTTTACATCAAACCTATAGTCAAAGTTCACATCAGAACTCGCAGTTACAAACAACCTAATTTACATCATATTATTATTCGGTTACACCATTGCTTATAAAAACCAACAATATGCAAATCTTTAAGGCCCTTATTTTTTAATTTTTCTCTGGCTACCAAATAATGCAATTTCTTAAAATCTATCTTTTATTTCTAAAACAATAGTTTGCATTTATTATTTAATTTAAAATAAAACTAGAAACCGATAACAAAGCATTACATTAAATAAGCAAATGTTCGAAAATTCCACCGTTGTTATTCATGCAAATCCTGCATTGATGAAATAGAGACATGCATGCATCTTTAAACATTTGTTCAGGAATTTCTTCTATGGCTTGAACAACGGCTGTCTCAAGTTCTTCTATCGTATTATGAGTAGTAGAATAAACTTTATCCTTTAAGTATCCCCAAATACAAAACTGGATCTCGATTTCCGATCCAGTTATTTTCATGTTGCTGATTTAAATAGTCGGTAAGGATTCTTACATTATGTGGAGGTGCTCCATCTTGCTGAAACCGCATGTTTGCTACATCTTAAATTTCTAGATATCGAGGTGCCGTCAAATTATTATGAAAAGTTTTAAATGGTATGTGTTCGTTTATGACTCCTAGCCATACATTCAAACCCCACCTAACTTGATGGTGCACCTCACGATTTAAGAACAGATTTTCATCGGCCCAATGTCTGTTAAACACCCTGCAGTTTTTAAACCTGCTTTCATCAGACCACAGAACCTTAAGCGGAAATTGAGAGAAACTACCAAATTTCATTAAAGGAGGAGGCACTAAATACATTGTTTACCGGAACGCGTCAGATGAGCTGAATTTGAAATATGTTGAAGGACAAACCTTCCTGATATTTTTACCAAAAAAAATTAGGGGGGTCATAGGATTCGTTTTCGAGCTATACTTATTTAAATGTGCGCCACTGTAGTTTTTTTGTAATAACTTATCGTCAAATAAAAATAAAAAACTGATATTAGCTTTACTTTATCGGTAAAAGAGTTCTTTTAAGAATTTTATCAATTTTTGACATATAGTTTCCGTCACATACCTACAGAGTGGCTCAAAATAATAATAAAAAAATACAGGAAAAATACCTGAGATTTATTAAATATAAAGAAAGGAAACTAAAAATGCATGGTCAAAATTAACTTCACTTGCTTTCATGTGAGTCGCTTTAACTATTCTAGAGTGATGTTTGCATAATAGGTTATGTGATAAGCTTACAGGGTATTTCAAAAAAAATAATAATTGAACGCATGACACATTTACTAATTGTCTACGGAAGTGTGTTTACCGGGTTGCGTTAAATGATGTGATTTTTTGATATGTTAGGGCCCAAGCCGTCTAAATACTCGTCTCAAAGAAATTGGGGGTCATCGGTTTCGTTTTCGAGCTGTAATTATTTAAATCCGCCACTGGAAGAAAGAAAAATGTGAATTTTTGTAGTGTTTTTGCTATAACTTCTCGTCAAATAGAAATAAAAAACCAATATTAATTTTATTTAGTTGAAAAAAAACTCTTTTTAAGTATGTTTTCAATTTTTTCTTAGTTTTCGTCACATATCTACAGAATGGCTCAAAATATGAATAACAGAAATACAGGAATAATAACTGGGATTTTGTTACGGGCTGGATTTGCTAGGATTTATTCTAGGTCAAATTAACTTAAACTCGCCCCGTACAAATTTTGGGTCAATACTTATTTAAAAGCCAGTATTTCTCTAGTTACTAGGTATATGTTATAAATACTAGTATTAGTTGTTTTATCTTATTGGGGAAATATCATTGCTAAAAAGTTAGTTTATTGAACCACCAAAAATGTTAATACCTACTTGATTAAGAGTCAGTCCATAAAAAGGAGAATTTTTGCGCAGCGGAAGACATGCTTTTGAAACATCACAGGTAAACAGGTAGTACAGGAAGAAATTGTATTTAATTTCTTTAAGGGAAGAAAAACTGGAATTTAACCTTAATTAAAGGGTAAACAAACAGAAATTCAAGTTTTAATTGAAGTTAGGTTCAAGTCATCTGTTTTCCTTGTTTTCTTGTTAACCGGCTATTTCTGACCACCTTAGTGTCCTTTGCTTGCGGGCGCGTTTGCAGATTATGCTTGGGGGGAATTTTTGGGGCAATCAGAACTTAATTAATTTCGAAATATCGATCTTTTAATTGGGTGTTGGGGTTTAACTTCAGGCTAGGCGGAACTTTGACTTGTCAAGATATCTATACAATTGTAAAAAAATGTGTTGTATAACGTAATTTGTGAACGTGACGAACGTGAGATCAGTGACCTTATAATAGCTAACTTAATGTTTCTACGGGTATGCTCAAGAATGGACTTTATTTCGTCATTCTTGACTGTCTATCCTTATTTGTCTCAGTGTAAAGATGAGACAAACATGATTTGTGCAACCATTTACTCGATCCTTCTATTATAATGTTTATGGCTACAGATAGTTGAAAATCTAACCTCAATATATATATATATATGTCATCCTTCTTTAACTTTATATTTTGTCAAGTCTGTCTCTTTCTTTTGTTAAACATGTGGTTTAATGCTAAAATGACGTGTCATTTTGATAGTTTTTATCTTCCGGTGGAAGGCTATAAATAGGGGTTTCCAGGCGAAATCTGTCTTTTTTTCCATAACTGGATTTTGTGGAGTCTGGCATTAATTGCTAACCATAAAAGGCCGCGTGCCAATTTCAGTTGATAATCAATGTCTAGAAATTTTAATTTGAAAGCAGAATGCTTTAAGTTAATGTCTTGTGACACATTTTATTTTGGATGTTGATTGGATTTTCATCGAATTACAGGTTAGCCCTATTTACTTCTACTTCCGATAATTCTGTTTCTTACCGAGAGCACATGTAGTTCAGGTAGAATTTAGCCTTATTGTTTTAAATATTGCTAGTTGATTTTATTATATATTTTTATCCAAGATAAATGGAGAGACAGATCATTTCGAAATAAGAGATTTAAATTTTATAACTCGATAATTCACGTTTTGACTTGGCTGATTTTTATAGGTTATGTTATTGTGAGAAGTATATAAGTTGAGGTAGATTTTTACTAAAGAAAATACAGTGATAAAATATTAGTTAGATTAATATTAAAGGGTTTATTTCGATATTGGGGGATAAATGAATATTTATCAAATTAAGGGTTTTGCAGCTTGATCTACTGTGTTTTGCTGTGTGTTCCAAAAAGCATGTTTTATTTTAGTTCCAGTTCCGCAATCCCGAAGGGAATTTTTGATCCACGGAATTTCCTACCTTCTACCAATTTTGACCAAAGTAAACTGAACGAGTAATTTTGACATTCACAACCTGAAAAGAATCGTTGAAGTGGGAATCACATGTCTAAACCGAGCTGTCAAACCCAGATATCAAACCGAGCTTCCTGACCGGGTTATGAGACCCATATTGTGAGACTTTGAGAACAAGTAAGATTGTTCCTTTTATGGGTTTTTGTTAGGTTAGGTTTAAAGATAAGGTTGCAACTAGAGTGAACCTTGTAAACCAAATATGCATATTCGGTAGGGTTGATAATTAAGAGTGACATTTAGGTAACTATTTGTTTTGATTTCTTCCGGATATCCTGTTCCATTAGTTGAGATGTTTTTGTTTAATTTTCTTCCAATTTCTAAATTAAAATGTTAAAATTTACAGCAGATGCCCTAGTTTTTATTTAAGAACCCACAATCACCGCTTGCCATACAAGGCAGATATTTATTAAGGTGACAAATTGGTACCCCTGGTGGGACTCTTAAAGAAGAAAACTGCTGTTTTTTTTCTAAAATAATTTTTTTCAAATAATTTAGTTTTTTTTTTCTCATTGGATTTTCTTTTTTTTTTAATTTTTTTTGTCAGGATTGTCCAGGAAGATGTTGGCTCAACATTGGTGTTAAAATTCCCTTAGGGATTACTTTCTTTAAGCGGGTTTGAGTTAAGTTTTAGTTAGTTTTTTTTGTTTTTTTTTGTTTGAACAATTTCTGTCTTTGGACAGGGGACTTTGGTGGTCCAAAGCGTTTATTTTGTTTTTAGGAGACAGTGAATCCGACTAATGTTCGGATTCTGTCTGATTTTTTTTAGATTTTTTTCTTTCGGTGGTGGTTTGATTTTTAGAATCAAATTAGGTTAGGTTAGGTTGGTAAGATTTAGGCTTTGTACTCTGTCACTGTATACAGAGTAAAGAGTTTTTTTTTGGTAGATTGCTTTTCTAAGAAAACGGCTCTTGTACTCTGTCACTGTATACAGGGTGAAATGTTAGATAGCTTAGAATATTGGTAAGTTACAGAGCGCTATTTGTTTTAAGGGGTGTATAACACATGTCCCGTTCCTTCACTACAGAACATAAACTTGAAGGAGCTTGCTCGTGTACAGGGTGTAAGACAGATCTGATTTTGCTAGGTTATTTACGTACAAATACTCCTGGCAGGGAAGTTCGAGTGATTACACCTTTAATTTTTGAGGCAGCTTTATGTTATGAAGAAGTTTTTTATACTGGGTGTCCCAAAAGAATTTTTTCTTAAAATTAATTTAAAGTCATGATCCCCTGTGTGTCGGATGCCTAATTGCAACAAACCTCTGTTTTGTTTTGCAAAATACACAGAGTGTCCCCAAAATCTTTTTCGAATTTATTATTCTCAACTACACCGAGTGAATCGAAAACCAATACTCTGTTTATTTTCCGGAATATACAGAGTGTCCCCAAATTTTTGTTCCAAAAGTTTTTATACATTAACCCCTGTATACCGAGTGTCTTATTACGACCAACCTCTGTCTTGTTTTCCAAAATATACAGAGTGTCCCCAAAATCTTTTTCGAATTTATTATTCTCAAATAAACCGAGTGAATCGAAAACTCATACTCTGTTTATTTTCCTGAATATACAGAGGTTCCCCAAATTTTTGTTGTAATTTTTTTTTAAATTCATTAACCCCTGTATACTGAGTGTGTCTTTGAAGACAATCCTCTGTTATATTTCAAAAAAAAAATATACAGAGTGTCCCCAAATTAAAAAATTTTTTTAGCTCTCTTATACTGTGTGTCTCTGAAGACAATATTCTGCTATATTTTTCGAAAAAATATACAGAGTTTCCCCAATTAAAAAAAAAAATTTTTAGCCCTCTTATACCGTGTGTCTTTTTGAAGACAATCCTCTGTTATATTTTTCTAAATATACAGAGTGTCCCCAAATTGAAAAATTTTTTTAGCTTTCTTATACCGTGTGTCTCTGAAGACAATCCTCTGTTATATTTAAAAAAAAAATATACAGTGTACCCAAATTAAAAAAAAATTTTTTAGCTCTCTTTTACCGTGTGTCTCTGAAGACAGAGTGTCCCCAAATCTAAAAAAAAAAAATTTTTTTAGCCCTCTTATACCGTGTGTCTTTTTGAAGACAATCCTCTGTTATATTTTTCTAAATATACAGAGTGTCCCCAAATTTAATTATTCATAAGCCATCTAGTATACAGAGTGTCCCAGGGAGACCGTACTTTGCTTCTTTTGTTTTCACAAAGGACTACCCTGTTTGGAGTTAGTATTGGGTATAAATTTGGAGCGCTTCAACAGGTGTAGTTGACTTTAGTTGCTTTTGCAGTGGGAGTTTTTGGTATTTTTTTGTTTTAAATTTTTTTTGCTTGCCCAACAAAGGGTGGGGTTTTCCTTCGTACGAAATTTATTTTTTCTTACCGATCTATTTTTCATTTTTGTTTTTTTTTTAATGGAAGTTAACAGACTAACTAACGATGAGTTGGCTTATGAGTTAAGCATTCGAGGTCTACCGGTTCAGACAGGCATGAGCGCACGCAGAGAGGACTTGCGCGCGGTTTTGAGAAAGGAACGGTGTGGAGAACGTTCGACTCCAACATCGACAATCTTAGATGCAGAATCAGAGATGTTGACGTGCAGAGCGAAACTTCATTATTTGAGCACTGAAATAGCTTCTTTTAAAATTGAAAATAAGGAAAATGGGTTTAAAAGAATTTACTCACGTCTAATTCATGTCAGTCTGAGGCTCAATCGTATGCACTGTATTAATGAACATGACCAAGCTTTTCATGTAGAGCTTTCCAAGAGGTGTGCGCAATTAATTGGGGAATTGAATCTCGATTACGAAAGGGTGCCAGTCGCTAGTCCTTTGATTTCACGATTGGTTGAGAAGATTCCTCGACCCTTGCAGCTTGAACCTGTTGAAGAAGTCCCGGTTGCAATTCATCCACCGACGCCTCATCATACTACAACCGCGGTTTCTCACGATTTAGTCGATCTTGGCACTGCAGAAAATCCGTCAAGTAGAGTTGATCTTTTGCCTACTGATAGTTTAAGAGTTTTGTTTCCTCCGACGCAATCTACTTTTGAGTCTTTGGGTTCAACCAATCGGCAAGATGCTTCAAGATTCGTCCGTCGTGTTGTGGTAGAGGATATTGAGGTGAATCGTGCTGAGCTCTCTCAGCCGATAACTGAAAGGCTTCTCCAAGATTTCTTTAATAATCTGAGGGCAAGTAGGTTAGAGACTTCCGGTTTGAATCGTCCTGCATTGGAGAGTAGTGAAGATGAAGAACTACAAGAACGAGCGTCATATGATAATTGTGCTTATCAAACACCGGAACCTGGGATTGCTATGGGTAGGCCTAGTTTGGTTAATGGAAGCATGTTCGAGGGGCTGCCTCAGAGAGAACCTAATATTCACTCTAGAGAAGATATTTCTGATCTTCTTCCTGAACGAAGGAGTTCTCAGGTTCGCTTTGTGGATCTTCCTGCAGAACCGATCTCAACTAGACACCGCTCTGCTCAGTTTGAAGGACCAACTATTCCCGAAAGTTCTCGTCTTCCTCATAGATCATCTTATGAAAATTTCGCACCAGATAGTCATCGTCCAGCTAATAGCACGTCTTTAAGGTCTTTGCGGCATACCCAACAAAATGTTGGCACTAGTTACGATAATTGTAGCTCTAGTTTACCTCAGTCTTATAGAGAGCGGGTGCCTCCCGAAAGTGCTTACTCTCGAGTACCTAGAGGTGGTCGGTCAGTTTATGAGGAATATCCTGAGTTAGCTCGTCGGCTGAATGATCTTGAGTTTTCGTCTTTAAGAGGTAGAGACATGTCTACAATGAGTTCAAATTCCAAAATTGATATTACTCGGTGGAACTTGAGTTATACAGGTCGTACAAGTGTCACGAATTTTTTAGAACGAGTTGAGGAGCTTCGTAGGGCATACAATATTTCAAAAGAGTGCTTGCTAGAAAAAGCTCCACTATTTTTGGCTGATAAGGCTTTGCAGTTCTTCCGTAATAACTCGTTTCATTCTTGGGATGAATTTGTTATGCGTTTAAAGGAAATATTTTTATGCGAAGATTTTGTTGAGGATTTGTGGGATGAAATAGAAGCGAGGACACAGGGTGCGCAGGAAAAAGTTACCAGTTTCTTTATAAACATTCAAAGTTTATTTAGGAAACTGTCGGTCATGCCTAGCGAATTTGAACGCGTGAGAATAATGCGTCGTCAACTTTTACCGTACATACAGCAACGCTTAGCAACTCATAGGATTTATTCCATAGACGAACTCTTTAAGTTGGCTAAGTCAGTTAAAGTGGTTGACGAACGCGTTCAGCATTTTGTCCCTTCTCCTACTAACGTCAGACATTTACTGGAACCTGAACTGGCTTATCGACGTCCTCCCCCGGATCGTCAACGTCCGTCACCAGTATCCGCTGTTAATTATGATAGGTTTGCACCCAGTACAAATACCTCAAACAGGTTTCAAGATTCGAATGGTCATTACAATAGTTCTTCTTCGGTGGCGAATAATAATCGCAATTCTTCACGTTACTCTCATGATAATACTGCGTCTGCAATCAATGGTTCTCGTTCGGCAAATTCCTCCAATACTTCAAATAATATTGCAACTCAAACCAATAATAATCAGCAAGACGATTTAGCCGTGAATGAAGCTCTTTGCTGGAATTGCCGTGAGTTTGGACATAGACAATGTTCTCATCCTCGTAAGATATTTTGCTACAAATGTGGAAGGCCGGACTTCTTTGTCAAGAATTGTGGTTGCTCAAAAAACGGGGCATCGGGAAGTCGGACGGCCAACTGAGTTCTCTGTCAACAGATTTGGCCATTAAAGATAGGATTGTCCTCGATTATATTATCAGTCATGCCAAGAGCGATGAACGCCCCTATATGGAAGTCAGTATTTATGGTAAAAAGTTTTAGGGTTGCTTGATAGCGGTTCATCAAGAACGATATTGGGTAATCTGGGCTGGCAACTTCTTAGAGGTTTTTGTAGTTTGAACACTTCGGTTCAATTTGATTGTACAGTTGCTAACGGTCAGCGATGTCAAGGTTTAGGTACTTTATAGTTACCCATTGAATTAAGAGGTAGAGTGGTGGCATTAGAAGTGTTGGTTGTTCCTTCGCTGCCTCATGGTATGATTTTAGGTATTGACTTTTGGAGTCGTAGGTAGCATCTATTCAGTCTTTCGACACATTATCGCCTGAACAACGCTTATATTTGAATTCGCTGACTTCTCGTTTGTTTTCGTCCGAGTCTGATAAAATTGGTTGTACGAATCTGGTGGAATTGGATATTAAGGTTAATTCTGATCCGATTAAACAGCGTCACTATCCCATTTACCCTGCGATTCAAAAGGAGGTGAACATTGAACTTGATCAGATGTTGGCAGATGGAATTGTGGAACCTTCTAATTCTCCATGGTCTTCCCCGATAGTCATGATTAAAAAGAAGACAGGAGGTTGGAGATTCTGTATAGATTTCCGAGCTGTCAACCGAATAAGTCAAAAAGACGCCTATCCTTTACCTTTTGTCACACACACGCTTGATAAGCTTTGAGATGCTAAATACTTAAGTACTTTGGACATTAAATCAGCTTATTGGCAAATTCCAGTTGCTGAAAAGTCACGGCCTATCACTGCTTTCACAGTGCCATCTAGAGGCCTTTTCCAGTTCAAACGAATGCCTTTTGGACTTAGCAATGCGCCTGCAGTGTGGCAGAGGTTGATTGATAGAGTCGTAGGAGTAGATTTAGAGCCCTATGTGTTTATTTATCTTGATGGTTGTATAATCTGCACAGACCCGTTCGAAAAACATCTCGAAATTCTCCAAGAGGTAGTTCCTAGAATACATGAGGCAGGGCTTACTCTAAACAAAGAAAAATGTATCTTTTGCAAGCCAGAGCTTAAGTTCCTGGGGTATGTAGCCAATTCCTCCGGTTTGTTGGTCGACCCGGATAAGGTGGAGGCGATTTTGCAAATTCCAACTCCAAAATCGGTGTCAGAAATTCGGAGATTGGTCGGTGTTGCTTCTTGGTATCGTCGTTTCATTCCGGATTTCAGTTCTATTGTTTCTCCGTTGACCGCTTTGACACGCAAAAATGTAAAATTCGTCTGGTCTCCTGATTGCGAACGTGCATTTCGTCCTATTAAGGAACATCTGATACAGGCTCCGGTTCTCTTGTCCGAATTTTGACCTTCCTTTTATTGTTCAGACTGATGCTTCTGATTATGGGCTTGGTGCGGTGTTGTCGCAAGAACAAGATGGAGTGGAGAGGGTAATTTGTTATCTTAGCCGTAGTTTATCGAAAGCCGAGAGGAAATATTCAACGACTGAGAAAGAGTGTCTGGCGGTATTGTTTGCCGTCGAAAAGTTGAGACCGTACATCGAAGGAACTAGGTTTACGGTGGTAACAGATCATTATTGTCTTAAATGGTTAAACTCGATTAAGGACCCGGTCGGTCGCATAGCACGATGGGCTATTCGTCTCCAGCAGTATGACTTTGAGTTGGTTCATAGGAAAGGTAAAGATAATGTTGTCCCCGATTGTTTGTCAAGGGCGGAACCTCAGGTCGATGCTGGTGAAGTCGAAGTAAAGTCTGAATCCATTGCCGACCCCTGGTATAAACGAATGTTAGTGGATGTTGAGAATTTTCCTTCAAAATATCCTCTCTGGCAACTTCAGATTAATAAATTGTATAAACGCGCCAGGAATCCGTACCCTTCTTTGTCGTTGTCAGATTCTGATTGGTTGGAAGTTGTACCCCGTGAGCGAAGGTCTCAGATCATTCAAAATCACCACGATTCCCCTACGTGTGGTCATTTAGGTGTTGCCAAAACTTTAGGTCGTATTACTCAGCATTTCTACTGGCCCAACATGCGAAATGATGTCGCAAGATACATTAGGAAATGTACGATTTGTTTGGAGACTAAACCTGAACAGAAACCGCCGATTGGAGAAATGCGGAGTGTGATGCCTACCCTTACTCGACCTTGCCATGTTGTAAGTGTTGATTTGGTTGGACCTTTGCCTCGTTCCACTCAAGGGTATAAATATGTCTGTTCAGTTCAAGATTGTTTTTCTAAATACGTGTTATTATTTCCTCTTCGTAATGCCACGGCTCTTTCATTAACTCGTTGGATGGAGGACCACGTGATACATGTTTATGGGGCACCAGAAACTGTTTTGGTCGACAATGGAACTCAGTTTAAAAGTAGTCTTTTCCAGAAAGCTGTCACTCAGTATGGTACTAAACTTAAGTACATCTCGAATTATCATCCTCAGGCTAATCCGGTCGAGAGACCTCATCGAGTTCTAAAGACTATGCTGAGTGGCTACGTTTCTAAAGATCATAAGCACTGGGACAAATATTTAAGTAAAGTGGCCTTAGTGTTACTGGGTTTTCGCCGAATTTTGTTGTCTTCGGGCGAGAGGTTTGTTTAGCTAAGCAGGAATTTCAATTTTCCGATAGTCCATCTGGTGAATCTCCTCCAGGAAAAGCTGAGGCCTTACAAATATTGTTTAAAGAGGTGCAACAACGTTTGAATCTCAATTATGAAAAGACAAGGGTTAGGTACAATCTTCGAAGACGTTCAGATCATTTTCAGCTTAATCAGCAGGTGTGGAAGAAAAACTTTGCCCATTCTGATGCCGCTCGACAAATTACGTCTAAATTTTTACCTAAGTTTACAGGTCCTTTTGTTATTTCTAAGGTTCATAACCCTTGGAATTTTGAGTTATCCGATATGTCTGGACGTAGTATTGGAGTCTGGCATGCACAGGATTTAAAGGCACATCCACCTGATGATGAAAATGACGTTTAGTGGTCTAGGCTTGTTCATTTTTTTTTCTATTTTCTAATCGTCTTTTCTTTTGTCCTAGTTCTTGACTTGGTTTTAACGCGGGTTGCGTCGGCCCTGCAATTTGGGGCACCTACCAGCCTCCTCTTGGCAAGGTTTTCCCTTGTCAAGGCGATGTGCTAACTCTAAATGGTGGATTTAAAGAATGCCGCTGCTCTTAGGTTCCTAGGATGGGGGTTAAATAAGTCCTCCTAACAGGCCCTTATGATGTTAACCTTCAGTTGACATTATGAGTATTGTTGGGTTGTCACATTTGGGCCGGATCGGCCTGATGATGTGGACTAGTAACGGGTTTCTTTTTGGAGAGGCTTCTCTCCGGAAAGATCTCGTCACCGGAGTCTATATGACGGCCACTCACCAGACCAGGATGGTCGGGCGTAGGAGTAAGTCCCTACTATCCACCCGTGACATTTTACGACACATTCAGGAATAACCAGATTTTCTGATGTGTCATCTATCCTTCTTTCCTTCGTCTGTCGTGTGTGTATTCCATTTCAAACCAGCAGGCTAAATTAAGCGCCTCGCTGAGGATTCTAGTAGTTTTAGTTTTTTTTTTCTGCCATGCGTTGAGGGTAGCTTGTGTTGGAGGGTTGTTTTGTCAACCTTGGCCGAAAACGTGGTTGATTTGACAGGTGGCTAATGGTCTATCTTCACGCCCAGGATTTGGTCCGCGTGATGGCTAAACCTGATGGTAGCTTTGAATCAGCAGGTCAAAGTAAGTACCTGGCTGAGGATTTGGGTTTGGTTAACTGGAGAGTCATCTGATTTTATTCTTGGAAGCAAGTTCTCTTTCTAAACAATATTGAAGATCGGGACTTAAAAGTTTCTTTGAAACTTTTCCGAAGAAAGGGTGGTGTTGTTACGGGCTGGATTTGCTAGGATTTATTCTAGGCCAAATTAACTTAAACTCGCCTTGTACAAATTTTGGGTCAATACTTATTTAAAAGCCAGTATTTCACTAGTTACTAGGTATATGTTATAAATACTAGTATTAGTTGTTTTATCTTATTGGGGAAATATCATTGCTAAAAAGTTAGTTTATTGAACCACCAAAAATGTTAATACCTACTTGATTAAGAGTCCATAGAAAGGAGAATTTTTGCGCAGCGGAAGACGTGCTTTTGAAACATCACAGGTAAACAGGTAGTACAGGAAGAAATTATATTTAATTTCTTTAAGGGAAGAAAAACTGGAATTTAACCTTAATTAAAGGGTAAACAAACAGAAATTCAAGTTTTAATTGAAGTTAGGTTCAAGTCATCTGTTTCTTGTTTTCTTGTTAATCGGCTATTTCTGACCACCTGAGTGTCCTTTGCTTGCGGACGCGTTTACAGATTATGCTTGGGGGGAATTTTTGGGGCAATCAGAACTTGACCAAAACTTAATTAATTTCGAAATATCGATCTTTTAATTGGGTGTTGGGGTTTAACTTCAGGCTAGGCGGAACTTTGACTTGTCAGAAGATATCTATACAATTGTAAAAAAATGTGTTGTATAACGTAATTTGTGAACGTTACGAACGTGAGATCAGTGACCTTATAATAGCTAACTTAATGTTTCTACGGGTATGCTCAAGAATGGACGTTATTTCGTCATTCTTGATTGTCTATCCTTAATTGTCTCAGTGTAAAGATGAGACAAACATGATTTCAGCCGGTGGATGGTATGATTTTTGAACGTGCAACCATTTACTCGATCTATCTATTATAATGTTTATGGCTACAGATAGTTGAAAATCTAACCTCAATATATATATGTCATCCTTCTTCAACTTGATATTTTGTCATTAAGTCTGTCTCTTTCTTTTGTTAAACATGTGGTTCAAAGCTAAAATGACGTGTCATTTTGATAGTTTTTATCTTCCAGTGGAAGGCTATAAATAGGGGTTTCCAGGCGAAATCTGTCTTTTTTTCCATAACTGGATTTTGTGGAGTCTGGCTATTAATTGCTAACCATAAAAGGCCGCGTGCCAATTTCAGTTGATAATCAATGTCTAGAAATTTTAATTTGAAAGCAGATTGCTTTAAGTTAATGTCTTGTGACACATTTTATTTTGGATGTTGATTGGATTTTCATCGAATTACAGGTGAGCCCTATTTACTTCTACTTCCGATAATTTTTTATAATATAACCTTATTGTTTTAAATATTGCTAGTTGATTTTATTATATATTTTTATCCAAGATAAATGGAGAGACAGATCATTTCGAAATAGGAGATTTAAATTTTATAACTCGATAATTCACGTTTTGACTTGGCTGATTTTTATAGGTTATGTTATTGTGAGAAGTATATAAGTTGAGGTAGATTTTTACTAAAGAAAATACAGTGATAAAATATTAAAGGTTACATTAATATTAAAGGGTTTATTTCGATATTAAGGGATAAATGAATATTTATCAAATTAAGGGTTTTGCAGCTTGATCTACTGTGTTTTGCTGTGTGTTCCAAAAAGCATATTTTATTTTAGTTCCAGTTCCGCAATCCCGAAGGGAATTTTTGATCCACGGAATTTCCTACCTTCTACCAATTTTGACCAAAGTAAACTGAACGAGTAATTTTGACATTCACAACCTGAAAAGAATCGTTGAAGTGGGAATCACATGTCCAAACCGAGCTGTCAAACCCAGATATCAAACCGAGCTTCCTGACCGGGTTATGAGACCCATATTGTGAGACTTTGAGAACAAGTAAGATTGTTCCTTTTATGGGTTTTTGTTAGGTTAGGTTTAAAGATAAGGTTGCAACTAGAGTGAACCTTGTAAACCAAATATGCATATTCGGTAGGGTTGATAATTAAGAGTGACATTTAGGTAACTATTTCTTTTGATTTCTTCCGGATATCCTGTTCCATTAGTTGAGATGTTTTTGTTTTATTTTCTTCCAATTTCTAAATTAAAATGTTAAAATTTACAGCAGATGCCCTAGTTTTTATTTAAGAACCCACAATCACCGCTTGCCATACAAGGCAGATATTTATTAAGGTGACAATTTATTAAATATACCTAATGGATGAAATTAAAAATGCATAGTCAAAATAAATTCATTTGCTTCAATGTGAGTCGTTGTACTTATTGTAAAGTAACATTTACATACATAATGGTTTATGTAGTAAACCTTAAGGGTAATTCAAACATTTTTAAATCAAACAAATAATAGGTGAACTAACTGTGTAGCGGAATAGTGTGCTTAACGGGATGCGTCAGATCAGGTGAATTTGAGATATGTTAGAGCATAAGCCATCCTGAAACTTGCTCAAAAATATTGGGGGGTGGGGGGGTCATCGGTATCGTTTTTGAGCTATACTCTGATGAATTTTCGCTACAACTTCTATCTCTTTATAGGGATAAAAAGTTGATATTTAAACTTTTATCAATTAAGTTTGTTCACAGGCTTTCTTTCTGAAAATTTTTGGGAGAACCCCCGGAAAGAGGTTAGTCGATCCCTTTTTGTCTTTTTGTCCCCACATTTCCTATATTCTAGCATTAAATAAGTATAACTCGAAAACAAAACCGATCACCACCCACTTTTTCTTGAAACAAGTATTACGACGGTTTAGGCTCTAACATATCTCAAATTCAGTGCATCTGACACATCCCAGTAAACATTTTCCACACATTATTCCATAGGCAATCAGTACACATGTTATGCGAATTTCAAAAATGTTTGAAATACCCATTAACTCTATTATTATTTTTGTATTTCAATTATTCAGAGTTTGAGCCACTATGTAGATATATGATGAAAACTATAAGTCAAAAAATGAGAACATACTTAAAAAGACTCTTCTTTTTTTCAACAAAATACAATTCATATTGGTTTTTTAATTTTCTTTCACGAGAAGTTATAACAAAAAACTACAAAATCTTACATTTTACCATAATCCATTGGCGCGCATTTAAATAATTATAGCACGAAAACGAAACCGACGACCACCCAATTTTTTTTAAACAAGCATGCGGACGGTTTAGGCTCAAACATATCTTAAATTCACCTCATTTGACGCATCCCAGTAAACACACTATTTCGTAGACAATTAGTAAATATGTCATGCGTTGAATTAATTTTTTTTTTAAATACTCTGTTAACTTATAAAATAACCCATTATGCAAACATCACTCTAGAATAGTCAAAACGACTCACATGAAAGCAAGTGAAGTTAATTTTGACTATGCATTTTTAGTTTCCTTTCTTTATACGTAATAAATCTCAGGTAATTTTCCTGTATTTTTTTTTAATTATTTTGAGTCACTCTGTGGGTATGTGACGCAAACTATATGTTAAAAATTGATAAAATTCCTAAAAGGACCCTTTTGTCAATAAAATAAGACTAATATAATTTTTTTTGGCGATAAGTTATTACAAAAAAACGACAAAAGGTCATATTTTTCCATATTTCAGTGGCGCGCATTTAAATAAGTATAGCTCGAAAACGAATCCTATGACCCCCCCAATATTTTTTGGTAAAAATATCGGGAAGGTTTGGCCTTTAACATATCTCAAATTCAGCTCATCTGACGCGTCCCGGTAAACAATGTATTTAGTGCCTCCTCCTTTGTTTGCAAAATGGCTGCAATATTTCAATTCTGCAAAAAACACAATTTTTAGTTTTTTCTCGATATTTTAGTGACCTTTGTAGATATCTTTAATATTGATAAAGCGCCTGATTGGGCTTAGAATAGCGCAACTTTTTTCTTATTTAAACAAACTCGTATCTCTTAAAATAAGTGTATATAAGAGAAACAGACAGAAAGAATATATATAAAGATATGACTGTATATTTTTTTAGACATGAACAAAGGCCTACATCACTCCCTAAAGAGAACATGACACAAATACCGTATTGCCCGCTTTTGCAAAGCAAAAATTATTTGAATTAGATGGTTGTTGGTGGAACCCGAGAAAGCAATGCCATAACGTAGGTGGGACTCTATCAAAGCATGATAAACTGTTTTTCCCAAAGCGAATCCGAGCACGTTGACTGTTGTTTTAACTGCAAAACAACCAGAAGCAATTTTTTTGCTTAATATACAAATATAATTCTCAAATTTCAAGTCAGAGTCAATCGTTAAGCCTAAGAATTTTCTTTGATCATGCTCTGCCAAAGAATCACCCCCACCCTACACCCGTAACTTTGTTCTTATTTAAACAAACTTGTATCTCTTACCGTTTCCGAAATCCCCATGTAGTTGTTTTTATCTGGGACCCCCTGTATATACATCAAAATCATTTTCTTCGTTTATCAAGTGGATACAACACAAGATCCATTCAATAGAGAGATTTGCAGCTTCCGATTCCGAAATCTACTCTGGAGCACAAAGCAATCTATTACAATGGCATAAAAATGTTTAATCATCTGCCTCAAAAGACTAAGATGTCACCTAATCTAAAAATGTTAAAAAAAGGGTTACAATGTTACTTGTTGATAGGGGCTATTATAGTCTGGAAGAGTAATATCAAGACAGATTTTGACACATACAATAATTGGCTTGGTTTGGTTACATACTTGAACATACACCTAAAACAAAACTAAAAAAGAGAGAGAAACTAAAAAAAAAACTATTTGATTCCAACTAGTATTGTTAAAATGTGACATGTATTTTTTTAAAGTGTTTGTTTTGTATAAATTTTACATTGCGGTATTCACTTTTAGACTTTTTAATGTTTTTGTTATACGTATTTTTTAAAATTGTTGCAGTATTAACTTTTAGACTTTTTAATGTAGTTTTTTGTGGAGGATATGTATTTTAGTATATAGCAAACGTTATGTAATGTTATGTAATATGTAACTATATTTACTTTTTTCGGCTTTTCCACAAAACCAACTGTGTTTTATGACAATAAAGCACATTATTTATCTATCTATGCGACGTAACTACTGCATTCCTAAGATATTTTAAAAGTATTTATAAAGGATGACGCACGGCTAACATAAGATCGTGAGGCTCTATGAATTGTGTCAATTTTTTATATGACGTAGATCATTATGTTCTAAATAATCCTTATACTGGACAAATTGTTATACGTCTTACTGTTTATGAGGTACAGGCGTTAAAAGATTGATTTTTTCGGGAATTTTAGGTTTTGAAATTTTTAATAAATTAAGAATTTCTGTTAATATTTGATCAGTATATCATATATTCTTCGGAAAAAAAGTGGTGAAAATTTTAATCTTTTAACACTAAATTCTTAAAAACCATAATACGTAAAAGATTTTGTTTAATCTAAAGGCTGTTCAAATTACATGTTACGACATAAAAAAAAATTGGCACAATCCATATCCTTTATAATTTACCTTAGTTAAAGACTTGCAAATTCTTATTTTAATTAACAAAGCTGAAATGTTAAGGTGTGGTTGCTGCAGTGCCGTAACTAGGGGGATGCAACCGGTGCCCCAGCACAAGGCGTCATCGCCAGAAGGCGCCATCAGGCGCTTTCTGAATCAACTTTTGTAGAGGAGGGGCAACTCTAATCTTGCACAAGGCGCCAATCGCCCTAGTTACGGTTCTGGTTGATGTTTTAAAAACAAAACTTTCAAAATAGAATAAATAAACTCGTATATACACTCAGTTGTGAAAATTTCGAATACCTGGTTTATTTTAATTTATTTATTTATTTAATAATTTTGTTATTTTTTAATCATTTATTTAACACATAAATATATTAAAATAAATCAGTGTGTCAAAAATTATTGCATTTCAGTGTATTTATTTTAGATAAGCAAAAAAGAATTGTTTTATAAATGTACTAACATGTCTAATTAACCTCAAAGAAAATAAATTGTTTTTCGTGAGAAAATTACCCAAAGAACTATTAGGAGAAAAGGAAAATGAGCAAAAGCTGAATGTATACCTTCCAAACCCCGCACAGCTTTATTTGCACTAGACATGCGACAAGGGAAAAGCAAACAAATCGCACTGGCCCCCGAGAAAAGAAGCAGAGCGAATCCGTTACTTCTGATTGAGAAACCAAAAAAGAAACGAAATACTGATAAAGAAAATACATTGACATATACTCTTTCAGATATTTAAGATTTTACTGCATTTATATGTTTAACTTTTCTAGATTTTCGCTGCACTGAGTGCCGTGCTAATAACATTATTAGTCAACTTAAATAATTATTTTCCCTAAATCTATGGTACTGATCATTTACCTAAATAAAGAAGCATGAAAAATTTTGTCTAGAAATTGTCTTTTAAAAATTTTAAAAACATATGAAATGTAATCTGGGATTCAACAAATCCTACTTTACAAAAAACATTAAAAGGACCTTGTATACGAAGCTAGAGGATCGCTTTGTCTTCATTCCTGTTGCTATTGAAACATTAGTGGGCATGGAGGCCCTAAGAGTTTGATAATCGAGGTTGCAAAAAAAATCACTTTGTCTCATCACCTAGAAAATTAGCTTTGGCGCAACGAGGAAATGCCGTTTTGGTAATTGGTATCTTCCAGGAAGAACATAAGCTCGATGAAATGTTTTGTTTTAAAATAGTGACGGGCTTTTGGAGTTGATGGTGTTTTACTAATTTATTTGTGCTTTTTTTATTATTTGCATTTTTTACATATTTCTATATATTTTTTAAAATATTTTATCTTTTTTTTTCTTAATTTTTATAATTAATTAGCACTGGTAGGTGTAATAGTAATAAATAACTCAATATTTTCTATAACTAATAATTAACCATTTATTTTTAAAAACCCGTATGTTATTCACTTTTGGGTAACGTTATTGAATATAATGCGTAGATACCTACATATGTTTAGCAAAAATAAAGTTGAACAAAAAACATACTTTGTCTATATCTTAAACACTAAGAGCTGGTAAAATAAAATATATTAAAAAAAACATTTACCAAGCAACAGATCCTTGGGCACCTAACATCCTTTTAAATAAAATCTATTATTTTTGTGGCGGATTAATTTTGCAAACAAAACTTTAATGAAGAAACCACTGTAGTATAAGAGCCCAGTAGGATTTTGGGCTTGAATTGCAAACCGATACTCATATATTTTAATCGATTCGTCATAAGACCATGTCCCAAAAAAAAATGGAGATACCTGCGAAAATCCTGCATAAACAACCCGCCATCTTTGTTTAAAGATCGAAAAAGGATATCAAGCTTAATAAGAAACGGCTATTAGTTTCAAACAGAAACTGATACTGAGGTAGATATGGCCAAAGCGTAATTTACAATTTTATTTTTGAGGGTAATTTTTTTATGTAAAACGAACCCCTACGGGGTCAAAGTGTACCCCCGCTAAAAGGCAATTTAATTATCTTCAAAAAAGGATAGCCAACTTTTTGTCGTACAGTTAATAGTTTTCCTGAAAAAAACAAAAAATATGCGGCATACATAATTTGATATTTTCATTCCATAGAAGTACGACAATGGCATGGGTCCATTAAGGGAAAAAACAATTTATGCACAGTTAAGCGAATCCCAGTTACATATTTAAACTCAGCGTCAAAAATCTTACAAAAAACATATTTGATACTTTTCTCTTAAATTGGCAGGTGGTCACGTGATTTTGGCAACTTCTTAACGGTTTGAGCTAGAGACTTGGTTCTTTTTTTGCTTTGTAGACAAAAATGTCCGATCAAAATTAATCACCACTGGCATGTTTTTAAATTTGTAAAAATATATTCAGGGTGTCCCAAAAATCCGGGTCTACCCAAATATCTGCTGAACTATTGCAGATAACTGAATCATATTTGGTAGTGATCGATGACATCGAGAGATTTATTTTATGCATACATTAACAAAAAGGTTTAAAAAATACATTAAGAAAAAAGTTATATTTATAGTTTAGTGTATTAGGGGCCTGTGTGTGACAGTGGTACTGTCACCTCAAGTTGCCAAGGCTTAAATGTTGTAAGCTACCAACTTAGGTTACAACTTATATAAATTATAAAAAGATTAAATGTTACTATATGTTATTAAATTTACACGATCTCGAAAGGGAATTTGGCGGTTCTTGGAGGAAAAGTATGCTATAAATGTTTTTCTCAAATGTATAACTAATAGGATAATCATACATACCTTTTCAATTTTCTTCTTGCAGCTTCACACTTTCACTTCTAATATTTATTATTTAAATATCAAATTTTTACTACCATTGAACTTTCATATTCAAATATTTACACTTCTTAAACTTTTAGGCTTTATAAACCTTTTATATATTTGTTGTAAATATATATATTTATCAACATCTTAAACGTTGATTGAATGAGTGAAACTATTCAATCAACTGTTTAATTTACTTAATATTACTGTTTAGGTTTGGGATATGTTATTAATTAAAAATGCCGATTTTAGGGCAACGAATGGTTTGTATTTTGTTGATAAAAAACCATAAAACAGTTAAACACATTATTTAAAAACACTGGAAACAGTAATAATTAATGACTTTACAATCAATAAACTCTAAAAGAAAAGACCAAAATAATTATGAATACTAAAGTTAACAGTTTTATACAATGTTAAAATAATTGATAAATTTCCCCAGTTGAAATAAAACCCCCCCTTAAGAAGTGTTAATGAAAGTGTAACGTACCAGGCAACGACAAACTAAAGAGTAAAATCCCTGACGACTTTCGAAAGTTTCCCGTCTCAGTTAAAGCGACCCTGCGCTTGAAGGGACAAATATCTTGGCGTTGATTGGCTAGAATTCTACTCCCTTTCACTTTGGCGAGAAAGAAATAGACTGCGCTTTAAGCGCTCCACTAAGAGGTGAAATAGCAATGCAAGCCAGACTGAAAAACCCGTTAGAAAGGAAAATTACACAGTGTGTTTTTTTTTAAATTGAAAATAGTTTAAAATTTGTTTCCAGTTACAAAATAAGAATTATTTTGATGTTAGTGGCTCAAAGGACATATTAGCCGAATACAACTTTTATTAAAATACAGCGAACCTGAAAACATGCCTAAAAACAAGTCGCCGAGTTGCCATAAATTTTACTTAATCTTAACCTAGTCTTGCATATAATTAATGCTTGTTGATGACAAAAACAATATTTAATTAAAAATCTTTAAAAACTTATAAATGGCAAAAATACCATTTATGCTCAAATCCCGTTTTGTTACATTACTCCCCCCTGATTAAGTATAAACAATTTTTTTTAAACGCAAGTCGAAATAAAATGGTTTATAACAAGAAGCATTAAGTAGTGCAGACAACACAAATCTAAACTAAAACTATAACGCTCTTCGTTTCCATTTTTCTTCTGTGGATGACGGTCAATAAACATTCTGGCTGAAAAAAACTTGAAGTTCCATTCTGGAACAAAACAGCAACACTGGATCAGGTACAACATCTTAGATCAGCTAGTCAGCAACAAACATGGTGAACGATCAGTAGATTCCAAACAGTACTGAAAGAATCAGAATATCAGTGCAGCTTAATAACAACGATAACTTAAATTAAATGAGGGCAAAATAAAATTGACATATAAACCGAAAAATATATAGAAATATATAATATATATATAACACATTGTTTGAAAACTACTACATTAAGGTATATATTATATACACGCTTATGCAGAAATTTGTGGAGACAAAAAAAAAAGTGATTTAAGTTAACGTAAATAAATTAAGGGAGTCTCCAAACCAAACCGTTTCCTCCATAGTGTTAAACAAACACTAGGTACGCAGCAAGAGCTGAGTTTCCACATTGGCCATCTTTGAAATGAAGGATGAACAGCAGACTCTGTATTGAATTTGGAAAGAAGCATCCAATTGCAGGTTTGCACAGCGACGGTAAGAAGACGTCGATTGTAGTGATGATGGCTTCTTGGCAGATCTAATGACTTTAATGGTGGAATGGCTGCTTGGTTGATTAAACTGTTTGTGGAAGAAATTTGTTGGTTGGTTGACAGCACTTTGCAATAGCTGACCTAAAAACAAAATAATTTTAATACAAGAAAAACAATATTTTCAATAACAATAAACCAACCTTATGTAAAACAAAATTATTTGTTTAAAAAAATATATATTATTAAATTTAAAAAAATTGAAAATTTTTGATTTTATGATTATATCTCATAAATAAGTTTTAGGTGAACTAAAACTAGTTAGACGGCAAATAACCTACAAAAGGTTGTCTAACCCAAAAAAACGTGTTTGCATAAAAAAAATTAATTTTAAAACAAAGATAAAAGCAAGAAATTACAAACACTAACTGAAATATTAAAATTGATTATTTTAAAACTTTAAAATATATTTATACCGTATAATAAAAAATAGGTTTATTTGACAATAATTTATAAAAAATTCAAATACTTTAAGACAAAATTAATTTACAATAAAGGATTGACAATATTTGACAAAAAACTAAATAAAAAAAAAAATTAAGTTGGTTTATTGTTTTCATTGTAATAAAAAAAAACAACCCTACCAGGTTAACACAATAAACTTTAAAACAAACATGGAATACTCTATCGAAACAAAAACAAATCATATAAAAATAACTCGTGTGATAGAAAGAATAACTGAAAATAAATACAAGTTAGCAAAAACGAACACAAAATGATACAAAAACTGAAATACAAGTTTTTATCATAGTTAAAATTTTAATGATTCAAAAATTTTAAATTTTATAAAGAAAATCAAATAGAACAGATAGAGTAATCTCAAATGAAACAAATTCACATAGATTTTTTTTAAGTAGAACAAATCCAAATATAATATTTTTTTATTAGAACAAATCAAATACAATGATTCAATATAGAACCAATCAATAAAAAAAATCATGAACAAATGAAAACAGAACAAATCCAGCCAGATGAATATACACATTTTCAAAATTACTTAGAATAAAGCTCCTCCTAGAATTTTTCACATTTTTTCCGAATTTTCCTTCTAAAAATTTTTTTTTCCTTGAAACATTACCTGTTTCAATTTAAACTTTCTTTTCCATAGATCTTGCTACATAATTTTTCTTTAAACATGAAAAATATTTTTCCTTTCAAATTGATTTTCGGTGTGATTTTAGTAAGTTTTAGTTTCAAAATGATATGTTTGGTTTTTCATTTTCTAATTAAATTCCATTTAATTTTTCAAAAACTAAGAACAGCAGCAAAACAAAGCAGGTTAATATTGATGTAATTGTTTGAAAATTAGACATCTTTGCTTCAAAATACTTGACTTAATGTAAGCAAATGTTTTTAAACTTGACCAATTTAGGTTTTTATCGAATTTCATACACACATACACAGGTGGCGATAGACGATTTTAAAGTGCATGAATCAAAACAAACAAAATAAAATAATCTTAGTTGATAATAAAATTTTAAATAAAATTATGTCTTATTATATTCCAATTGAAGCGAATGAAAAAAAAAAAAATTAAACAAAAATGACAGTTGATGGTTGTTTCAATCGACTCTTTTTGGTGTTATGAAAAGAAAAAACTCTCTTGGGTTATTTTTCCAAAACTGCTAAATAAGAACTATTTAGACTCCAAGCAGGGGCTTACTTCGAAAATATGAAAAAAATAATACAAAAAAAATACTTTAAAATATTTTAGGTATAACATACTTTTTTTCCAATTTAATAAGTTGAGAAAAAAAAACAAAAGGTATCTTAAACGATAAGGTTCTTTAGATAACGCAAGACTTAAAATGAGTAAATATTTAAAAAAAAAATAATAAAAATAATAATAAATGAAATAATGCTTGCTAATATACGAAAAATAAAAATATATAAATATAAAAACACTGATCTTAGAAAGACTAAGTTTTACGCTAAGTCTTTCTTAAACGATCAACTAGTGATTTAATGATTTGATTATTTATTTTATTAATAGAGGAAATTATGTATAGGCTTTAGTTAATAACAAAATTACTTAAAGATGATAATAGAAATAAAAATAGTACAAACATAATAATTTAGATGTTCTTGATTAATGCTATGCCTGTGCACTAGCATATCATTTTAATAATGACGTTATAGAGAATATTTTTATATTATCGATTAACTAGGACAGCAAACAGAAAGGAACAAACTAACAAAAAAAAACATTTTTAGAAAAGACAACACATTTTTGTGATTTGACATAGTTATACAGTCGTAGAAAAGTTCTACAAAAACAATTGTACTCATAGAGTAAAAGAAAAGTGGAGATTTTTTTAAAGTTGTTTAAAATAGTGTAGATTTTAAAAAATATCAAAAAAAAAAAGAGATTATCAAAATTTATCCTCAAAATTGAATTTACTTGGCTTAAATGGTACAGACTGTACTTAAAGTTCGTATAGTCGAATATTTTCCATATAGGAGAAAACATAAAAAAATAAAATATTGTTTTATTGATAAACAATACAAAAATTCAAAAATAGTTTTACACAATCAAATGTTATTAATTTGGATAATATTGATTTTATCAAGTTATAATATAATGAGAAGAGAAAAAAAAATAGAAAAATGTATCTTAGCAATGTTAAGATTGCTATGATAATATCCAATTGGATTCAAAAATGACTTCAAAATGGAAAAAAAAATATATATATATATATGTACATAAATCGAAAAAATTTTAACCGTTGATGACGTAGTTTTTATTCGGTTTATGGGATCTTAGAAAAGCACTGATTAAGAGCAAATGACCCATTTAAAAAAAAACAAAGCTTTTTGAAATAATGGACTCTAAAATATACTATATATAATCGATTTTACGTTAATACTTTAACCATTACGTTACGTTGATTTACTATAACACACATATTCATCATAAAAGAACAAAACTAAAAGGCATGTGTGGATTTTAACAAAAAATAAAATGATATTTTGTTTTTTTTTTAAATATTACAAAAATAAAAAAAAATAATTAAAAGTTTACAAAATATGTAAAATGTTCTGGTCACTAGAAAAAAAAAATTACTTTACCAAAATAATAAAAAGTTAAATATTACACTTTTTCCGTGTAACACAAAAAACAAGATTAAAATTACATATCTGACATATGATTGATGCAGACATTATCTGAAAAGATACAATTTACTTCTACTAAAGCAAAGTACAAAAGAGATTAAAGAATAACGGTATAGTTGTCACTTATTACGCATAATTAAAAATTACAAAAGTTCTGTACACTTATAGATATAACTGTGGCCATAACGCGATAGAGACACTGTCTCTAAGTCCAGCGATTGTTATGCCAACTACCAATCTCCACAGCTAATTAGTTATTTTTTTTATAAAATTTGTGCTTATGCACTTAGTTTTATGACAATTAGTTTTACGGATAACATTTTACAGAAAAAAAACAGTTGTTTGCTGTACACTAGAAATTTTTTTTATACAAAGATTTTATTAACATGATTTTAAATATACTCTTCCATTAAGATGTTTTTGATTAAAAACTTTCTAATTCAAATGAGACTTTTTTCGTTAGTCTATAGGTGTTATCACTGCTAAAGCCAAAGACAGTGGTTTTATTTATAAAATTTCAAGACAAAAGAAAATATATAAATTTCATAATGTAAATATTGATTGACATAAAGATTAGCTTAAATGGCTTATCAACCCTATAAAGTAAAAAGAGTAAAAAGTTGATCATAAAATTTTGTAATAGAAGAAAATACTTCTTTATTCTGCTGTTCTTGTCTGTTTTTCCGATCTCTGATTATTTCTTGATGTTAATATCTTTTTTAAAATATCACTGATAAAAATATAACGGTTTTCATTTGATATGGCATGACTCAAGAGTCGTCTACTCTTTATGGTTGTATCTTCTAGGTTTTTCCTATTCCTATACTATTAAACACTATATTTCTAAAAATCCTAACTTTTAGTTACTATCTCAAATATTATCTAATTAACCTATTTTTTACCAAGTCAGAAAAATTGTCCAAATGTCTACCATAAAACCTGTTTTAAAATAATATCCCATCATCACTTCAACACAGGTTCCAAAAACGTATAGTGACTCTTGTATACCAAATCTAAATCATTTTTCGTCACAATAAAAAGAATAGGTAGATCTACCATTTTTTATATTGAAAATTGTATTGTAAAATATAAAATTTATTCAACGACAACGCTTTTGTTTCCCTAATTAGAAAACATAAGACACTGTGAGCTCAGCATTTCCGGTTACTGGCCAGATTCCTGAAATTGGAAGATCACAGGTGTGTACAGAAGAAAGAGACTACTCCAAATCTTCTTGTTAAATAAATTTTCCGGTCTATTGTTTATCCAGTATAACTCAAAAATGAGTTCCCGACATGACGAAATAGAAAATTACCTAGGTCTCCTACTGCAATCTACTAGGTGTGACGTCACTGTCTTCATTAACCTACCCTGATATAACTTTTATTCGTTTCATAGGTAAAGTTTTACCTCTACCTTGAATAGTTTTTTCCTAATTTTAAATTCCCATTTTTACAAAATGACTTGACTTGAAAGAAACCCAAAAATCCAACCCATATATTTTTCCGCTGTTTTAGACCAGTTCACCTGTAGACCATGTAAGCTATAACATGACGATTATTAATTCAGTAGTTTTCTTGATAAAGATTGGTTAAAACATTTAACTGACTATACCGTAACCCTATCTTTTAAAATTGAGTTACGATATTAGGAGATACGGCAACAAACAAAACAAATATAGACCAATTGAAAATTTTAATTAAAGGTATACCATTGAAACACCCTCTCGAGTGGAGAAGAAAAATTCCCTAATTTACTCCTCAGCCTTCTTCTCAATGACTGGGGAGTTTAAAATCCAGCTAAAAACACTCATTCCATAAAAACATTTTATAAAATAATCTAAAATATAATGATACAAACAGCGAAAAAATTAATTCGCCCTCGTCTTACAAAAAAAAACAACAAAAGAAAACGCGACGATTCCACTTGGCGAATTATTATTGGTCTATTGTTTTATAACATTCCTTATACATCAAAAGATGCATATAACAAACACAGATCCATTTTGCCATACCATATAGCCATATCAAAGTTACGTTAAAAGAAAATTCTAGGACGCTTTAATTCAAAAATACTTCCCTCTCACATATTTACTCAACAGATAGTAATAAATAGACTTTTGTCATTTATAAAAATATCAACAATTTTAGAACAAATAGTTTTTAAAAACTCTCAACTTGATGGTTTGGTCATTTACAACCCAATACAAAATAATACAATTCCTGAAAATAAAAATAAAAATATTAATTAAGTAAAAATTTTTTTGAGGGAAGTCGAAGAATCGTAGACCTCTACAGTTGTTGAATGTCATGGTCTTCACCTATAAAAGAAAACGAAGTTATAGCACTAATTTTATACATGGTTTAAACAAATATAATAAAACTTTTCCTTTAAAACATCATTTAATGAATGTATTATGCTTTTGACAAAGTGTTTAGACACTATTATTTTTCTTTTCATTAAAATCGGTCTCGTAGTTATTAAAAATTATAACAAGTTTATAAAAAAAAAATTTTAATGAGTGCTCATAAATTACGAGGATTAGATGATAATTAAAAACTTTTTAGGCGAATAAAACAAAAAAACCTCTACAAATGCAAAATTTTAAGTTAAAATGCTAAGGCATTGCTTAATTAATTTATGTTATATATGGCTATGTAATGATAGACAGGCTTGCTTTTGCAATGCAAGAAAAAATATCTTTAGTGTCAAAATTGCAAATATTGAAACAAAAAAAAACTTAAAAACTTAAAACAAAGATTGTCCTTTTTGACATCGACGATCTAATCTAAAAACTCAAGAGAGAGATTGTCCCTTTTGACTTTCAGATTGATCCAGGATCTATATTAATATTTTTTTATAGGTTTTTCAATACGTGTGTAGCTTGAGCTATTACGAAAAAAAAATTAAACTTTTTGGCAAAGAATGGGTAGAGGATGAAATGTTAACTACCTCTAATTCAGAAAAATTAATCGTTTATTTAAACAACTAAACTTTCCATTCCATTCCAATGGAAAGTGTCGAAATAGATGCAATAAGATCAATGAGAATATCCAGAACTGATCATATAAGAAATGAGATCATAAAATAAATAATGGGAATCGAGGGAAGCATAACTGATGACATCACTAAAAGGCAACTGATATGGTATGCCCATGTACAACGGATGAACGACGAAAGATTACCAAAACAGGTCCTAGAATGGCAACCAATAGGGCGCAGAAAAAGAGGGCGTCCTAAACTGGAATGGCAACAGTCAATCCGAAGATCAATGAGTCAAAAAAAAAAACCTGACGGAAGATGACTGTCAGAATCGAAGGAAATGGAAAATAGGCGTCGGACAACGTAGAAAAACGTTCTAAACCGACATAGTAGTAGTAAACAACTACTGTATAGAGTAAGTCCAACTACAGCAAAATAGTAATAACACATTAAAAAAACAGTCTTTTTTAAAAAAAAAAGAAAGTAAGCTCTGATGATAATTGCATAAAAATTATATTTTATTTAAACAGGATAAGAAGATTACAAAAGTTAGCAAAGAAACGAATGTACTAAATCTTTGGTTACCAAGATATTTACGCACGCAAGTTATTATATTGCTACGACAACTACATTATAGAATCTCTGTGTGTAAATAACTTAAAACTTTTGAGATTCGGTACTATTTACATATGCTAAGAATATCCTGGATGTATGTATCTATCCAACATTTTCTTGGAACACAAAGAAAAAAACGAATGAATACTAAAAAAAGAAAGAAAGAAAACTTAAATTCGTTGGACATTAACACAAGGTGCGGTCAAAACTGTGAAGTAATTCGATTAACTGTGCAGAGAAAACTTAACTGAAAAATTATAGAATTTTATGCATATAATAGCTTAGCTAAGAAGGCATTGTGTATTGGCACTTTTCAAAAAAAAAACATACAGTACGAAGTACGAAGTAGGCCTGGCAAATAGACTTTTCTTTTGGGCTACTTTTTGTTAGCAGTTGATAAAGATTACTATGATCAAAAAAAAAAATTACATTAACAGATAAAACAAATCAAAATTATTGAACGAACATTTTCACATATCTTTTAAATCTTAACATGAACAAAAAAAAATACTAACCAATAGGTTCAAGTTTTAGTAATTATCTTAAACAAAAATGAAGGTTTAAAAGCTCAAATAACACGTTTCAGGTTGACAAAAATAGACACAAAAGGTCTTAATGATGGTATAATTTATAAAAATGAAACCTAGTTTTATAAAAAATGATAGATAGAAATTTATGTAAGCGTTTTCAGTACCTCTCTGTACACACGGGTCTAATGTGTAACACTGTAATTACTCATTTTTTAACGTTTTACACGACGTGGTAGAAACTGATTGTTTTGCCATATACTTATATATTAACTTAGTAGCAAAATTTTAAGAAGAAGATAGATCTTACGAAAATGTTGACCAGTACATAAAAGTAAAAAGTTTTCATGAAAAAGTTTATATCATATAGATATCAAAATACCAATTTTTTTTTAGTTTGTAAATATAAATCCTATATATTTTTTAATTTAACGCACAAAAATCGTCACATGTGATGTGGTTACGAGAATATTAGGAATTATGTACATAAGCCATTGTTTTCTAGATTTAGCTGGCAACTCAAAAATTACCGACCGACCTTAATGAAATTTTAAATCATGGAACTGCATTTCTCACTATAGATCTTTGTTTGAAAAATATTAACTTAATAGTACCCGTGAATGAAAAAACAAACCCGGGTTTCATGTTACCCACGGAAAAGTATGAGAGAAACAAAACTTTTTTTTCACGAAAGCTTGTTTGATCTATAAATATAATATCATAGTTTAATTGATAGATACCGTAAACCGTTGTGTTTACTATGCGTCAGGCACAGATCTACGGGAGGAGAAAAAGGTGAAATTTCCCTCCCAAATCTTAAAATATATTAGTTTTGGACATACATAATACACTGGTCTGGACAATATGCAAAATAATTTTATGCAATATTTATTATAATATTTCCTTCCCCAAATAAAATAGATACGCCACTGTTACGCGTACAGACTAACGAAGTAGGCTACGAAAGGTTTTTTCCCAGATGTGTGTTTATTTTAAAAAAATTCCAAACCATTTTTGGGTACCTATTAACACAAAGAATACTATCTTCTCTGTTCTAAATAAAAGACCTTTTGGAAATAACCATGTTTTATAATTTTGTTTAGCCAGATGTTTCAAGTGGTCTGGAATACTTTTATAGCCTGTAAATTGATTTATGGGCCAAGACGTTTTAACTTGGAAATATACGGTCAAAATTTTAAAAAATATTTAACGGTTTTTTAAAAATTAAATACAGTTCAATAATAAAAAAAAATATGAAAAAAGTTTTACCATACTTAAATTGATTCAAGCAAATATACAGGGTATTTTTTTTTCAACGGTATTTGCAATAATTTTCAAAAGTTGATTTTGATAGTTTTTCAAAATAGTTTATTTGCTTGAAACAAGAAGTCTTTATCATTAATTAAGTCAACTAATTATGTCTCATTTTCTTACTACATCACATCCTATCTAATGATTATCAACCAAAGGGTTTTACTTTTGTTGTTTGATTTTAATTAATTTTATAATTAAGTTAGCTTATTGGTTATGTATAACCTAAATTTCCATATTGCGTTTTCTCTTTAACCAGTCTTTAATTATTAAATGGGAATTATTTATTTTAATAATTATTATTTATGCTAAATAATATTATTTTTAAGATTATGTATAAAATTATTACTAACTTAAAATAAACGAGTTTTTATTTTAGGAAAAATATCAAATACCTTTATGCAATTTCAAAGGTCAAGTCAAATTTAGAAAAATAGACTGATTCATCATTATCCTTGGTTAAATTTTAGAAACAATTATTAGTACTTCTCTTATATAGTATGGAAAAGGAACTGCTAAGCAATCCTTTTAGGTTATCTGGTGTTTTGGTGTAAACCTACATATTACATCAAACATGGTACTTTGATCTTATCGAATTTATTTATTTAAATTGTTTATATTTTTAGTTATTTAGAATGTGCTACTTAATTTTGTATATCTTTTTAATAAGAATCAATAATGTACCTATATAGTCATAAAGACATGGACATGACCTGTAAACTTGGTCTTTTTAATAGAAATTACAAGAAAATATCTTCTAGCTTCAAACTAATCAAACCGATTTCACTGTCACCAACTATAGTGACAACAAATTATCATTGTAAAACAAGCAAAAACGGTTACGAAAAACCTTTACTGTGTTAGGACATTGATTTGTGGCTTTCTTTAGCCTTATGCAATGAAAATGCTATGAGATTATGTTTTTTCCAAAAAATTACTGTATGGCTTTACAAAATATTATTTCACTTAAGACATGGTCGATAGCACCAATGCATTTGTTAAATCGATCGTCTTTCTGTCAAACAAATGTATTGTAAACTGGAGACCTTGGGAAAATAAAAGAGGTAGTGGAAGACCACAAATGAGATGAGCGCACGATTTGAAGAAACATGCGGACTAGATGGATGAACACGGCGTCATACAGGAAAGAGTGGAAGATATTGAAAGAGGCCTATATCCAAAGATGGATCGAAGAAGGCTAAATAAATAGATAGATAGCACCATTCTTTTTAAAAGGTAATGAATGTACTGTTAAAATTACCAATGCAAAACTTGTTTAATTACCGTGCGAATAAATACCTAACTCAAAAATTACTGCACAGAAAAATGAGATCTTCACTCTTGTTATTAGACAATAAAACTAGTGGTAGTTTATAACAAATAATGTTTAATTACAACTTGCGCAATGTCAATCATTGCTCTAGGTGACATTTTAGTGTAAAATACAGATGATAAAATAAAGTATTCCTACAAGGACTTTATAAATAAAAATTTTGACTTGATCTAAAATATGTACTGAGATAAAAGCTTATGGGCAGTTCTCAATAGGTAATATAGTCCTTTCTTAAGTTTAGTTAACGTGTTTTGACTTTTAAGTTAATTGGTGGATAATTTATTTATCTTTTCAGTAAAGTTATTATTCAATACAATGACATACGAATAAAAAAATAGGATGAAACTCTCTCTAAATAAGCTAAGTTGTGTTTTAAGATGGTAACTAATAAACCGATATGGATGCCATTTTTATTTTTTCTATATAAAAGGTTTAGTTTTCTGTTAGGTTAACGTTTTGATTTTTGAAAATATGAAAAATAACGTACATTTTTCGCTAAAGGTGGTTATTTTATTGCTTTGATTTAAAATAGGTCGAATTTTCTAATATCCTTTCTTAGGATATAACTTTAGATTTTTATCGAAAAAAATAGGTCTTCAAAGTTAGACATGTACCAAATTTTAATGTTGACAAAGATCAGTACTTTTTTTCATAATATGAGCTTTTTATCAAACTCCCTAATCATTTTTCTCTTTCTACATCATGGTTTTAACTCAGTATGATCTATTTGGTAATAAGTCGTTTTAGGTTTTAATTTCAAAGGTGTTAATATTTAATAAGATATTTAAGTGTGATGAGTTCATTTATTAACATAAATAGTTAATTACCTAATTACTTCGCATGTAGCGGATTAATTCCTTTAAGGGCAAAGATAATGACAAAATAAAGCAAAAATAATTTTTATTGTGATTTTTCCCAAAATATTTTTATAATGCTATACCTATACCTGAGACAAAATTAGTTTATGACTTTACAAACAAAAACCCGAAAGTTTTTGTTTGGACAATCTAGTTTGCTTTACCTGAATCATAGAAAATTGAATGAAGGGTTCGACATAGGTTTTTCCATTTCATAATATTTAATTAGGTATACCATTATGCAAAAATGGCTTGACAATAACTTACGATAATAAACGACAATATACTTTTTGATTTGATTAAAAATATTATGAAACGAAATTCACTTGATTACCTACATGTTAGTGAAAGAAAATAAATAAAATAGAGTCTCTCTCAAAAAAACCAAAAAAATATACAGGAGATTTTTACATTTACCTCACTTTACTTAAAAGCTGTGAATTTGCAGATAGTGCTGATAATATCCAACTTAAGAAAAAAAAATCAAATTTTTCTTTTATGAAAAGAATAATACGTACTTTAATAAGAAAATTATAAAGCAAAAATAGTTCGACAGGTACGTCGTTTTAAAGAATGCTATGTTTGAATGCTATGTTTTGTAACATAAAACGTAAATTTTTATTTTTAATTTGATAATATTTGAATAGAATCGATATTTGCTGTGGCTACATTTATTTAGTCCATGGTTTTAACAATTTAGTGTTTTTTTTTAAATTTTAAAAGATTTACTTGTGGACCTTATAATAAAGAAATTTCTCATAATCGACAAAGTTGTTACTGAGATACAAAGAAATCAGTTAGTCATGTTTATTTTCCAAAAAAGAAACTTGTGTGTAATTTGGAAAATAAAATACATTTTAAAAATCTGGAAATATAAAAACATAAAATTTGAAAATACTTCGTGGTTGCTTACTTATAGTTTGAACTGGTAAATCTCAATCATATATGTATGAAATAGAGAGTACAAAAATGACAACAAAAAATATCTATCACATATTCTATACAAGATATTGCTAGTAGCTAGGTCTGTTTTTTGAGTTTATCCTGACCAGATACTTTACAAATGTCCTGTAGCACAAATTTATGAGAGATGAACGTTTGCATGGAAAAAGTAGTTAGAAATTATAAATTTTAAAGTTATGATGCAATATCAATGGAAAATTACTTGAGATTAATTAATTACACCATTCTGGATACTTAGATGGTCAAATAATTTGGCTTAGGTACTTTTTGTCAAGTGAAGTTTTAGGTATTAAACAAACAATAAAACCAAAATAAAGTAGAAATATCGATATCTACGAAGAAAAATACTTATAAAAACAATGTTATAATGACTTAACATAATTTTTTGTATTATTTAAACAAAAAATGTTATTAAATATTAATAAAAAAGGTTTAATGGTTCAAAAAAACAAAAAAAACGGTTATTAATGCAATACAATAAATAAAAAATATCCTCCCTTAGTTATATTTGACGGGTGTCTTCAAAAAAAAAATCAGTGGTTTGTTAGAGGAAGGGTTGGCAATTATTGTTTCAGCCAACTAATCAAAAATAAAGAGTTGCAATGGACTCTTTTTTTGTGTTTTTAATAAAAGATTCTTTAAAAAAAATTCAGCTAGAAAGACAAAATAGGCTTTTAATGGCAAGAGAATGATAAGTTTAATGAGACTTTATTTTAACAACACTGTGCTACAATTAAGACAAAATAATGGACTCTTTTATCCATTTTAGTTAAATAATGTTTTGATGGAACAATTTTAAAAGTTTACCAACGAGTTTTGGAGTTATAACTCAAATCTAGAGTTCAGTAAAGATTTATTAAGGCAAGAGGTTGATCCTTTCGCATGCTGGAGAATCCGTCCTCCAGATAGAAATGGAGAGCATTTTATTTGCTGGCATATTTGGATAGTATTTAACCTTAACTTTTCAATAAAAAAAATATTCTACCAATTTATCTTTTAAAAATTTAAAGTGATCATATATCAATAGAAAAATTGTCATGACATTGACATTTTCCTTGTACTGTACTGTGGACAAAAAAAAAATATTCAAAAATATTGAAAATACACATAATTGTAACACAGATTATAACGTTAGTAAATTAAACAACGAAAAACAGTTATGGCACATATTCCAACAAATTAGTTTTGGTTTTCAAAAACTAGACAAGACTATTTCTTTTTAAACGAACAATTTTACAAAAATTTCCTTTAGTTTTTCCAACAAAATACTACCAATGGGTTAACTAAAGTACTACTGAGTGTTTCTCAAACTTTCAACATAAAATTTTCACAAATTTTCCAAAATTTTTCCCAAATTTTCCAAAATTTTTTCACAAATTTTCCAAAAACTAAATTACCCCACACCTGACACCACTTTGTATTAGGGGCCTGTGTGTGACAGTGGTACTGTCACCTCAAGTTGCCAAGGCTTAAATGTTGTAAGCTACCAACTTAGGTTACAACTTATATAAATTATAAAAAGATTAAATGTTACTATATGTTATTAAATTTACACGATCTCGAAAGGGAATTTGGCGGTTCTTGGAGGAAAAGTATGCTATAAATGTTTTTCTCAAATGTATAACTAATAGGATAATCATACATACCTTTTCAATTTTCTTCTTGCAGCTTCACACTTTCACTTCTAATATTTATTATTTAAATATCAAATTTTTACTACCATTGAACTTTCATATTCAAATATTTACACTTCTTAAACTTTTAGGCTTTATAAACCTTTTATATATTTGTTGTAAATATATATATTTATCAACATCTTAAACGTTGATTGAATGAGTGAAACTATTCAATCAACTGTTTAATTTACTTAATATTACTGTTTAGGTTTGGGATATGTTATTAATTAAAAATGCCGATTTTAGGGCAACGAATGGTTTGTATTTTGTTGATAAAAAACCATAAAACAGTTAAACACATTATTTAAAAACACTGGAAACAGTAATAATTAATGACTTTACAATCAATAAACTCTAAAAGAAAAGACCAAAATAATTATGAATACTAAAGTTAACAGTTTTATACAATGTTAAAATAATTGATAAATTTCCCCAGTTGAAATAAAACCCCCCCTTAAGAAGTGTTAATGAAAGTGTAACGTACCAGGCAACGACAAACTAAAGAGTAAAATCCCTGACGACTTTCGAAAGTTTCCCGTCTCAGTTAAAGCGACCCTGCGCTTGAAGGGACAAATATCTTGGCGTTGATTGGCTAGAATTCTACTCCCTTTCACTTTGGCGAGAAAGAAATAGACTGCGCTTTAAGCGCTCCACTAAGAGGTGAAATAGCAATGCAAGCCAGACTGAAAAACCCGTTAGAAAGGAAAATTACACAGTGTGTTTTTTTTAAATTGAAAATAGTTTAAAATTTGTTTCCAGTTACAAAATAAGAATTATTTTGATGTTAGTGGCTCAAAGGACATATTAGCCGAATACAACTTTTATTAAAATACAGCGAACCTGAAAACATGCCTAAAAACAAGTCGCCGAGTTGCCATAAATTTTACTTAATCTTAACCTAGTCTTGCATATAATTAATGCTTGTTGATGACAAAAACAATATTTAATTAAAAATCTTTAAAAACTTATAAATGGCAAAAATACCATTTATGCTCAAATCCCGTTTTGTTACATTAGCTATTTATTCGATTTTTATTTTCTAAAAACCACCCTGTATTTCGAAAACGGAGCAATGTCGGACTAAAGTAGGTGGCTTTTATTGTACTGACCTTTCATAGACACAGACTGTATAAGTAATTTTATCCATATTTCCGTGCTTTTCCATGTTTTTCCCGGGTATGCTGTAATTGACCAGAGGCAAACAACCAAAACCTTAAACTACATGGCAATACCAACATAAAAATATGTGTCAAAAATTCCCACGTATGGGGGATGGCGGGTATAGCTATATTTAAAAATTTGTAAAAAATGGTAAAAGAATAAGTTTGACAGTCGATAGAATTTGACACGTTTTTTATCATAGGCAAGGGACAGTTGGCGTTTATGGGTTTTCAAAGACCTTTCAAACAAGATATCTCTCAATAGGGTTTTTGTTTAAAACAACAAACTTGTAAATTTTGACAAAAACTAAAAAAGTTAGTTTTGACAGTCGATAGATTTTGACAGATTTGATTGTGTAGACAATTAACGGCTATATCAAAATATGTATTTAATTGTCAAATACCTTTAAAACGAGGTATCAATCAATAAGGATTTAAAATTAAAATTTTTAAGTTGATCGCCCCTTTGTCGCCCCCTAATGCAGAGGCAGCACAACCGTCTCTTCATAAAATAGATCTCTTGATGTTAACGATTACTGCCAAATATGGTTCAGTTATTTTCAATAGTTCAGAAGATGTTTGAGTGGATTCAGAGTTTTGGGACACCCTGTATATATATATATATATATATATATATATATATATATATAGATATATCTTGTTTTCGCTCACTCTCGTAGCATCTCCTTCTGACTCTCTTGGCTAATTTTAGTGCCAGGAAGGGCAAAAATAATAGGGACTTATTGCATTAAAGCCAGGCAATAATTGTGCCGGGCACTATTGACATTTTCGCATTAAAAAAACAGCTGTCTTCTTTCAAAATTAGGCCTTTGTGTATTATAAGAGCCAACATTAATAGTGCCGCCGCTATTAATGGAAAATAAACGACTGGATTTATAAATTTGACTTTGGTATGTCAATTTTAACAGATCAACTGTCAGCTTTCAATGCGAATCTGTCAGAATAGTGCCCGGCACAATTAGTGCCTGGCACTACTGCAATAAGTCGCTAATACAAAAAACAAGGGATTTTAATCTTAGTAACCAGCTCAGGAAAGGAAAGACCTCGGGCAAGACTGCATTCTCGGCCGTTTTAACAAACAGTAAAAATAAAGAGCCCTCAAAAAGTTGGCGGCAAATTCAGTTGAAAAGGGTACACTAGAAGATTGGATTTTTATTAAACCAAAACATATTAACAAGACTTATTTTATAATAATTTTTAATGGGTTCAAAAAAACGTCCTATAGAAATAGCGGTATATGATACCGGTAACAGCGTTAGAATAAGTTTTTGTGTTTGCCTCTCTGAGTGGGTACATGAAAAAAAACCTTTTAAACTGATGTAACTCGTAAACGAAATGATCGATGGCTGTTTTGTTTTATCCATTTATCAGGGAAAATACTACGAATTTACTTTTTTAGGTGAAATAAAGCAAATATTTACCTGTAGATAAGCAGGTACTAAAACTAAAAGAAAAGTTTAGGCCTATTAAATATAATATGTATTCCAGATACATTTACCTACTTATTTTATGGAGATTTATGTAAGAAATACAACTTTGGATAAATGTAAAAAAAGCAAAAACTAAAAATTGTCTTTATTATTATATATTTATTTATTGCTCGACATTATAAAAACCCCTCTAAATATTTTGAACTCCTATAGAGCATCTGTAGCATTTTACCCAAAATTGTATTTCTTACACAGTTTTCGAAATCGAACTTTATCTGGGACACCCTGTAAATTATCTCAGTGTTAAAAATTCATGGATAACGAAGTTAGAAATAGTGCCAATTGAAATGGAGATGAAAAGTGACAATCAGGGATAAAAAGTGGCAGATCGGGCCTAAAAAGAAGTACGAAAAGTAGCGTATAAAGCATATTTTTTTCTTGGCGAATTGTAGAGGGTGACACCAGTTTTAAATAAAAGTTTCACTTCAGAAATACTACCGCAAGAACAAAGGAAACTATACCAATATCAACATTTTTATCAGAAAATTTCAAAAGATTAATTTGAAAAAGTATAAAATTTTAATTATGCAACACTTAAAATATGGAAATGCGGATTCGACTAGTTATAAAATTTTGGGCGCCAGGCGGCACCGTATTCAAAATTTTTAAAAATATGTTTTGTCGTCAAAATTAGATAATTTTGTTTACAAATCAAAAAAAGAACCAAGTCTCTAGCTCAAACCATTAAGAAGTTGTCAAAATCAAGTGACCACCTGTCAATTTAACAGAAAAGTATCAAATATGTTTTTTGTAAGATTTTTGACGCTAAGTTTAAATATGTAACTGCGGGTTCGCTTATCTGTGCATAAATTATTTTTTCCCTTAATGGACCCATGTCATTGTCGTACTTCTATGGAACGAAAACATCGAATTATGTATGCCGCATATTTTTTGTTTTTTTCAGGAAAACTATTAATTTTACGACAAAAAGTGTACTATTCTTTTTTAAATATAATTAAATTGCCTTTTAGCTGAGGTACATTTTAACCCCGTGGGGGTTCGTTTTACATAAAAAAATTACCGTCAAATATAAAATTGTAAATTACGCTTTGGCTATGTTTAAGCCGCCATATCTACCTCAGTATCAGTTTCTGTTTAAATCTAATGGCCGTTTCTTATTTAGCTTGACATCCTTTTTCGTTCTGTGTAGTTTTTTTGGTAACTTTCATGACTTTGGTGAAAATATGAAAATTTTGTACTATGGGGTAGGTATAGGCCAATTTAGTGGTTTTTTAGTGTAACTCGAGAACCGCTTAATCTACAGCAAATATTAGACCCACCATGAATACATCTTAACAATCTGCATATTTTTTATATTTTATGTTTTTTTTGTAAAACCAGTAGCTTTCTCGAAAAAATAAAAAAACCTAAAAAAAAAAAGCGTATTTGAGGAACAGAAGTTATAGTATAGAGACAAATAAAAAACAAAGTACTGATAGTGATTTTGAGATGCCATGATAGTAGAAGCTAATCACAATTTGTTTGGGTAAAATCGATGTCATAATATAAAAGTTACGTACATTTGATTCAAACTTCTTTTTGCCATCTTTAAACAAAGATGGCGGGATGTTTATGCAGGATATTCGCAGGTATCTCCATTTTGTTTGATTTTGATGAATCGATTAAGTATCGGTTTGCAATTCATGCCCAAAATCCTACTGGGCTCTTAGACTCCTGCGTGTCTCATTGAAAAATAATAATTAACAACTTGCTAGTGGTTTATAATAAATTAATATTTGCCTTACAAAATTTGAAAAGCTTATCTTTCTGATAAACACAATTGCGACGGTTCGATTGTTCTTCTACAATCGTTCTCAACCACCTCAAATATACAATTTTCAAATTATTATTTTATTAATATTGTTTATTCCGCTTTACGTTTGTTATCTATTTATATATTCTTGAAATTTTTTTAAAACAATATCAAAACAAATGTCAGTCATTATTATTTTGAACTTTGGCAATTTAGACAGAAAAGGATGATTCATTAAAATTATTAAGGTTTCTTTTAATAATAGTTTTTTAGAATATCTTAAACTCATTCATGTCAATAGGTATACTTGAAAAACAAATCTTTTTTATGTACGTAAATACTTGTTGATTCTTAAAAAAAATTCTAACCTCTTCATAATATTTTAGATGTATTATTTTATGAAATTTAATAGTTCAATGAATAGAGGCCAAAATAGGGGGGTTACCCTACAAAAGGTCCGGTAGTTCTGAATTTTCGATATGTTGTTAAGCTAAGGAGGGTAGTTAAAAATCTGAGTTTTCGTGACCCCCACCCCGGTGCTCCCTCCGCCATCTTGAAAAAACCATCAAAAATTGTTTTAAATTAAGCACACCACTGGAGCGGTAAATATGAAATATTTTTTACCATGTTACACAACGTTTAAAAGGAAATTTTATTATCTACAATGAAGTAACAAACAATTTTTTTGATAAAGGGCATGGTTTTCCGAAAATCAATTAAAACCTGTGCAAAACATAATTTTAAAAAAAAATTAATTAAATGGCCCCCATTTACGGACGTCGCTGGCGGGTTCGTTGTAAGTCAAACCCCATCGAGTTACACACCGTTGAAAAGAGAATTTTACTGTTAATAAAGTGCATCATAGCATTTTTTTTAATTAGGCTTAGTTTTTAAAAAAATTAGATAAAACTTGTAACAAAAATATTTTAATTTGTCATTTTTTAAAATTGGTTAAATATACGGGCACCTCTGAATTTATAACCATGAAACCAATCCGACTTTCTTGTACAGCATTTTAAAGGAAATTTTATTTGCTACAATAATGTATAACACATTTTGTTCTATCAACCTTCGTTTAAAAAAAAAACGAACAAATCATGGAAAAAACATGGATATTTTTTGACTTTTTTAACTTACTTCACTTAACGGACGCCGCTGAAGAGTTTATAAATGGTTGACCCCCATCGAGTTGTACCCTTTTCAAAAGAAAATGTCATTGTCTACAATAAAGTATATTACACATTTTTCTCTTAGAAGCGTATTTTTTTAGAAAATTTGAGAAAACCTAAATATGTTAGATTTTGAGGGGTCTGGGGGGTTTTTGAAGAGGTGGTTAGTTTAAGGAGGTGTTTGACCCCTAAGCTCTCTTACCTTTTTGTACGTCACTAAATTTACACAAAAAAATTAAAATAAATAAAAAACGTGCCGTTTAAATCACTAAATAAAATACTCTGCCAATATATGGGCCCCTAAGCTCACACTAGGTACTATAGTTATAGTGTACGTGTGAGCTAATATAACTAAAAACTGAAATATATTTTATTCAACTCCAGACTAAATTACCTTTTGTTTGATACCACACAAGCCATGTTTTGACTTAAACTCAAATTTTTGAAATCTACCCCCACCCTTACAAAAAAAACAAAAACTAAAATGTATTTGTTAAAGTCCGGACTCAATTACCTTTCGTTTGATATCACACACGCCATATTTTCACTTAAACTCTAATTTTTAAAATATACCCCCACCCTTTTTTTTTAAATAAATTAAAATGTATTTTGTTTAACTGCAGACTCAATTACCTTTCGTTTAATATCACACACGCCATATTTTCACATAAACTCTAATTTTTGAAATCTACCCCCACCCTTTTATTTGGTTTGTGTTCGGTGGATTTTGTTCATTTTTAAATGGGACCATCTCGACCCAAGACCCAGCCTAGGTACCAAATTTCATTAAAATCGGCCAAGCGGTTTTTGAGTTATGCGCGTTGGTCGTTACAGACAGACATACAGACACACAGACAGACAGACAGACAGACAGACAGACAGACAGACAGACAGACAGACAGACAGACAGACAGACAGACGGCGCAACAAAAAAGTTTCAAAATCATCTGAAACGCAAAGATTTATAAAAAATTTTGAAATCGGAGCAACTTTTTTTTTCTCGGAAAAATTAGGATCACAATAGCTCACACTACTATAGTATAGTATATGTGTGAGCTAAAAAATTATTATTTTCTAACTTACGTTAAGTTAAAAGTTACTCCCACTCCATTACAATATTTAAAAATACATTTAAAGAACGTATTTTGTAGCTGATAAAATTCTCTACAAGATATGTTCTTAGAACTTTTACCCTAGAACAAAGTATTTCGGAGCTTATGCCGTCTAAATTAGAAAAAATCTGAAAATTTGCCCATTCACGTGATTTTAGTCTTTTTTCGAAATTACCTAGGTCCGTTTACTACTTTTGCCATTTAGTGTACTGGAACGAAGTTACACTCAAAAAACTACAAAAAGTGCCAATTTTTGATGGTTTTTTCAAGATGGCGGAGGAAGCACAGGGGTGGGGTGACGAAAACTCAGATTTTTAACTACCCTTTCGATCTTAATAACATATCCAAAATTTAGAACTACCCGACCTTTTGTAGGGTAAAACTCCTCTATTCATTGGACTATAATACTAAAATTAAATTTTTTATACTAGTTTCATCAAATTAAAATAATAATAATATTAATAAAAACTTTATAGTATAAATCAATTTTGAAAAAACTTTCTGTAAATCATTTTCAAGAATAGAACGCGTATTTATGTATTTTTTTTTTCTTAAATTTATCATCATAATGAAATTTTATATCAAAATCATATTTAGAAAATTTAAAAAAATATAATAATAATCAAAATATCATTACGGTATTTTGAAAAGATCTTTTTGTGAATCTTGTTTTAAAATAGAAAGCCAAGCTTTATTTATGTCAACAGATACGCTTGAAAAACAGTTATCTTTATTTAAATAAATACATGTTGACTCTTTTTAATTTTTTCTGTCATTAAATTATTTTTGGAAAATTTGGGTTTCTCCCCACTTTATTCTATAATTATTTTTAAATGAATGTTGATAAACATCATTGAGTCTTGCTTCAAGTGGCCTAGCAGTTTAATTATTAATTATTAATAATAAATTTTACCACAATCACAATGTATTTTATAAATTACGTTTTTTGAATTTAGTTCTTCATTTCTTCAGTTTTGTTTCTGTTAAAATAGATCTAATAACAGTAGCGTAATACCCAGATAAAGTTTTGTTTGTAAAATCCTTGTGTTGTTTGAAAAAGTTTCTCTTTATTTTATTTATTTTAGAAAGGGGAACAGTTTCTTCTTCAGTTTTTGGCGGCAGCGAACCCCCGATGCTTCTAGGCCAACACCATAATCCCAAACCAAGATTACAGTTATTGAGTTTTTTAATTTTGTTGCTTAATGACATATTTTACAAAATAAACTTCTATTACAACACTTTTTGCAAAACTGTAAATTTTCTAAGTAAAACTCATTGTTCAATTTATTTTATTCCATCTGGTTCATATTGAGTCATATAATTTTGGAATTATTTTTGACATTGAGGTTTCCATAGAGCTATTATTTACCCTCCTCTTATTAAATTCCAACTTTCCTTTATTACAAAAAACTTGTTCTTCTGATAACGACTCAATGTAAGGTAAAAAATAACAGGGCAAATCAGTTTATGTATTGGGCTTGCGTATTCTCAACTAGCAATACCATTGCAAACCCCCAACAAGTTTGTTAAGCACCTAATTTATTACAAATATTTAAAAAGCGGCTTTGAAATCCCATTCTAAGCTAATAGACGAGGCAAAAATTTAGGATTTTCAAATAATTGTTACGCTTTTCTGTTAACTTTTCTATAGCGCAAGGGCGATTTACTGATACACGAGATTTGTAAAAACATAAGCTTCTAATTTAATATATTTCTTCACAACCGGGACCACCCTGTATATGCTGCCTATATTTTTTAAAATCTGTTAAAATTTGCTTTAAAACAATGTATTACATAACTGCAATTTTTTTTAATTAAGGAAAAATATGAGCAAGTATTTAGTTTTTCCAAAAAATTTCTTTTTTATCTCTCAAAAGCAGAAAACAAATAATACGGGTTAACATAAAAAGTTTTTAGGATCTCTCTACCACTAAAAACTACTACAGGGGTAACACGATAAGTTTTTATTATTACAAAAATAGAGCAAAATCGCATTTTCTTGAAGGTATTGAGTCGGATTAATCAAATTTTCTTCAAAAACCTTTCAATTATTTAAATGAATTAAGCACCAGTTTATAGCAGGTTTACAATGCTTTCACCAAAAAAAATTAGATACAGTATAAACCACACAAATCATCAGAAACTTAAAAATGCTTGATTGGTGTCTTTTGATTTTATTTCAATTTTTTTTGTATCCTATATATATCTAATTAAAAAAATATCACAGTCGTCTTTCTGCGCGGTGGCGCTCGATATGCAATTATTTATTCTAGCAGGCCAAGTTTTTTAAAACATAGTACTTTTTACCTTTCAACGTTTCAAAAATAAAAATCAAGCTCCCGATCAGGCTACATTTATGAAATCTGGTACAATTATCAGAAGTTCTATGGATGACGAGCAAACTTATATAACTACCTGAAATTTTGAACACACATTTTGATGCGATGCAAAAATTAACGTTTTTTTAAATACTTAATACAATGTAGCTAACGCCGAACTTAACAAAATATAAACAGAGTTCATCTACTTCCATTTTTTGATTATGCTCGCGTTGAGTCAAGCCTTAAAAATCAGAAGAGAGTCTCCCAGTTGAGAATTATATATTTTTTTAATAATCGCAAGTTTTTTTAAGCAGGATAGTCCTGCTTGTAAAGGAATATAATAAATAAAAAGCTAATGATTGTACGAATCTCGTATATTAGTAAATCGCCTTGCGCCACAAAAATCTTAACGAAGTAAGCTCTTGGAATTATGAAAGGGTACCGCATATGTTGCAAAATTTGTTAAAGAGGTATCATTATTTGGAAATCCAAAATTTTTGCCTGGTGTATAAAGTTCCAAGGAGCTTGAAGACCTTGTAGTAAAAAAAATTCTAGAGAGAAAATGATACTAAAGTCAGGATCCTTACGACAATATCAATCAATAAAAAACTAGTCTTAGCTTTTTAATGACACACAACAACATCCAAATATTTAAGACTACAAAACAGTGGCAGATCCAGGATTTCCTGAAGCGAGGGGCAAAGTGACAGCAAACACCAAACTATTTATTTTTGTGGTTTTTTTATTTGCCTGAGCTGTGAAATTTAGCGGCAAAAGGTGGTTCAAATGCGCTGCAGGCGAAAAATGTTGAAAACTTAAGTACATTTTTGTTAACAAATCTAAATAAAAGATGCGACAGAACTAAAAAATATTCTTTGGCTGGAAGGAGGGGGGGCGGTGCCAAGGCCCCTCTGGCCCCCCTGGTTCCGCCACTGCTACCAATTATTTTAAACAGTGGCTTATTCCTCGTATGGGTTAAGAGAGGATCGATTTATTTTAATAGGTTTTACATAAAATAAAAGCAGTGGGCAAAGAATAAAAAGAAAAAGGAAAAACCCTTTGCAAATAACTAAGAAAAGACAGCTTGACACACAAGCTTTTGTGGAATAAAAGAAACGGGGCACGTGTTAAAAAAAACCGTGTTAAATGGGCCGCCTTTTCGGTTTAAAACTTGCATATTTTATAATTGGCCTGCTATACTTTACTGCATTTTTACTTAGTAAATTGAAAAAGGAGTAAAGAAACGTAACACACAAAAATATTTTTTTTATATTCTTTTTTATTGGCTTTCTAACGTTGTAGTTAACTAGCAACTATGATAAGTGAGATAAGAAACTTAATATTATAAACCAGATCATCCCTTTATTTATGCATATATTGCGCTATTATTAAGTATACTGTGGAAGTATTTTTTCATTACATTAGATAAAACGAAGCGTCATCTGTCACCTGTCAGATGGGGTACCGGTCAAATTTTACCTACCAAATGTTATATGTCACCTGTCACATAATTGGGAATATGTAAAAAATTTTAGTTTAATAAAGCGACAAAAGAAACCAAAAATCTAGACCGCATTTTTGTTCATGATGTTTTGGCATTTTATGACATAGTAAGTTCATAAATTAAAAACAAAACAACAATTTTTCGTGGCTAAGCGGGCATAGAAAGATTTTGTTTCTCTTGTATTTTTCCAATACAAGAGAAACAAAATCTTTTTATGCCCGCTTAGCCACGAAAAATTGTTATTTTCTTTATTCATGGGTACTAGACTTTACGATTAAAAAAGTATGAATTTGTATTTTAATCATTAGCTGACAAGGGAGAACAACATAATGGGATGATAGGCTGATGTTTTTGATAGCTGATATATGCGAGTGGTCATCGGCATCGCAAAATTTGTACTTAAATTCTTTGGTGTCCTGTCGAGCCCTGTCGGGTCCTGTGGGATCTGTCGAATCCTGATACAAGTCCTGTTATGAAATTTGTACAGTACTCTTGTGAGCTCATGGCCTCTTGAGTTTTGAACTTGACAAATTATAGCTAAAATGGTGCTTACTCATTTTTTTTTGAATTTTTCTAAAAACACCTTGAGTCCTACGGGTCCTGTGGTGTCTTGTAGAGTCCTGTTGTGCCCTGTTGCATCCAGTTGCGTTCTGTTGGGTTTTTTCTGTCCTGTTGGATCGTTTGTGTTCATTTGGGTCAATTGTATCCTGTTGAGTCTTATCGTTCCCTGTTGGGTCCTGTTGTGAGCTAATGACTCCCTCTGATATATGTCAGATATCAATTTTTAAATAATTATCAATAACAGCCACGCAGAATATATAACGCGATGATTGCACGAATCGTATACCTAAGACCATTCCATTGGAATGTTCTTGTGGTATACAGCAATTATGGGACAGTTAACATTTGCTTAAGCGGCAACTAACTGCTGTTAAAGGGAAAATTGGTACCTTTAAATTATACTGAAGGGTTGACTGGCCTATATAATTTATCGTTAAGTTTTTTCCAATTTTTGCGTTAAGGTCCTAATCTAATATAAAATTTGCACTAGAAATATCATTTTGGTTTGATACAATTCTGTGAAACTGCAAATCCCAGTAGTAAACCAGCAATCAACAGTAAACAATATAGCGTGCCACGAATTTAATATTTTATTTTTGTATTGACAAGAGGTTTTTTTTATTTAGTTCTTCTCTCGGATCTTAATTGAAAAATAGATCTTTTCTCAAAGTAGAGGTTGTTTAATAGAAAAGGAGAAAATGATGATGATGATGAATTAATGTAATAAGGATATTATAATACTAAATAAATTATTAGGAAGAAACATCATTATTATAGAGGTTTTTCCCAGTGGTGTCCCAGTCCCTAAGCAATTAGTAGCTCTGGGGGGGCTTTGGGCCCGTAATTCCCCCCTGCGTATCCCTCCGTTTTTCCCATTTAAGAATTAAAGTTTGGAGGGAAACCTAATTAATTTCGACTACCAAAAAATCTACCAAACTCTTTAAAAATTACCTTACTATGACTGACTTTTACCTTCCTAGTCCGCGCAGCAATGGCTAGAGAAGGTAGGTATTATTTTCGACGAAAACATTTTTTTGAGATTACGCCGAAAATGTATTATTTCGGTGTATTTTGACTTATCTGAGCAATACCCTCGTGAAGTCTCTCTCTCTCTGTGGCTGTGTGTCTCTGCCCGTAACACAATAGCTCCTAAACCGCTTTTTGGTAAAATTTTCAAGTAAAATGTTATTCGACACTCTTACAAGATAATAAGATTTTGTAAAATCCATTAATGCTAACGAAAGTTTTCTGATAAATCAAATATTTCAAAATGCTAACTTAGCTTTAGCAGGCTTGGACATAGCTACCTACCATAGCTACGATGCTAAATAATATATCAAAAGAAGCAAACTTAACAATATTGTAATATAGTATTTGTAATGTTTTTTTGCTGAGATGCGTTATTTCGCTCAAAAATTCCTTTTTTTTTAAATTAACATACCATAATTTTATTTCCCAAAAATCCTTAAAAAATTTACATATCATGTTTTATTGTTATAATTTAGTTTTTAGATGGCGAGAAATTAAAAATTCCTCACTGAAACCACTGTTGCAGCTTGTGTGTGAAAATGTTTAGGGACCGCCTCCATTGAGGTTGTTCTAAGAGGTAACATTCACAACTTCAAATCATGGAAACATGGAATATTAAAGTTTATATCTTCCCCTTGGACGCGTCTGACCTCTTTTATAAGAAAAGTGTATTTTGAAGTTAATGGATATTAAAATATGAACTACCACCACCACCAACCCTATCAGGGGTAGAGATAAGAAATTTGACTTTTAGGGTGAAGAAACAATACAGTAAGATAAAGATAATAAAAATACATTTCTATTACCGTTTTTAAAATTTTGGTATTTTTAGATAATGTCCGCCATCTTTGATTATCCACCATTTGTTTAAGCTACCGCTGACAAACCCCTGTATTTGCGGTCAAAAGGAAAATCAGTACGTCCAAATTATACAATTCTAGGGAGCTGGCGCGTATACTACTTAGGGGCTAGTCCGAAGCTGTTCGTTCTACAGGTTGTTAATCTTTTTGCCGTTTTTTCTTCCCTTGATATTTCTTTGGTATACAGCTAGTATTAATTTTTTTGGCCTTTTGTATTTGTTTTATATTTTGCGAAGGCTATCAATAAAAAATGTAAAACAAAATTTGCTGTAATTCAGCAATATCGTATTTTTTTAATAACGGTCGCAGTTACGCAAAAACCACAAAATATCAAAAATGTTTGCAACAAAGCGAAAGATTTAATTTGATATTTAAAATCCTTGCAGTGTAGCAAGTTCGTTCACCTCAAAACGACAAGGCGACAAAAGGAGACATGATCGATTGCTCTCTGAAGTGATTGTTAATTTTTTGTAGACATTGAGGAGTGCAGTTCCAAGTCGTCAGCAAATTGCTTAACTTTGGTGTGTTTAACACTCTCATGCATATTAAAAGCATATAAAGAAAAGCAAATTGGTGAGAGGATTGAACCCTGGTGCACACCTTGTCTGATAAGTTTAAAATTGGACGACTGTACTGAATATTGTGTTTCTGAATTTTTTTAATTTCAACCCAGTTGTGCCCGCCAGTAAAAAAATCTTTCACAAGAGTTAAAGAAGTGTTTGAGAAACCAAAATGGTTCATTTTTGATGTCCATTTATGATGTTTATAATACAAATACAAATCATTATTACCTGTCTTTAACACATTAGTAATATGGTCAGTATATGAATATCAAACGCATTTGGGACTCAAACAGATCAACCGTGATAGCTTTATGACTTTTTTAATTTCAAAAAGGCGTCAGAATATTTGGAATATTTTATACGGTTAGTTACACTGAAAGGAATTAAGATCTGAAATAGGTTTGGACTTTGAACAAGTATAGATTATACTGAGTAGAAGTAAAAGAAAAACCCATTTCGGTATAAGAGTGGTCGCGAATCTCAACCTAGAGCCAAAGCCTCTAAGATTTTCTTTATTTAAAATTTATTTTATCATACTTGTATAATCCCGATGTGATGTTGACTGGGCGTCAACATCGTATTTATCAATGTACGTCCCTCTTCATATGTTAAAATTTGTGAACCAATGGTTCGAAATAAATGTTTTTTGACAGTTTTAATCCCTGACTCCCAAACACCTCCAAAATTGGGACTGTGACTTGGAATAAAATGCCATTTAATTGGACGAGAAGAATTAATCTGTAACAACTGTCTGTTTGCCGAAACAAGGTTAGTTCCATTATCAGAATACATATCAGTTACGTAATTTCTATGAGCCACAAACCTACGCATTGCTGCGATAAAAGCATCGGCTGTCAAATCACTGACTATTTCGATATGTACTGCTTTCGTACTCATACAAACGAATAAGCAAATATATGATTTTAAAGTACGTGGTGCACCGCGGGTTCGGTTCATTAAAATAGGAATGGGGCTACCTAAATCTACTCCCGTATGCAAAAATGCTCTAAGTTGAGAAACTCGTGGAAACGGAAGTGAACCCATTGGGGGTTGTAACGATTTAGATGCATGCATGCTAAAACTTGACGAATTTTGCGTTTTGCCGCAATTATCCAATAATTTTGGCTTAATAAAAAATGTACTGTTCTTAATCCAGCATGTAAAAATTTTAAATGAAAATGTTCGATAATTAAATAAGTAATTCTACTTTCGCGGGGTAATAAAATTTTTTCTCATAAAAGAGAAGAATTGTGCAATCTTCCACCGACGCGTAATAAATTTTGGTCATCTAAAAATAGATTTAATTTTTGCATCGGTTTAGAAAATTTTATATTATTTTTAAGAGAATTTAGTTCTTCCGAAAAATAGATCGATTGTTCGTTTTTTATTAATAAATAAAGTGCGGTTTGAATTTCTTGAAACGTTAAAAAAGTTTCAAAAATTATACTTTTATTTAGAAATTTTTTATTTATAAAACGTAAAATATACGCTGAAATTCTACAGAGTTTAGTAAAAGAGGAGTTTTTATTAATAAGCGAAGTTAAAAAATTTAAGTTTGGGGTGTGCGTAGTAATTAAAGTTAAGTTTTTATTAGCTTTTTCTTCATTTAAAGTTTCAGAAGTGTTTTTTATTTCCAAGGTTATAGGCCAGTAGTCATAATGTAATTTTAAAAATTGGGGACCTTGAAAAAATAAACTATGATTTATAAGTTCACTAGGATAGAGACCTCTTGAAGCTACATCAGCGGGATTCTGAGAAGTGGAAATATAATGCCAATTTTTAGGAGATACTTTTTCATGAATTTGCGTGACTCTATTTTGTACATAGGTTTTCCACCTAGACGGATGTCCATTTTTAATCCACGATAAAGCTACTTGAGACTCACTCCATGCGAATATTTGGTGAATTTTAAGTCTGTTTTCAAAACTATGAAGAATAAATTGAATTAAATCAGCTAATATATTACAAGCGGCTAACTCGAGTCGTGCGATACTTGTAAATTTTATAGGGGCGACTTTAGTTTTTGAGCATAAATAATAAAAAAAAAATATTTTTATAAATTACGCGTAAATAAACAATAGCTGCGTACGCTTTATTTGAAGCGTCTAAAAAACCGATTAATTCGTATTGAGCGTTTCCAGAAAAAATATTGATAAAGCGGGATAAGCGAAATTCTTTTAAAAGTGGTAATTCTAACCTATAGCGTTCCCAGAGGCTGCTTATCTCTATGGGAGCATCTTCGTCCCAGTCCAATCTGGATTTCCAAAATTCCTGGATTAGGCATTTAATTAAAATAGTAACTGGCGACAACCAACCAAGGGGATCATAAATTTTAAAAATTTCTGAAAGGATATTGCGTTTCGTGCAACTACGATTTAGAGGCTCTACTGAGTATGAAAAATAGTCTGAACAGGGTTGCCATCTAAGTCCTAAAATTTTTGTAGTTTCTTCTATATCAAGAGAAAGAGCTTTAGGGTTAATATCGGATTCTGGCAAGTGCTCTAAAACAGTTTTATTGTTGCTAGCCCATTTATGTAACTTAAATCCTGCGGATTTTAATAAAAGTGATAACTCCTTTTGGAGAGATATATCTTCTTCAATGGAGCTACAACCTGTGACAAAATCGTCAACAAAATTATCTGTCATAAGAACTTTAGCGGCGCGGGAAAAATTATGCTTTTCGTCCTCAGCTAGCTGCTGTAAGACTCTTAAAGCTAAAAAAGGAGCGGGGGTAGTACCATATGTAACGGTTTTTAAATTATATTCTTTTATAGGTTCGGTAGGACTAAACCTCCATAAGATTTTTTGATAATTATGATGATGCGGGGCTAATAAAATGCCGTGAAACATTTTAGAAATATCGCAACAAAGAGCGACTTCATTTAATCTAAAATTTAATAAAATAGAACAAATGTCCTTTTGTAATTTGGGACCGGCGTAAAGCGTGTCATTTAAGGAAATTCTTCCAGTATTTGTTTGCAATACTGCACTTGCGTTAAAAACTACTCTAAGTTTTGTGGTTAAACTTTCAGGTCTTTCAATATGGTGGTGGGGGATATAGTAACTTTTTTCCGTAAACTGTTCCTCCGGGTTAGAAATTAATTCCATGTGACCTAAGTCTAAGTATTCTTGCATAAAGTCCGAATATTTTTGATAGGTTTCCGGTGTTTTAATTAAGCGGTTTTCAAGAGATAAAAATCTTTTTAATGCAAGTTGGCGACTATTTGGAAAACTTGATTCACTATTTTCGCAAAAGGGTTAAGTCATGACGTAACGCCCTGTATTATCACGAAAAGTAGTATTTTTAAATATTTTTTCACATGCTTCGTCAGCCGGGGAAAGAATAGGTTTAATTTCCGGTATATTTTCAGTTTCCCAAAATTTCGATAGTGAATCATTAAGTTGGTTATTTGAAATTTGGCATAAAAGGGATACCGAAGCGAGGGGCGAGTTTGTGTTACCAATTTGTCCCATTAAAATGTACCCAAAAATTGAGTTTAATGCGATAGGCTCATTTATATTACCTACAATACGACCATCTCTAAGAATATAAGGGAAAATATCGGCTCCAAGTAAAACGTCGACTGCTCCAGGTCTATAGAAATAAGGGTCCGCGAGATTTATATTTTTTATAATTCCCATTTGACTAATATTTATGTCATTTAAGGGAAGCGAAGAACAAATTTGAGGTAAAATAACTGCACTCTGTACTGATAAGGTCAGTTCAGATTGATTGTAAGGGCGAATGATCATATCAATAGATCCTAATTTTGATTGCATACTGGTCTCACCAATTCCAAAGACTTCAGTTTCAATATTAAAGCGGGGTAGGCCTAGTTTGTTGGCACATTTTAAAGATACAAAAGACAGATGCGATGCGGAATCTAAAACTCCACGAAAAGTTTGATAATTACCTCTTATATCTTTTATTTGCAAAAGAGCGGTAGAAAGCAAAGTACTAGAGTTACTGTAACTCTGAGTAGAGTAGCAAGTACATTGATTTTGAGTTTGCGAAGGGGATGGGTTACTAATTTCATTTCTTTCCTGCCGAAACGCATTAATTTGTTGGCTATTTACAGGCAAATCTACATTATTATTTTCTTGCCATTGAGACGAGGATTCGTTTACATGGCGCAAGTCAAAATGAACTGAGCTATGATGCCTTTTTTGGCAAAATCGACAATTAAAAGTGCTTTTGCATTGGAAGGTTTTGTGACAATTAGAGGTACAGTTTACGCACAATTTTTTTGCTTTTAATAAATTAAATCTTTGTTGAGGCGTTTTATTTAAATAATCAAGACAAAAAGTCAAATTATGAGTATTCGAATTGCACAATTATTTTGAGAATTCTGCTGCGCGATAAAAAATGTACGAGGCGTTAGGCGGGTACTATAGTTATTTTGCGGTTTTTGAGTTATATGGGGCGGTTTTGTAAATTTGGGCTTCATAGAAAATTGCGTACTGGATGTACTGGCGGCGTTAACTACAAAAAGCGAGCTACAATGTTGATCCAAAAAATTATAGATTGATTTATATGAATGTATTTCGGTAGGCTTACCATGAAAAACTTCAAATCGCGTTTGAATCGAACTATCAATAGATTTCAACAACTTTTGGGCTAAGACAAAGTCCCAAAAATCTGGTTGCAAACCAACAGTTTTTAAAGCTTCAATATTTTTTGTGAATATGTCAAGCAAGTTTCTTAGAGCTACGGAGTCGTCAGAGTTTTCTTTAGGGCTATTTTCGATAGCATTCCAATAATTTTTATACCTTTTTACAAGAATATTGAAAACAATAGGATAGTTTGCATCCGAGACTGGTAATTGCGTAACTAATTCCTTTGGAGGACCATCTAAATAAGTAACTAAAAGCGAGTATTTTTGTATATTTGGAATTTGCGGATTATCATGAATCATTGTTTTAAAAAGATCATAAAAGGTAGGGAAATCATTGACATTGCCAGTGAATTTTTCAATGTCAATTTTCGGTAAACTTGGAAAATAATCAGGGGTTTGTGAACCTGCTGGAGAGTAGGGGTTAATAGTAAGTCGGCGACTTCCACCTTGCGAAGGCGGTTCGGTTCGGCAACTTATCATAGATTTCTTTGACTTGAGCAACATTTGTTTGAAATGAATGAAGATGCTCGATACAAGTCTTAACTTGTTCCTGATCCTGATAAATTTCATTTAATAAAGCGGTGTGCTTTTTAAGGTATTCTCGGTATTGGACGTTGTCAAGCTCTTCGTAGCGAATCTTAAAGTTAAGATGTTTGGTTGCATCAGCCAATTTAGCTACCGTTAAAATTTCATTTAAATTTGAATCTTCGATGTCACGAAAGACTTTAATTTTATTTACCTTTTCAGACATTATTTTGTAATAAATTAGGCAAAGTAAACAATATCGAAATTTGTAGATTAAATATTTAAAAAAAATTCGAATCGATTTAAAATAACCGTATGTAACCATAGCCTCTTACATATAGGCATGCAAACTACAGCTGAAGAAAAAACAAATAAACATGTAGGTATTTATTTGCGCGTTATAAATTAGGAAATAAAAAACTTATATTCCGATATTACCTACACACAGATATATCTTTAAAAAATACAAAGATAAACTTTTTGCATTTACATACACATAGCCACCCAAGACTCCAATCTCGAATATATGTCCTTGCGTTTTTTATAAAATTTGCGAGATGTAGGTATAGGTCTCCTAATACAAATTCATAGGTACCTATTTTATATTACCTATATTATAATTTTGATTTATTAATGGCGTCTCTTTCCTACCTTCACACTACTAGCGTTTACTCTCACTTTAGCGAAAATGAATTTTTTGAAATTTCAAAAAGAAAATCAAAATGGAAATCAAAATCCGGCAATCGAAGTGATCAAAATATGTAGCACTCCGATGGCTCAAATTGGGTTTTGGTAGATAGATAGACAGTGGGCTCTTATAAACACTGGCGCAAAAAATTCATTTAACTAGAGAAAGTAAATAATTTAAAAATTGTAGGGTAAACTTGAAAGAGAAACAAAATGGTGATATAGCCTCATGGAGAGGGACTTACCGCTGTTTTGAAGTTCCAAAGTGCAAGGTGTACACCTTTCCATAAGAGTTATGTGGCTTGAAGTTCCAACAGGATGATGGCACGATAATTTTAATTATTTGCGGAATTTTAAAGTGAATTTTCACTATTTTTTAAATTTAAATTTTAAGGTTGTCGTTTTCTAGAGATGGCGACGCGCAGCACACTTTGTCTGTCTCTCAATCCTGCGCTTGCAGTTTTTTCGCACATGCGCACAGCACTTCACCCTCTATAGGAAACCATATCACTATATTTTAAATTTTATGGATATGTGAAAAACACGATAGAGGACGCTTGTAGTGCCAAAGTATATAAAAATAAAGAAATAAGAAATAAAATGATAATCCTTAAATTTAGAATAGAAATTACATTTTTTGCGTTTAATTCTCGCATTTTAATGCAATTTTGCTTTAGGTAATTTTTATAATAACTAATAGTTGACCCATTTACTTAGGATTAATATAATGAAAATAGGAAAAAATAAAAGTAAAATTCAAAAATAAAAGAAAAATAAAGAGGTTTTTTATGGAAACCGAACACATTGTTTACCGGGACGCGTCAGCTAAGCTGAATTTGAGATATGTTGAAGGCCAAACCTTCCTAATATTTTTGCCAAAAAAAATTGGGGGGGTCATAGGATTCGTTTTCGAGCTATACTTATTTAAGTGCGAGCCAATGAAATATGGAAAAATATGACCTTTTGTCGTTTTTTTGTAATAACTTATCGCCAAATAAAAACAAAAAAATTATATTAGTCTTATATATTAGAGAATTATACCTGGAGAAATATTAAAGCATTGTTTAATTTTATTATTAATAAAAAAAAATTACACATATATTTAATTTCATTGATTTACACTGTATATATTTATTTCTTTTAGTTTTAAGTCATTCAGTTTCTCATAAAATTTATAAAGAGAGTGATAATTTTTTCATTCGCTCATTTTTATTTCTCATAAAAGTTGATAAAAGTGAAAAAAGATAAGAATTTGCAGTATTAAAAATTAAAAGCCATAGATATTTAAACTTTACGATAGAAGCAAGGCTTGTGTTCTGTGTCAGGATGTCAATGAAAAATCTATACATTGGTCATCTGAATACAAGGTCACTAATTCCACACTTTACCGATCTAAAGAGGTTTATACTAAACCAAAACTTCGATGTAGTGGGAATATCAGAAACGTGGTTACGGCATTCTATTGACAACAATACGGTACATATAAACGGCTACAACTACTACAGAAGCGATAGGCGGGGCAGGGGGGTGGAGTTGGTATCTACGTTAAAAGTCATCTTTACTGTTCAGTTATCTACGATCTTCCCGATATCGACAACGAGAAATATGAGCAAATATGGCTCAACGTAAAAACAGGCAAGAAAAGTTACATTTTCGGGTGCATCTACAGGCCACAAACTTGCACGGAAACAGATTTCATCAATTCTCTCGAAACTGTCCTCACCGGTGCAATACCGATGAGAGACAACCTAATGTGTTTTGGAGATTTAAATATAGATATTTTAAATACGGCGTCATCTCGAGTGGATAAATTCATTGAACTAATTGAAGCGATTGGTTTAACTCAAATTATTGATTCTCCGACTCGAATTACGAAAACTTCATCAACTCTAATTGATCTTATGCTTACAAGTTCAGACATACAAATTCAACAGGCTGGCACTATTCATGTCCCACAAATATCCGATCATGAATTCATTTATGCGCAAGTTAAATTATCTAGCACCCCTAAAGATGTCACAATTAAAGAGTATAGACCGCTAAAACATGTAAATTGGTCGCAGTTCTGTCAAGACCTGGAAAGCATCCCGTGGAAAAACATATACGACATTAGAGATGTAAATTTAAAAGTTGACTTCCTTATAAAAAATTTTAATGCATTACTGGACCTTCATGCCCCTATTACTCTTTCAAGATTCACAAAAAATAATGAACCGTGGATAACAGACAACATTCGGCTTCTGATGTCACTAAGAAACAAAAAATTGAATAAATTTAAAAGGACAAAAAGTGAAAGGATGTGGACAGAATACAAAGAGCTTAGGAACATGGTTACAAATGCTATTAGACGAGAGAAAAAAGCGTATATCAACCAAAATCTTTTGAATTCTTCCAACTTATGGAAAGATCTTAAAACGCTAAATATCAGCACAAGGTCGTCTAACAACTATATTCCAGAACGCCTCAGCGATGCGGATGCTATCATCCTAAATTTTATTACATCTGTCCCATTTACAAATCCAAATGTAAATCAGGATATTATTAGAAACTACAAAAATACACGAAAAATCAATTCTCCGAACTCTTCAAATTTAAAGAAATACTGAAATTTCTGTTTTAAAAGCAGTCGAATCAATTAAATCGAAAGCGAAAGGCCATGATGGAATTAGCATTCAGTTAATTCAAATATCTTGTCCATTTATATTACCATACCTTGCACATATCTTTAATACTTGCATCCGTGATTCAATTTACCCTGAGGCCTGGAAAAAATCCATCATAATACCGCTCCCCAAAATCTCAGAACCAAAAGAGTATAAGGACTTACGTCCAATTAGCATTTTGCCATGCCTAGCCAAAGTGTTTGATAACCTTTTAAATAAAGAACTCACAGCATTTGTAGAGGAGAACCTAATCTTACCAGAAACACAGTCCGGGTTTAGAAAAAACCATAGTTGTTCTTCAGCTCTAGCCAATGTAACTGACAACATTTTTGAAGAGGGTGATAAAGGCAGAATGACTGCTGTGGTACTATTGGATTACACCAAGGCATTTAACACGGTAAACCACGATACACTAGTGAGAATTCTAGACTACATTGGACTTGATAACTCTGCCACATCTCTTATTAAAAGCTCTATTCAGAATCGACTACAATCAGTTCTAATTAAAAACAAGTCATCGGATTTTTGACAGGTGCAACAAGGAGTCGTCCAAGGGTCATGTATGTCACCATTACTTTTTTCAATTTATACTTCGAACCTTGAGACTGTGGTAAAAAACTGTGCTGGTCAATACTACGCAGATGACTGGCAATTGCATTATTCATTTGAAAAAAACAATATTCCCGAGGCATGTGTCTGTATAAATGAAGATATCAGAGCTCTTAATATTCCACTAAACATTCCCTACTTCTAAATCCACAAAAGTGCTGTGTGATGCTGTTTGGAGCGAACCAAAGAGTTGTTGAACAATACCAGAACCAGTTCAAAATAAAAATAAATAATAATACTCTACCAGTAAAAAACGAAGCTAAAGATCTGGGTCTGGTGTTGGACCGCAGCTTAAGGTTCAACAAGCACATATCATTATGCATGCAAAAAGCTTTCGTTGGACTTAAGTTAATTTATAGTAACAGACACATACTAAGCCAAAAACTAAAGGTATTTTTGTGTGACTCCCTAGTTTTGTCTCTATTTAATCATGCAGATGTCGTTTATGATAAATGTTTAACATCAGAGGGAAAAAGGAGGGTCCAAAAAATGCAAAACTCATGCTTACGAATTATTTATGGAATTCGAAAACGAAATAGAATATCGCATAAACTTAGTGAAACACGGTGGCTAAATATGGAAAATAGGAGGAAACTTCATAAAGCATGCTTCTATCATAAAATAATACATTTAAGGAAACCATCGTATCTATTTAAAAAAGTTAAGCTGCGTTCACAAATACATGACTTAAGTACTCGATTTAAAAATAAAATAACTCCGCCAAAACATAAAACCACATTCTTTGAGAGAAGCTTCTCATACGAAGTTGCAAAATTGTACAATTCCATCCCGGATGAAATAAAGGAAAAGCCTGTAACAAATTTTAAAAAAACTTATCGAGACTATCTTCAAAAACAACAAAATTCGTGACTGTTAAATATTGTGTAATACAAAATTTATCTAACTTTAGCTCTGTATATCTAATTCTATTTTCTGCAAACTCTTTCTTTCTTTCATTCTTTTACTTTTTCTTTCTTTTTACTTTTACTTTTTACTTTATAATATTATAATATAGTTTTTTTTCTCACACGAAACCCAATAATTTTTGGGTCAATTTAGTTTTAAGTTTATTGTAGTACCTACCAAATACCTACAAACGAATGGGTTGGTGATTACGAAAAGAATAAATATTTTGGTTTTTAGTTTTTCAAGGTTAACTGATCAGCGCTTTTGGCATCAAGCATGTCGAAACTGCTGAATTTCGCCTTTTTCACAATTGTCTTTTTTGTAAAATAAACATTTGTACCTATATTATAATTTGATTTCTAAATTGTGAAATAAAGACATTAATTATTATTAATTATTATTATTATTATTTTATTGACAAAAGAGTCTTTTTATGAATTTAACAATTTTTAACATATAGTTTGCGTCACATACCTACAGAGTGGCTCAAAATAATTTTAAAAAAATACAGGAAAAATACCAGAGATTTATTACGTATAAAGAAAGGGAACAAAAATACATAGTCATAATTAACTTCACTGGCTTTCATGTGAGTCGTTTTAACTATTCTAGAGTGATGGTTGCATAATTGGTTATGTTATTAGCTAACAGGGTATTTCAAAAAAATATATAGTTCAACGCATGACATATTTACTAATTGTCTACGAAATAGTGTGTTTACTGGGATGAGTCAAATGAGGTGAATTTAAGATATGTTTGAGCCTAAACCGTCCGGATGCTTGTTTCAAAAAAATTGGAGGGTCATCGGTTTCGTTTTCGAGCTATAATTATTTAAATGCGCGCCAATGGATTATGGAAAAATGTAAGATTATGTAGTTTTTTGTTATAACTTCTCGTAAAAGAAAAATAAAAAACCAATATGAATTTTTTTTTGTTGAAAAAAAGAGTCTTTTTAAGTAGACAGACATATAGTTTTCGTCACATATCTAAATAGTGAGTCAAACTATGAATAATTGAAATACAATAATAATAATAGACTTAATGGGTATTTCAAACATTTTTGAAATTCGCATATGTGTACTAATTGCCTATGGAATATTGTGTGGAAAATGTTTACTGGGATGCGTCAGATGCACTGAATTTGAGATATGTTAGAGCCTAAACCGTCGTAATACTTGTTTCAAGAAAAAGTGGGTGGTGATCGGTTTTGTTTTCGAGTTATACTTATCTAATTCTAGAATATAGGAAATGTGGGGACAAAAGACAAAAAAGGGTCTCCTCGCCCCTTTCCGGGGGTTCTGCCATAAATTTTCAGAAAGAAAGCCTGTGAACACACTTAATTGATAAAAGTTTAAATATCAACTTTTTATCCATATAAAGAGATAGAAGTTGTAGCGAAAATCCATAAGAGTATAGCGCAAAAACCAAACCTATGACCCCCCCCCCCAATTTTTTTGAGCAAATTTCAGGATGGCTCGGGCTCTAACATATCTCAAATTCACCTGATCTGACGCATCCCGTTAAACACACTATTCCGCTACACAGTTAGTACACCTATTATTTGTTCAATTTAAAAAATGTTTGATTTACCCTGTAGGTTTACTACATACGTTACTTTACAATAATTAAAACGACTCACATCGAAGCAAATGAATTTATTTTGACTATGCATTTTTAATTTCATCCCTTTAGGTATATTTAGCAAATCCCAGTTTTTATTCCTGTATTTCTGTTATTCATATTTTGAGCCACTCTGTAGATATGTAATGAAAACTATAAAAAAATTGAAAACGTAGTTTTTTTTCAACTAAATAAAATTAATATTGGTTTTTTATTTCTATTTGAGGAGAAGTTATAGCAAAAAACTACAAAAAGTCACATTTTTCTTTCTTCCAGTGGCGGATTTAAATAATTACAGCTCGAAAACGAAACCGATGACCCCCAATTTCTTTCAGACGAGTATGAGACGTCTGGGGCCCTAACATTAAATAAATTCACCTTATTTAACGCATCCCCGTAAATACACTACTCTGTAGACAATTAGTAAACGTGTCATGCGTTGAATTATTTTTTTTTGAAATACCCTGTAAGCTTATCACATAACCTATCATGCAAACATCACTCTAGAATAGTTAAAGCGACTCACATGAAAGCAAGTAAAGTTAATTTTGACCATGCATTTTTAGTTTCCTTTCTTTATATTTAATAATTCTCAGGTATTTTTCCTGTATTTTTTTATTATTATTTTCAGCCACTCTGAAGGTATGTGACGGAAACTATATGTCAAAAACTGATAACATTCTTAAAAGAACTCTTTTAACAATAAAGTAAAGCTAATATCAGTGTTTTATTTTTATTTGGCGATAAGTTATTACAAAAAAACTACAAATGGTCATATTTTTCCATATTTCAGTGGCGCACATTTAAATAGGTATAGCTCGAAAACGAATCCTATTACCCCCCTAATTTCTTTTGGTAAAAATATCAGGAAGGTTTGTCCTTCAATATATCTTGAATCCAGCTCATCTGACGCGTCCCGGTAAACAATGTATTTAGTACCTCCTCCTTTCTATATTTAGTGAAGAAGCTTACCCCCGAAATACGCCTATGTATGTAGTCACTTCTCCATTTTCACTACATACATTTTTCTATGAGCAATCTCATCATTGTACAATGTCCCATTCAGTTTGAAAAGCTTTATGTAAAGGTATACGTACGGGAGTACGCCGGAGTTATTAATTATTATTACCCAAGTGATTAATGAATCGAACCCAGCTACATTGTTAATTCCCGTGGATCAAGAAACCTTTACAGGCTCTGTATAGCATAACAAATGTTTTATATTTGCAATGCGAAATTAGATTAATAACCCTTTATTAGAGGATAAAAAAATGTTAAATTATATCGATTATAATAAGTAAAATAGATTTAAAACAAATAGGCGTCGCGTCGTTCGTCGAGCGTCACAACGGGAATTAAGTAGGTTGGATATTTGACGATTATTCAAGGTCAATTAAACATGTGCTTTTAAACTAAAACGCCAGCGCCATCTTGCATTTGAATGGTGTCGTTTTCGCTTAATCAAACAAGTTTTCGTGTCTAAGCGGGTAAAAATAAGGGTTTTTTGTTCCTCTCGCATTTTTCCGTGGGTAGCTTGAAAGCTTAACCTACCGGGGGTCCAAGATCTAATAAACACCTAATAAGTGTTAACAGGTAGTTGTTTCATCCTTATGGGACTCTTCAGATCATTGCTTGGTCAATGTGACACCCTTGCTAAATTAAGTACACGGCTTTGTCTCTCACTTTACGTTTCTAGTGAGAAAACAAAATCATGCACTCTGCAAGAAGCGCCATCTGACGAAATACGAGAAAAACTAAAACAGCAGCAGGCGAGTAAAATAGATGGAAGATTCACAGTTAAAATTCCATTCAAGCAGCCTCCAGAATCATTAGGCCATTCTTTTTTCTATAAAATTACGCTTCTGGATTTTCCTGTAAAAATATATTTTTAATTTTTAGAAAAATGTCCTTGTTACCTAAAAATGCATTTTAGTATCTAATGTTATATTTTTTTTTTCAAAATCAAAAAGGTTCAGAAAATTAAAACACAACCGTCATATTAAAATTTTATATTTACTGTTAACTTCAAATGCCAAATAGTAAGTGGCTATGTCATACCCGGGTGTACCATTCATGTTAGGTAAAATAGGTGTACCAACGCCAAAATAAGGGAACTACCCACCAAAAAATACAAGAGAAACAAAAAACTTTTATTTTTACCCGCTCAGCCATGAAAACTTGTTTGATTTTTAATTTACGGGTACTAAATTTTACGTTTTCGCTTAATGTAATAGATATACTTATTTATTCTCTATAAGCTAGCGCTCGCTTCATGGAAATCGGTCAAAAAGTAAAAAAGTTATTAAAAAAAACATTTTGTCCGGCTTTTTGTAACTCACTTTTAAACAAGGTAAACAGATAATTCTTGGGTTAATATTGAGAAAAAATTTGTAGATAAATATATGCCCTAAAACTTTTGAGAGTTTAAAAAAAAAATCTTTTATATTAATATCTGTGATACTGCTTAAGATATTTCTGTTAAATTTGGTACACTCGTTTTATATATATATATATATATATATATATATATATATATATATATATATATATATTTATCGGTTTCACAACGTTCTACGTCTTCCGATACCCAATCTCCACTCGTTTCTGTTTGCCCATAATTCATCATCTAGGCCTCTTATTCTTATTTCACTATCTATTCCTTCTCTCCAGCTTCTCCTTGGTCTTCCTCGTTTTCTTCGGCCAGTTGGTTTCCATTGTAATATTTGTTTAGGTAGTCTTCCATCATCCATTCTTTGTACATGTCCGTACCACACCAGTTGTTTTGTTCTTATATCATCCACTAGAGTACGTTCACCCACTGTCATAATTTCTCTTATTCTTTGATTGGTAACTCTTTCTCTTTTTGATTTCCCTGCTGCTCTTCTCCAATAGTCCATCTCCGTAGCGGAAAGCATTTTTTCTGTTCTATCTTTGATTGGCCATACTTCTGAGCCGTATGTAATAATACTTTTTACAATGGTGTTATATATAAGCTTTTTGTTATGTTTTGATATACTTTGGTCCCAAATTATTCCATTTAATAAAGTTATTGCTTTTCTTCCTTGTACGTTTCTATCTTTTATAGCTTTGTCTAGTGTTCCGTCAGCTGTAATTTTTAGACCCAAGTATTTATACTCATCACAGGACTGAATTCGCTGCCCAGTATTTAAGATTAGATCCTGTTTCGTTCCACCAATACACATATACTCTGTCTTATTGATATTAACCTCTAGTCCCCACTTATTGTACTCTTCTATTAGTTTTCGTGTCATATATTCGAGGTCGTCATAATCCTGAGCCACCACTATCTGATCATCGGCGAAACATAAAGTATACAAAGTGGTTTCATTCAACGGAATTCCCATGTTTTGGCATTTTCTCTTCAGACTTTCAGGACCTGTTCCAAATATATCTTGAAGAGCGTAGGCGAGATACAGCAACCTTGTTTAAGACCTTTATTTACTTGAAAGCCTTTGGTTAGTTTTGCTTTTATTTTAACTTTTGCCTTACTATTGCGGTATAACTCTTTGATGGCCTTAATTAGTTGTACGCTTATGTTTGTCTTTCCAAAGTAGATTTAGTGGTATACTATCATATGCCTTCTGCAAATCTACGTAAAGCAGATGGAGCTCTTGTCCGTATGCCATTTTCTTTTCAATAACTTGGGTTATACAAAAGAGATGATCTAAAGTCGATCTACCCGCCCTGAAACCAGCTTGTTCTTCTGCCTCCATATCTTTATATTCGCTCTCCACTTTATTTCTTATTATTTTGCCATATATTCTGCTTAGCGTACTAGTTACAGATATACCTTTATAATTGTCACATATATCTTTCCTTCCTTTTTTGTGTATTGTGGATATATATGACGTTTTCCACTCAGTTGGTACTACAGCTTCATTTAAATATCTTTGAAAAAGATTCCGTAATCTACAAAACAATTCTTCAGTGCCATATTTAATAAGTTCAGCTGGGATATTTCCGGGTCCGGCAGATTTACCGCTTTTTAAGGTTTTGCACACGTTTTTGACCTCAGATATTGTGAGGGGTACTGGAGATCCCATCATTCTAATGATATTGTCTCTTTCGTCTTCCTTGAATTCTGCTCTATCTTCAGTTAAAAGTTTTTTAAAATGCTCATCCCATTCTTTGTCTGGTATTGGTGAAATAATATCTCTGCATGTTTCTTTTTTGATCGATCTTATAGTTTTCCAGCTTTCGGTACTTCTCCTACCTCCTAAGTAAGAATCTATTTTCTGGCACTTTTGCATCCATGATTGATTCTTCTTATCACTGATCATTCTTCTCACCTTTGATTGCGCGATTTTGTATTCTTCTCTGCTTCTATCTGTCTTTTGGGATAAGTACGTGTGATATAATTTCCTTTTTTCCTCTATTTCACTTTCAATCTCAGCATCCCACCAGTATGGTTTTGTTCTTTTAGGAGTTTCTTCCACTAATCCTAGTGCTTCTTTTGCAGCTTGATGGATGCTTAATGTGATACATTCGTATTTCTCATCTGGGGTTTCACCTGAAATTGAATTAAGTTTTTCGTTCAGTCTCTTTTTGTATAAGTTTTTTACGCTGTCATGTTCTAGGCTTAGTAGATTATATTGACAGTGATCAATTTCCTCATTCGCTGTATCATCAAGATTTTGTTGATGGAGGCTTCGGCCTTGATAAGGAAAGAGAATTTTGGGCTCCAGAAAATAGTGATCACTTCCGCATGTTGATCCACGCTTTGTTCTGACATCTTGAATTTTTAGTTTTGTCTTTTGTTGAGTGATAAGATAATCAATGATTGTGAGGGTTTGGCCCAGGTATATTTGTGTATTTTCTTATGTTGGAAAAAACCGTTTTGGATTTTTAGGTCTAATTGCTCACATACTGTGATAAGCCGGTTTCCATTGTCATTAACAACATCTTCTCCATATTGGCCAACTGTCAGATCATTTACTCTGTTACCTGTTCTACTATTTAAATCTCCCAATATTACAATTTCTCTAGATGTACTTACTGCTGATATTTCATTGTGGATTTCTTCAAAAAAATTGTCTTTCACGGCTACATTTGCATCGTCATTATACGCATAGATTCCAAAAATCGTAAGTCTCATTCCTTTTATTGTTATATTCATTCTTATTAGCCGTTCATTTACTGCTTCCCAGTTGGTGATTTATTTTCTAAATCTTTTGTTGACCAAAATAGATACTCCTTGTTGAGCATATTTTTCTTTTGCCACTCCGCTATAGAAATGGTCATACTGTCCTAGGTTTTCAGATCCTTTTCCTTTCTTCTTCGTTTCTGTTAGTACAGCAAGGTCAACCTTCATTCTGCTGCACCCATGGACTATTTCATTCACTTTTCGACTCATTCCTTGTACGTTCCATGTACCAAAAATCATATTCCTGTTTCTTTGCTTGGTTCGTCTTAGGTTTTTCATTTCTTTCCGAGGCGTTTGATTGGGTTTTTTTTTAAGGGCTTAATTAAAACGTGTTTTTATTGTCCATGCGAAAATTGCCATCGGTAAATAATGGTACGCCACTATTCCTTACTGACAAAAATAAAAAACAAAACCATGTTATACATCAGAAACTTTCTCTTGATAAATATAAAGTGTTTACCAAATTTTACAAAAATATCTAGAGAGGACATTTAGAAAAAAATTTAAAAGTTACGACATTAGAGACATGTTTATATAAAGTTTTTTTTCCAAAACGGACCCAAAAATAACCTCCTTTAATATTAGCAGCTTATTTAACAACACGCTGTATGACTTTTTTTTACTAATCATGACGTATCGAAATAATTTTTTTCATTTGCTTCGAATTGCGCGCTAATTGGCCAGTTACTGGCCTAGAGTATACTAAATAAAATTTCCCTTTGATTGTTGTTTTGAACAAAGGTGTATGTACATAATATGTAACTACATGGTTTGAAATAAAGAAAATTTATTTTATTTTGTTTTTGTAGCTATAAAACTTGCAGCCCTTTTAATTACAACTTTAAACGTGCAGTAAGTATAAAAGCTTCGCTGCCTCCTTGTTTTATTTTATTTTAATTTACCTTGAATTTTCTTACAACGGTTTCCTGCTTCTAAAGTCAAGATGCAGTTTTTGGCGGTGTACTTAAAGTTATTTTTAATTATGCGCCTTAGAACGTGAACTAACCTCAAAGGCCCTATTTTTCCAGACGGGATGGAAATTAAAGATCCTTTGTCTTAAGTCCTATTTTTTTTTTAATTAGACGCTATAAACTTTTGAATTTTCTTAATTTTACGTAGCTAAAAATAAACAAAGGATTTTTTCAAAATTAAGTAGTTAAATAGATTTTTAAGTTTAGTATTTTTTATAGGGTTTAATAGGGATATAAAAGCATTAAGTAAGAACATCAATAACTGTAGGTAATTTTTAAATTTTATTAGGACGATTTTAGTTAGTACAAAAAAATTACATGGAGTATGTGATGAGAAAGTTAACGGAAGAATACCAAAAGAGGAGGTTAACAGTACTTATGTATTGGAAACGAATTAAGTGTGTTAGAACTGGGCAATGGACAAACATTATCTCCATTCAATATGTATGTATACTTGGGTGTCACATTTAATAAAATAGAAACAGACTGTAAAGACCTGGAAAAAAGAATAGTAAAAGCAAAAATTTATGGAGCAGAAAGATAAAAAAGAATGTAAAATTTAACATATATAAAACAATGGTAAAAAGCACGCTATAGTATGGGATAGACATTTGTCGCGTAACAGAAAAATACAAAACAAAAATGGAAAGTGTCTGAATGGATGCAATAAGAAAATCAATGGGAATATCTGAAACAGATCATATAAGAAATGAGGTCGTAAAAGATCATATCATAACAAAAACATTTCATGTAAAAAAAGCCAAGTACGCGAAAATGGTATTCCGTAAAAAGGATTGGGATAAAAGTAACGCCACGTCCCACAGTGCGGACAAAAATAGAGTTTTTGGACAATATTCAATATCTTTGTTGTTTTTAAAAAAAAATATTTTTTTTATAGGGTATGTGATAAAGTGTAGTCCTAAGGTTAAAATAAGTAGAACTTTTTAATATAAATTTATGTCATTTTATTTAAAATATTAAAAAAATAAATTAAAGTACGTTTAGTTTAACCTACAGTAATGTTAAAAATAAAAATCAATTTAATTTTGTGTTAGAAATTAAACTAAATTTTTTTTTATTCGGATTCATGGGCAAGGGCATAGTTAGGGAGGATTGAGGGGGCTAAGTCCCTCCCAGAAAAATTAAATTAGCAACCCCAAAATAATTATTTTTACCATGCACACACACATTGCACCCTCCGTTTCTTTGTTTTTAAAGATGATTCTAAGAAAGCCGTTTTAGGCCGTCCACGACTCGGTTTCCGAGTCTGAATTTTTTGATTTTTCTGAATCCGTTTTATAACAAAATTTCTCAGATATAATATCTTTATTTAACTAACTGAAAGGTTTTGAAAATAAATTTTGTTTCGTCCCAATAGCTCCATTTGAGACTGAGACTTTTGTAAAAGTTTAATGATACCTTATTTAGAATTTCTTTATTTTTGTCAGATCATTCTTCTAAACTCAACCAGGGTTGAATTTTGTTGAAAACATTTGACACCTTTAAATTTTCGTGTAAGGCCATTTAACAAGTCTGAATTTTTTATGCTTATGCGTTCTAAAAGTTAAAAAAAAGTGATAAAAGAGTATATTATATTCTTAGGGACGTGAGTGGTACTTTTATCCCGAGAAGAAAAAATTGTATGTAGTTACAGTTCGCCGAGTGCTCAAAAGTCACTTTTGGGCCCCGTTTTTATTAAAATTATTTTTCTAGAAAAACAGAATTCCAATTTTCACTTTTTATCTTTAAACGTCACTTTTTATCCACGGGATAAAAAGTGATACTTTATGCCTAAAATTTGTGATAAAAAGCGCACTTTTGACACGGATCACTTAACAAAATCCGTGCTTTTGATCTCTAAAGTGCAAAAAAACTATTTTTTTTAAATATTTGCGCACAGAAACATCAGAATAATTTTCGGCATATATATTTTAAGACTGATGAGCAGTATTTTTATAATTTTATTGACTACCTCAAATTATAGTTTTTGTTCGTTCCCATCGACAAAAAACTGCCAATACGATATGCGATTCTAAAATATTTAATTTTCCATTTTGCTCACAGTAGTAAAAGGTGAATTAGTACCATAAATATTTTGGTAATTTTTTTAAAAATTTATTATCACCTATATAACCACTTGCCATCACTGAATAATAAGGGTCAGATTTAGTGCCATTTTTGACACCTTGATGTCGCCATTTTTGACGTCGATGAGAGCTGTCACAATTTTATATTTTTCCAAATGGCGGCAAGACTCGTTTTAGGGTATACCTAAACAGGAGAAGATGTGAGGCCTCTCAACCGGGGTGGCAACCAATGTATCATAAATTATTAGGATTGAAATATATTATTTAAAAAAATACAGCACCCTTAGTAGCAGCCAGTAGCAAAAAATATTTATGCCACCTTTTTTGCCAATTCATTGGACTAATATTTAGGATATATGCTAGACCTTGCAAATCTTTGCAGTTTTTTATAACCTTAATAAAATTTAAAAAATATTTTTTTTTGTAAGCATAACAGTTTTAATTAAATTATTTTAAAAACGAGACGTCAATTGTACATTTTATTTAAACAAATATGGTAAACTTATATCACTGTAATACTTAAAGAATTTTTTTTTATATTTAAATGCAGAACCAGTAAAATTAATTTTCTGATAAGTATTGTATACGATTTTTTTGTACCTGTTTTAAAATAACGAATTTAACTAATTATTTTGTCCACTTTTGCAAGTGTGACTAAAAAATAGGTTATGATTATAAATAAACTGGACATTTATCTATACTTTTGCAATATTAAAATTTTTAAAATATAACCTCAGTTTTTCGATTATTGCCCACAGGAGTCCGCACTGTGCGTCCTCCAACACAAATTTTAAAATGAAAGGTTCTTGCTAGTTTGGAAATGTTTTTCTAAGCTTGCGTTACTTTTATCTCAATCCTTTTTACGGAATACCATTTTTGCGTACTTAGCTTTTTTTAACATGAAATCTTTTTGTTATGATTTCACTCCTTTTTTAAAGAATTTGGATAATATTTAAGTTTTAAAGTAGTATTTGAAATATGTGGAATATTTTTTCAATAGATTTATCATAGTTCCTATTAAGCCGCGTATCCATTTGTAACAAATGGCCCGTAACGTAACGCCGCACCTGTTCGGCTCGTTGCAAGACGACACGGTTCGCATTAGCATTTTTGTTTTTGGCCGCCAAATTACCTTGTAAAACTAATCGAGGTTACGATATAACGACGCAAACTTTCACCCTACCTATGTACTAGTCTCAACTCGTTTCCGAGCGTAACGTAGCAGTCCTTTGATGCGACAGATAGAAACCGACAAATGGTGGTTCGACTTGTAACAGCTACGCGTGTCAAATTGGTTACGGGTACGATGCAACAGAATTCCGTCTCCACTGGTCGTAACGTAACATGTTCGCTGACACGTTACGGGCCATTTGTTACAAATGGATACGCGGCTTTAGCCTTCCAAAGCTCAGCTCTCTAGCGTTTCTGGAAGTGGGCAAAGTTACATTTACATAACTTTACATTTATAGGGGAGGGAAGTATATTAAAGTTTAGGGGTTTTTTTTCCTGTAGTTTTATCATAGTTCCTATCAGTACGCCAAAGCTCAGCTCTCTAGCGTTTCTGAAAGTGGCCAATGTTGCTTTTATATAACTTTACATGTTTAGGGGAGGGGAGTAAATTGGAATTTTGGTGTTTTTTCATTTTTTCCAAGGGTTTGGTCAAAATCTCTATCAGTCTGCCGAATTTCAGCTTGGCAGCAGGTCTGGAAGTACAGTAGAATTTTGATGATCTATACATGAGTTAGTAGATAAGTAAGTGGCAATTTTGACGTTTTTTAAAATTTCGTAACTACTTTACTATTTCATGGAAGTCCATGAAACTAGGAGGGATTGTTAACCCTACAAAGATCTACGACTGGGCAAAGTTTGAGTTTCGTAGCTCATTCCGAAATAGAGTTTTAGATAGGTCAAATATGGGCTGAAATGTTTCAAGAAAAGATGGTATACAGGAGTTTTCGCGCGAATTTGGCGGGGCACTACCGTGCCCCTAGATTATAAGAAATAAGATTATAAAAAAGAAGTGAATCCAAAGATGAATGAGTCAAAAAACCTGACCGAAGATGATTGTCAAGATCGAAGCAGGTGGAGAATGCGCGTCGGAAAACGCCAACGTAGAAAAACGTTCCGAGTCGATATAATAGCAAGGGGGGACTTGAGGGGGGTAACGTGGTTATTACTTCCCCCACCGAAAATATTTGTTTTACTTTTTCCTAATAATTAAAGGGAAAACAGGAGAATTACCCCCATTGCAAATAATTTTTTTGTCGACTATTACTTCCCTTAGAATTTGACCCAGATCCGCGCTTGCATAGTAGTAGTACAAAAAACTTATAACTGTTGTGGTTAAAGTTATTTTCAAGATGTTAAAACCTAACTAAGTAGTCGGGTAAAAATACGCTCTGATGAAAAACAAATTTTAACACAAAGTATTTTTTGCAGTTTCTTTAACAATTAGATGCACTTGTCAACCAAAAAAAGTCTAACAAAATCAGACCATTAGAATCGTCACTTTTGCAAAAGATGGCTAATTCTATTTTGCTTTTTCTTTAAAAATATTTTTCGTCGAAAATAATACCTAGCCATTGCTACGCGGGCTAGGTAGGAAAAAATTATTATTACAATTTTTTTAAAACTGAACATAAAGAAATTCAAAGTTATATTTTGAGACAATTTCTTTTTGATGGCCTATGCAGGTGGTTATGTGATAACGGTCAGTAAATATCTTAAAAACTATGAAAATTGACCATGTCACTGTTATTCAAAGTTAGTTTTTCGATTACTTGTTTATTAAATTAATAAAAGATACTATGTATTTGCATTGAGTTTTTTCTACTCTAAAAGAACTAAAAACAAAATTTATTTGCTTTTTTTTAATTTGCGTTCTGTGTAAAGGAAAATTGAATTAGTAGCAGCGAGTAAGCGCGCTTGAAAAAAGTAAGGAATTAGTTTTTGCAGGCTATAAATTTTTGGCTTCTTGCTTAAATCTTTTTAAATTAATGAGGTTTTTAAATTTTCCCTTCAGGAAAAACCTGAGAAAAGAACAGCCACTCAGTTTTTTAATATAAAGGTACTTTAATCAAAAAAGACTATTACAATAGCGCTAAGTCTAAATACTGAGAAATTAGATAATTGTTATTAAGATTTTTTTTTAATTGTATTTATTGATATTTGTACATTAATATAAATTTTAAGTATTTGAAATTCTTGGCAGCTTTTAGAAAAACATATATCAATTGCTGTCAAGGCTCGAATATTAATGATATTTAATACTTAGTTTCCAGTATTTAAACCAGTGATATTTAACAGATGTTGAAGTCACTGAAAATATAGAATATTGACAGAACATTTACACCAGTATTTACTAAAGGGTCTACAGTGCTAAGTGCTACAATCCTAGGTCTACAAGTCTAGATTTTGGTTGAATGTTTAACTTATTTTTCCCTTGAATGCAATAGTCTTTTAAATTTATATAAATTATTCATAAATACCTTGCGCTATGGGTCATCTTTTTCCGTTGTAATAAAGACGTTATTTCCACACAAAGGTTATAAAGAAATTAAAAAATATAATATTTTGGTTCATATTAAAAATGGTAGCCATATAAAAACCTATAAACGTCTCTAGGAAATGTCGAATAAAAATGGTGTAAGTCAGCGTCAGCTGTCCGCTATATTTTATATGTTAATTTTTAGACAAGTTAGCGATGATTAAACCGATGTTTGATTGTTTTGTTGGATGTGTAATTGAAAACCGATTCTAATATATCTTGAGCTTTTTACAGTATTTAAGTATCGATACGTATTTAATACGGTAATGCATCTTCAGATATAGTTTTAAGTTATTTATGTATTATTTAGCTTTGAAAATGTTTGCATATATGTTTTTTTATCAATCATGGATTATATCTATTGTTTTCGAACTTTAAGCCACCCCTCAGGGGTGGTACTACAATTTGAGTCTATTTTTAATAGGAATCCTACGACGGTACGGACTAAATTAAAAAAAAAATTACAAATATTTTAGGTGGCTTTTCTTTATTTCTAAAGGTAATTTGAATTCATATGAGATGTCACTGAGAAATGCTTACTATATTGCACCTTAGGGTGAACCAAATCTTTGCAGTTATTTGACCTGTGAGTATTAAAAAAATAAACTTAAACCGGTCGGTATCAAGTCTATAGAACCCAGTCTAAAATGCTAAGTTTTAAGGTCTTAGTAAATACTGGTGTTAAATAGGTTTTGAAATAATAAAAAAAAACTTTTAAATAAAAAAAACACCCCTGTTAAATCTACTTGTACCTATTAGTCGCACTTAAGTACAAAATTAATATGTATATCTATAATGTACGACATGCTTCAACTTTTAGTTTTGATGCCCAAAGCGCACGAAATTATACAGTTTTGTCTTTTCATGAATCAGGTTATTGCGAAATTTTGTACCCAACTGCGCCTAGCAGATACAAGTAGATTTAGCAGTTGGGTATTTTTTTAATTTAATTTTTTTTTCAACTTTTAGGTTTAATTCTTATTCAGCCTTATAGAATGCACTATGCATTAACCATTCATCTAGCATTACCCGGAAAGTACGTGTAAATTTTCTACGGACGCGAATAGTGTCACCTTTAATTTTTTTTTGTTTTGTTTTTTGTTTGTTTTTTTGTTTTTTTTTTGTTTTTTTTTATTACTATTATTATTTTTTTTCAGAATGGATTGACATTAAGAAAGAGGATATAGAAAGTTTTTACTGAGCTAAAGTTCTACTACTAAAACACTATTACACTACTATCAAGAACTAAAGAAATATTATTCAAGAGAGTTCCTATCTTCAAAATAGAGATGACCTGGTTTAGTACTACATGCTACCAATTCTACTTACCCACTTGAGGTGCATTTCTGCAAACATTGAGTGAAAGTGAGGAGGGGAGAGGGAGGGGGAAACTTGTAAAATGGTGTTGAAAAAATCTTATAGCGTGTGCGGAAAGAATTCTTGAAATTGCTCTAAATTTGTGAAAGTTATAGCCATAACTATTACTAATAAGGAGGGTTGAGAGGAGTGAGGGATAGGGAGGAGGAACTAGTAAAACGGTGTTGGAACAAAAATCTTAAAGCTTGTGCAGAAAGAATTTTTGAAATCCCCCTATAAGAGGGTGGGGAGACTGACAGGAGGGGAGATGGATGGGAGCAGGAAGGACTATAAAGTAATTGTTATCAAATTAGAGGACATTTGCAATTGGTGATCAAAGAAATTTCATTAAAATCGCCTGAAATTTAGGTAATTTGTGTGCCTTAAAGCCTACATCATGTGACAAAATGGCGTCTGGCGAACGCCATGTTGATTCCTGTTTAAAAAAATATAGCCTATAGCACCTTCGGGATCAATAGCAATTCAACGACACCCTTTTTGTCAAAAAACAAAAATTATTACATATTTCTACACTTTTCTTTAAATAATGACGACTTTCATTTACCTATTTCAAAGATCAATTTTCACAAACTTTTTGTATACCGGCTAGGGTGCTCTAATAAAAGGGTAAGTTTAACCCTCATAACATTAATAGGCGTACTACACGGTCGTAGATAAGGGAGGGGCAAGAGGCTAATGTCCCCCCACCCCAAACCAGTGTCCGTACCCATTACTCTCGAGCATGAAAAATGTGTGAAAAATACCTAATTTTAATTTTTTACTAATATAGTGTACCGCAAGTAAAAATCATATCTACGCCCTTGGCGAACTAGGTAAAGTGGCACCTCATTTTAAATTTATTCCAAACATGTAACTGTTTTAAATATCCTTAAAATTGTTTTTAAGATATTTGCACTCAAAGTTAAATTTAATAAAAAATAAAATGTATAAACACACAAAATAATCGGCATAAAAAACACGTGTAAAGGCATTTAAAATATCTTTAAAACAAGTTAATACTTAACCGTCTTTCACTATTTAAATAAGAATTATCAAAAGCACCTCTTAAACGGGGTGCGTTTTCCAAATTTTACGTTTTGTACACGAAAATAACTTTGTTTCGTGTTCGTTGTTTCACACGTATTGTATAAATTTAACAACTGACCTTTGTTAAAGCTTTCCTACAAAAATTTTAAGGCAGATATTTTCTAATTAATTTCCTTTCGAGATTTAGCAACAAATTTTTCATACACTTTTTTACACACACGAGATTTACCTACATGTCCTACTGTCAAACAAAGTTTTGCGCAAACTGGATATAATGCCTAGTTTACCCATTAATTAGTCAGAAATTTATGATTATGATTAAGCAGAAACACAATCACATCTTTAAAATTAAGCACAAGAAATTTTTCCTGTTTACCCATTGGTTAAGCACAATCACAAGCACAACTATATTGGATATAATAACATTTGGTTGGAAAAGGAGAAGAAAGAGGACTAATACTTTTTCGGTTCCATATGCATTCAAATTTTTGCACTGTTTCAATGAATTTACCTTCTTTAAAACTATTCATTGCACAAAACAACAATTTAAAAAAAAATGCAAAGCAAAAGTGATAATGCTGATTATTTGAGGTTATGTTTTTAATGACATGACAGTTATTGGCGGGAGATATAAAAATGGCCATAAACGCATGCGTAGTTACCATTTTTCGGAAACGCATGCGTAGTTACCATTTTTCGGCAATCACAAACACAAGAATTGAAAGTTACCAACGTTTGTTAAATTTCTGTTTCTGATTGTGATTGTGAAAAATTTTGGCTGAGCAGATTATTGCATTTCAATGTATCAACTCTTTTGTGTTTCTGCTAAATCATAATCATAAATTTTTGACTAATTAATAGGTAAACTAGACATAAGGGTCCAAACAGGATTTTGTTTGGTTGGGTACTGCATTTGTTAAAACTATACTTTTAAGCAAGTAAAAGGAAATGCTAAACGGACTTTAAAATAGTTCTCATTTAAATTTAATAATAACTTTGCCACTATAAATTTAAATCTTTCAAAGCGGTTCCTTTGTATTTTCTAACCAACGGCAGTTTCACAAAGACATCAAAACTCCAACTTTTGCTTTGTCTTTCTGTAATTGTTTCTGTTCTTGAATACACTTATTTATTTTTCCTAAAATATTCATTTTATTGTTTTATAAAGCTGAATGCACCGCAATATGAATAAAATTATTTAGCGTAAATAATATTTGAAATATGTTTACCGATACACTGTGTTTCACGAACATCGAAACAGAGCCTTTTTTGGGTATTTAGAGTGCGAATTTGGAGAAACACTAAGACACGTCGATTTTGTTTGCAAGGGGACACTTTTTGGTGATCTTGAAATTTTTGAAGCACCAACCCCCTTCGTGGGGTATGCTTTAACCCTATATTTTGAATAGGGAAAGTGAGTCTAGTGACACCTCGTTTTGAAGCTCTCTTGAATATCTTTACAACCGTTTAAAAATTTCGAAGATCCATCGATTAGTTTTTGAGATATTTGGTTTCAAGTTTACAAACTTAACATGGAATGATAAAATAAAAATCAAATCCGAAAAATATAAAATTCTAATTAACTTTTTATATTATTAGTCCATGTTAAATTTGAAAGTTTAAAAGCAAATATCTCAAAAACTAATGAATATATTTTTGAAACTTTTACATGGTTGTAAGGACATTCAAAAGGCCATCAAGGTATTACTAGACCCACTTTCCCTTTTCAAAATATAGGGGTAAAGTATACCCCTTTAAAGAAGTTCGTGCTACAAAAATTTTAAGATAGCCAAAAAGTATCCCCCTTGTAAACAAAAAAGACGTGTCCGAGCGTCTCTTCAAATTCGCACTCTAAATACCCAAAAAAGCCTCTGTTTCGATCTTCGTGAAATACCCTGTTCAGAATAAGCTAATTGTATATATATCAAGGGAACTTTTGTGTGGTCAGACCAAATAACTTAATTTTCGCGCTGGTCCTCAGAACAGGGATTTTCAATTAAAAAACACACACGGGTTTATGAATAATGTCGCGAAAAATTTTCTGGTGGCTTCATCGACCATTCAGTATTAAAGAATTGAAGAAGCGTGTACTGGGCATGTTTATCCCATATTATACCTTTATCCCTTGCGTAGCCCATGCATTGTTGCCAAAGCGGCTGAAACTTGTATCTCTAAAAATTTGAGTTGCGAAATTATTCGCGAATCTGCATGTACTTACAAGACCGTCAAGTAAAAAAATTGAGCAACTGCAAAATATTTAACTTTAGTAAGTTCCAAAGACTGTCACAAATCAACTAACGTTCGAGTTCACTCACAATCATGCTGTTATCTTTATTAGAGTGTTTTTGGTCAGGTTTTTGCCAGTCTGTTACCCTTAATTTTATTCTGCGCGGGCGCAGCAGCGCTCTGTCATGCTGTTATCTTTATTGAGGGTAACGAGAGACGCTAATTACAGTCGAGTAACGATTATCTTTACCGCTAGAGAGCCATCCACCCAAAACCAACTGTATCAAACCTGCCAAATTATGGTGATGTTGATTCTGTAGGAGGATATTTATAGGTTAGAAAGTTTGTTTTCTTTTGATTGTTTTTTATTTTTAGATAACCGCATGGCAAAGTGCTGCTGCGCTTGTGCACAATAAAGGTAAGGGGAGCGATTGGCAAAAAACTTGACCAAATGCACTGTATTTAAATTTTTTAAAATTCTAAATTAAGACCACATACGATAGAAATGTACATAGCCTCCTTAAAGTGAGATTCCACACGCCTCGCTAACTATTCGCAAGTTACTGAACTACCACTAACAGCATAGCAGAGTTCTGGTGTGCCCGCACAGGATAAAGGTAAGGGTACCAGCAATGAGTATATGACCCATATAGAGTGGCAACCGGCGAGCTTTGCAACATTGAGGGGCAGATGGCGCTGATATAAATTCGTCTAGAACTCAATATTCAGGGACTGCCAGTACGATTTACTTGTATGTGCGAGTTCCGAGGTTCATGTCTATCATATGCATGCCATTAGATCATAGTACTTGTCTCTGAATATTGCGTACTAGACGAATTTATTTCAGCGCGATCTGCCCCTCAATGTGGCAAAGCTTGCCGGTTGCCACGCTATATGGTTCATATACTCATTGGTACCAGATTGGCAAAAAGCCTGATCAAATGCACCGTACTATGTACTAAAGCCTTAACATTATTTACTATAAATATTTGATAATAGGGGAAAGGGGGGCAAAATAGCATACTTAATTTTATAGGCTTTTTTCTCCTATTAAAGGATCACCATTGCGTTTGTCATTTGCAATTAAGTTGGCTAGGTATGTGATCTTTATGTTTTAATTTTCAGTTTAAGCGATTTAGAACTCCATCATGCTTTTATTCTTATTTTTGCAAAAACTTTGACTTTGCCTATATGTGGCAAAATGTGAAGGGCGATTGTGTAATTTAGAATCATTATTTTTGTAAGACAAGTTTTATTTATTAAAATACTAACCAAGTTTAAAATACTTATTTAAAAAATAAAAAATTGTAATAAAAAAGAGTTTAAAAATTAAAATTTATAAAGGATTACAGCGACCTAGTCATCGCTATCGACTATTCTACACGAATTTTGTGCCTATTTCTTGCAAAGACAACCTAAAATACAATATTCAATGATGGTACCAAAAATAAAAATAAAAAGTTGGGGCAAAGGTTACTAGGTATATAATGTTCCCTCCATGAAAATATACCGTTTTGCCCCAAACCACCAGTTAAAATGAAACAAAAATCATAGACAGTAAAAGGCTAATTTAACGGGCAGCGCGTTTAATTATGAAAAATACACAAAAACCCACTAATTGTTCAATGTAAACAAAATTTTGAAGTCTGTAAAAAACGTACTTACCGGCACAAAATGCGCAATCTATTTTTACAACAAACAGCGCACAACATCACATACCAACCTAAGCTCAGCCGATTGGCACCAATCATATTGCCGAGAGTTGAACCAGTCATGGGGATAAAATATCTGATATTAAGAGGTTATTTTCTTGCGCAGTTTACCTAAAACTTTATATTAGTGGAGTAAATTTGTAAAATAAAGCTGCAAAAAGGGTTAATTTTTTTATATATGGCATAGTAGTATCTAACACCAAAAACTAAATTTTTATTCGAGGATCCCCGATTTTCCGGCCTCAGAATCCAAGATGGCGGCTGTCAAAGTTAAGAAGAAAAATGAATTTCTGATTTAAGTGAGACCTAATCAATTTAAAAATTTAAAAAAAAATTACATCTGTCACTTTAAAACAAAATGGCGGCTATGTTTAAAAAAAATCGTTTTTCTTCGATATTTTCTTTATTTTTTGCGCGATATTTATTTTGAATACCTCATATTAAAGCCACCGACCAGCCCTTTAAACCTACCAAAAAAAAAATAAGTTTTTCAGTTGACACAAAGATGACGCTTAATTTGTCAAAAATAATAGAGACCTTTATAACCTGTAGACCAAGTTCAACTTGTCCAAAATTTTTTTTTGGATTTTATCAATAGTAAGCCAAATTTTGTAAAAATGTATAAAAAGTTACAATTTGACATTTAATATTTTAAGATGGCGGCCGAAGTTCGAAATAAAAAAGTTATTTTCTTGTTCTTGTTTGACACAACAAGTATTGCTGTGTAATATATCCATTTTTACTAAATAGGGGTCACCGATTTTAAATATTTCATAATAAATGTCATATGTCTATTATTACCCAAGATGGTGGCGTTCAAAATATAAAAACGCCAGTATCTTTTTGGTTTGGACATTTTTTTAACCTAAATATGTAACTTTATATTACTCTTGACCATTTTAAAATTATATTGTACAAAGAAAAATATTTTATTTATTTTTTAAAGATGGCGGCCGGAAAAGTAAAAAAGCAACGAGATATCTTGCTTTATCCATTTTTTTTTGTTAAATTTCGAGAAAAAAAAAATAAAAATGCTTTTTTTTTACTTTTTCGGCCGCTATGTTTAAAAAATAGATAAATGATATTTTTTTTGTACATTATAATTAAAAACTAAGTAAGAGTAATACAAAACTACATATCTTTTTTCAAAATTTGCCAAACCAAAAAAATACTGTTGTTTTTATATTTTAAACGCCGTTATCTCGGATAATAATAGACAATGTCATTTATTATAAAATATTTAAAATTGGCGTCCTCTATTTAGTATAAATCAATATATTACACGAAAATACTAGTTGTGTCAAACAAGAACAAATAAATTTAGAAAAAAATCTTTTTGAAAACAAGCTTTTATAAAATGGACTAGACTAAAAAGCATAAAATAATTTTTTAAGTGTTCTGATATCATAATAATAAAATAATTTTTAGATTTGTCTAATGTCTATGCATTTTAGCTAGCGCATCGTATGTGAATTTTGAAATCAATCAGATACCTACGTGGAAGTCAGTTGAAAGTAATCAAAAAAACTCGTTATTAAATCGTCTATTTTGAATCCGCCATATTGAATTTTTGTAATCTGATCAAAAAATCGTAATCCTCATCCTCAAAAACCAAATGATACCAATTATGGTGGAAATCCGACAAACTAAAATTTTAACCCCTCCCCGCCCTCCATGGCAGGGGGAGGTAGGCAGTCAGTGATACCACATTATTGGATTGTCATCGGAACTATGTTAAATGTCAAATTAAAAGTTTTTATAACTTTTTACAAAATTTGGCTTACTATTAATAAAATACAAAAAAAAATAAAAAAAAATTCGAAATTTTATTTGGTCTACAGGTTATAAAGGTCTCTTTTATTTTTGACATATTAGGCGCCATCTTTGTATCGGCTAGGAAACTTAGGACTTTTTTTCTGTAGGTTTAAACAGCTGGTCACTAGCTTTATTATGAGGTATTCAAAATAAATATCGTACAAAAAATAAAGAAAATATCGAAGAAAAACGATTTTTTTAAAACATAGACGGCATTTTGTTTTGAAGTGACAGGTGTAATTTTTTTTTACATTTTTGAATTGAGTAGGTCCCACTTAAAGTAAATTTATCAAAACTAATTTAATTTCTGTTAAAACAGCGAATTCATTTTTTTTCTTAACTTTGGCAGCCGCCATCTTGGATTCTGATGCGGGAAAATGGGGGATCCTCGAATGAGAATTTATCTTTTGGTGTTAGCTACTACCATGCCAAATATAAAAAAATATACCCTTTTGGCAGCTTATTCTTGAAATACCCTACAAATTTACTCTACTATATATGGTCAGAGCATATTATTTTAAAAGGCTTTCCGTTTTCGGTCTAGAAGCAAATCATATTACTTTTTGGCAACAGACCATTTCCCCCTAATTTGACCCCGCTGAATCCGAATATCTCTGTTGATAACTCGAAAAATCGACAGGGACGGAGAAAATCCCTCCCAAACCCCCAAAAACCTGTTTTTTTTTTTCAGTTTTATGCATTTTTCTCGAAAACTAACCTTTTTATCAAAAATTGCAAAGAACAGTTTTTTGTGGAGAATAAAATTTCTTTTCCAATGATGTATTGGTCAATAAGGTTAGGAAAAGCAAGTAGCTCTTCAGTGGCGTACGTAAATTGGGATTGAAAAACTACACTTTTTAGGAAAAAATATATATATTAAAATAAACTGTTTTTTGATTAGATTAGATATTTTGATTTATCTAAATAAGTTCTTTAAAGCAAAAAAACACCGGTGGTTATAATGGGAGGGGGCATAGGGGCCATGGCCCCCCCTAAGCAATATTTTTGTGCAGAAAGTAACAGTAGTAACTTTGACACAGGTGTTTTTGGTTATTTTTTTAAGCATATGGAACTAAAAATAAAATGGTGAATCTTATTCAACGGTTTAAGGGGGGGGGGCATAATTATAATTAGGTACTCATTGTCAACCTGTCAACCTGTTAGGAAGAGTTTGATATTTTATTTGAAATTGAGATTTTGATGGAAATTGAATGAAACCCGTAACAAAAATAATATTTTTTGGTAATTTTTGCAATTTACGGACGCCCCTGGAGAGTTTTCTATACTATGGGTCACATTTTGTGACACACTGTTTAAAAGGACATTTTATTATCGGGCCCGCCGCCGAAGCCATAAAAGGTCGAAAGTACAAAAGGTCGAAAAAAAATCGACAAAACAAAATATTAAAAATACAAATTTACCGCATCAAGTCGAATTGATCTGTCCAGTCGATGTGGACCCGCGGCCGCACTTTCGTTCTTTTGTACTTTCGATCTTTTGTACTTTCGACCTTTTGTACTTTCGACCTTTTGAACTTTCGACCTTTTGTTTTTTGATCTTTTGTACTTTCGACCTTTTGTATTTTCGACCTTTTGTATTTTCGACCTTTTGTACTTTCGACCTTATTTTTTCGACCTTTTGTACTTTCGACCTTTTGTACTTTCGACCTTTTATCCGCCGCTCTTTATTATCCACCGAAAAGCTAATAAGACACAAAATTGATTAGTTTGGATTGATCTTAAATAATTTCTTTAAATTAAGAACACCACTGGAGCGGTAATTATGAAATAACTTCCACTTTGTTATACACCGTTTGTAATGAAATTTTATTGGCTATAACGAAGTATAGAACACATTTTTTGATAAAGAGCTTGGTTTTTAAGAAAATTGAATAAAACCTATGAAAAACATGATTTTTTTAATGATTTGTTGAAGTCACCCCCATTGACGGAGGTCGCTGGATAGTTTGCTATAAGTCAAACCCCACCGAATTTCACATTTTTAAAAAGGCAATTTCCCTGTCTACAAAAAAGTGTAGAACAAGTTTTTTCACGTTAAGCTTAGTTTTTGAGAAAATTAGATAAAACCTGTAACAAAAATGGTTTATTTTCTGTTTTTTCAAAATTAATTTAATTTACGGATGCCCCTGAAGTTTTATTTATAAAACCGATTTAATCACGTTATACGTCATTTTGAAGGAAATTTTATTGAGTGTGCCAAATTGTAATATATGGTTTTCTGTAGATATTAATTTTTTAAAAAATTAAATAAATCTTGGAAAAAACATAGGTATTTTTTCAACTTTTTTAAATTACTTCAATTAACGGACGCCGCTGGAGAGCTTGTTATTAGTCCAACTTTATTAAGTTATTCTATGTTGAAAAGGGAATTTTATTGTCTACAATAAAATAAATTATACATTTTTCCCTTAGAAGCTTAGTTTTTCAGAAAATTTTAAAAAACCTCAAACTTTCAGATTTTGGGGGTTTGGGGGGGTTTTTGGAGGTTTTTGCAGCCATTAAAAAAAAATAATATGTTATTATTTTTTTATTATACAAATATATATTTTGAATGTACACCTGTGACAATTTGGGCTCTCCAGCGACAATTTAAAATTCCGCCGCCATTTTCGCCTCAGCCCCTGTCAATATTTCGAGTTGGCAACAGGGATATTCGGATTCAGCGGGGTCAAAATAGGGGGAATTGCCAATTTGCCAAAAAGTAATATAAAATGCTTCTAGAAAGTGGATTTTCCCGAATCTTGCCTGAACTAATATGCTAATTTAAGGCAGAACGAATGCTTCATGCGTAAGTGAATACGTGCATTTAGACTGCATTTAGCCTCGCAACGAGGCTTGCGAGTTCTGCGTTAAATGAATACTTGCCTTAACATATTGTTACAAATTTAGCATTTTTTCAAACCATGGAAGAAAAATTCCAGGACGTGTCAAAACAGCTTATACAGCTTGAGAAAGATCACAACAAATTAAAATCTCAGGGATGTGTTGTGAATTCCAACCAAAACATTAAGCCTCCAAATTTGGATGGTACGTCTTTCTGGTCCACCTACAAACAACAGTTTGAAGCTGCCGCTGCTGCAAATGGCTGGGATGATGACAAAAAAACCTAGAGCCTTGTTACTAGCTCTACGAGAATTTGCTCTAGGATTTTTACGGTCCTTTCAAGCCGAACAAAAACAGAATTATAACGTTTTAGTAGCAACATTAGAAAGAAGGTATGGAGATGAACACTTGCGAAATTTACCTTGGTCAGAATTAAATATTCGTCAGCAAAGAGCAGGAGAATCATTGCAAGATTATGAAGCAGAAATCAGGAGGCTAATGTATTTGGCTTACCCAGAAATGCCAGAAAATTACAGAGATCCCTTTACGGTAGATCGCTTTTTTAACGGCTTGCGAGACATGGACTTACCAAAGTTACTTCGTCGAGAACGCATCCATAACAGCAGTAAAGTGTTGATTCAAGCCCTTGAAATTGTATCATCAAATAACATGTCCAGGCCAAAAGTAAGAGCTCTGTCAATTCAGGAGGGAGAAGAAATGAGCACTGGAGATGAGGTCAACTCAAAAACGCTACACCAAATATTTCAATCACTGATAGAGAAGATTTATTATTTGAAAGAAAGCAGACATTCCCCTCCAAATGTAAAGTGTTTCAGACGCGGACGTACAGGGCATATTCAACGCGATTTTCGTGTCCAAATGAGGTCTCGCTCACCATCTAGTGGGACAGAGTACCGAAGAAGAGATCAGGAAAACTAAAATTAGTCAACGCAGAGGGGCGGGTGTTGGCTAATGGGAATTTTGCCCCCAAAATTTACTCTATTAAGAGCTTAAAACATACATTGCTGACAGTCTTAACATCGACTGACTTATTAATGACAGAAAAGTTAATATAACAGTAGACACTGGTGATGCCATATCATTGCTTAAGATCAAAATTGGAACCGAACCGAACCGAACTCAAATGACAAGACAGCCCCCAAGATGACTAGCAATGGCCAAACAAGAAGAAGTTCACAATCTCATTAATAAAATGCTCACTGACGGGGCTATTGAAGAGTCATCAAGTCCTTGGTCATCTCTTGTGGTGTCGGTCACAAAAAAGGATGGAAGTACTAGATTTTGCTTCGACTACTACTAAACTAGTCAACGCAGAGGGGCGGATGTTGGCTAATGGGAATTTAGCCCCTAAAATTTACTCTATTAAGGGCTTAAAACATACTGCTGACAGTCTTAACATCAACGGACTTATTAATGGAAGAAAAGTTAATATAACAGTAGACACTGGTGCTGCCATATCATTGCTTAAGTTCCAAATTGCAACGAGAAATAAAATTCGACCAACAGCAAAGAAAGTAACACTTAAGACTGTGACTGGAGAATCCGCCGACGTGTTGGTGCAGATAGACATAGACTTACAGCTGAGAAGATTGAAGATTCGCCACACTGTATTAGTTGCAGAAATAGAAGACGAATTTATTTTGGGAATAGACTTGATAAGTACACATGGGTTTACATTTGATAATAAACTTAATACCTTAAGATTTGGGAATGAAGAGTTCATTTTTTCAAATAGTCACTTCAATAAAGAACCAATAAAGGTGGTGGCAGTATGCACAACAAGACTGATCGGTAACAGTGAGACCATAATTTTTGGGAGGCTAGAAGTAAACCACCAAGCTGCGTTGGATTTATAAGCCAACAGAATACACCCAACACCTACCTCGTTGCAAAGTCACTAGTTAAAACCGACTAGACATCCCGATTAGAATCGCCAATATTTTGCCAAATAGTGTCAAAATTAATAAGGGGGAGGTGGTAGCATTATTTGAACCAGTCCAGAAAGTAACAAGATGTGAAAAGCTAAATTCCGAGGATAAAAGCAGGTACTTCAGCGAGAGCGAGAGAGTTATAAAAGAACAAAGTAATAACTTCGAAACTAAGAGTAGTTCGGGACGCACAAACCCTATTCAACATTCCATCAACACTTGCGATGTCCAAACGATATGACAGCGCCCAAGAAAACTACCAATGGCCAAACAAGAAGAAGTTCACAATCTCGTTAATAAAATGCTCAGTGACGGAGTTATTGAAGAGTCATCAAGTCATTGGTCATCTCCTGTGGTGTTGGTCACTAAAAAGGATGGAAGTACTAGATTTTGCGTCGACTACAGGAAACTAAACGATGTGACCAAGAAAGATAGTTACCCACTGCCAAGAATAGACGACACATGAACAACACTGGCAGGATCATATGGGTTTTCTACTCTTGACCTAAAAAGTGGGTATTGGCAAGTGGGAATCTTTGAAAGAGATAAAGAGAAGACAGCATTCTCTGCTGGTAGTAGACTTTACCAGTTTTATGTTATGCCATTTGGCGTATGCAATGCCGTAGCAACATTTGAAAGACTAATGAAAGTTGCTCTACAAGGCCTTACTTGGAAAACCTGCCATTGTCTACGAGTTTCAAACAAAAACTGCCTAGTCTACTTGGATGATGTTATAGTAATGGGGAAATCATTTCAAGATCATCTAGACAATTTACGAGAAGTATTTTCAAGAATCCGTAATGCCAATCTTAAATTAAACCCAAAGAAATGTTTTCTATTTCAAGAAAAAGTTGAGTTCCTGGGTCAGGTCGTTTCCCGAGAAGGCATCCAAACTGCCGAAAATAAGTTACAAGCAATAAAAGAATGGCCTCAACCTCGTGACAAACATGAATTAAAAAGCCTTTTGGGTCTGTCTACATACTAGAGACGCTTCGTAGAAGGATTCGCCAACATAGCGTCTCCATTACATAGACCTACAGAAGATAAAGCTTCTTACAGATGGAATACCGAAGGTGACCAAGCATTTAGAAGACTAAAAGCAGCATTTTGTTCTAGTCCGATTCTCGCATATCCTATTCCAAAAGGTAAATTCATATTAGATACTAATGCAAGCAACGTTGGCATAGGAGCAGTACTATTCCAAGTACAAGATGACGAAGAACGGGTCATCGAATCTTTCAGCAAAAAGCTATCCAAACCAGAGAGAAATTATTGTGTTACCAGAAAGGAGCTGCTAGCCATCATTAAATCCGTAGATCACTTTTACAAATATCTCTATGGACAAGAGTTTCTGATTAGAACGGATCACGCTGCGTTACAGTGGCTCATGAAAATGAAACAACCTAAGGGGCAAGTCGCAAGATGGATAGAAAAGCTACAACAATACCATTATCAAATTAAGCACCGAGCGGGAAGGGTGCTGCATAATAATGCAGATACATTATCCAGAAGACCTTGTCCTGAAGATTGTAAACATTGCAGGATAATTGACCAGAAAGAAGGAATTACCTACTTGCGCCAGTTAAAAGTTAGAAGAGGAGAGTGGAGAATGGATGTCGGTTCGATTAAAACCACACAATTTATCGACAAAGATGTAGGACCTATCTTGCGATTGAAAGAAGAGAACAAGCCACGACCATCATGGCAAGATATCGCAAACCAAGGGATGATATTCATTCACTCATAGTAGAAGAAAACATACTTAAACGTCCCTGGGAAAGTGCCGATGACCGTACTGTGATTAATCAAGTAGTAGTTCCTAGGAGCATGGTAGACTATATAATGGCCGAATGCCATGATGGAAAATCGTGCGCGCCTGATAGGCATAAATAAAACCATGGATAAAATTCGAAACCGATTTTATTGGGTGAATTACTTTCAAGATGTGAAAAAGTCCAGAGGTCAAATGAAACAATATAACAAAGGTCTGCCATTTGAACGCATTGCTATTGATGTGGCACGACCATTTCCAGAAACTAAAAAGGGCAACAAATACATCCTTGTTGTCATGGATTACTGTAGCAAATGGCCAGAAGTTTTTACTTTGTCTAACCAAGAGGCCGCTACAGTTGCAGAAGTTCTGGTAAATGATGTTTTCAACAGATTTGGCATTCCTCTGGAACTACATTTAGATCAGGGGAGAAACTTTGAATCAAAGCTCTTCCAGAATCTCTGTGACCTTTAAGGAATACATAAAACACGAACTACTGCTTTATATCCGCAGTCAGATGGCATGGTTGAAAGATTTCATAAAACAATAGAAAAACATCTTTGCAAAGTTGTTGATGAGCACCAAACAGATTGGGACCAATATATTCCATTGTTTTTGATGGCCTACAGAACCGCCATTCACAATACGATAGGAGCTACTCCATCAAGTATCCTGTTTGGTAGAGAACTGCGTATACCATGTGATATCATGTTTGGTTCACCTGAAAAAGAACACATGACTATGTCGAAGGTTTAAGGCAAAAGCTGCACGATATCCATGAAGTGGTGAGAGAGCGAATAGAAATAGCCAGAGACCGCATGAAAGCGAGATATGACCTTAAAGCAAACTCTTCAGGGTTTAAAGAGAATGATCAAGTATGGCTATACAATCCTCAACCAAAGAAAGGAAGATCACCTAAGTTGACACCACCATGGGAAGGACCTTATAAAGTTGTTAAGAGAATTAATGATATAGACTACCGAATCCAGAGAAGTCCGAAATCCAATATGAAAGTTGTTCATCTGGACAGACTAAAAGCTTACCTGGGAAGTGTTGATCGAGACGATCAAACCTAAAGAGGAGGATAGTGTTACAAATTTAAGTTATTTAAATTTTATGGTTAGAATTTATTTAGGTTTAGTGTAGTATTAAGTTGACTTATCTTAAGGTTGTATTATTAGTCTAGGTTTTAGGCTATTGCTAGTGCGTTATCTGTGACTTGCGGTCGCATTAATACGAGAATTTTCCAGGCGTCGAAAACTGATGGAGAATTCGCGAAACTACGCAGACCCTATATATAGGGCCGGACATCGCGCATCGAGTCAATCATAGATAACAAACTATAGTAGCGAGATATTTACACGAAGTTAATAGGCCGATTACAGTAGTGAGTTATTAGCAAGTTATTAGTAACGCTAAGTGCGTGTTTTGTACATAATTGTCAAAATAAATTGACATATCGTTTTTGACAATTGCGAGTTTTATTTGCAGCAGTGAACCCGTAACAAGATGAAGGGTATACGGGAAAAAGGGGCTCATGAACATTTATTCTTTTTTACAGGAGAGCAATTTATAGGTTTTTTTGAGCCCCTTTTTGACCACTTTATTTCTAGTTTCTGGAGTATGGGACAATAGAACTGTAAAAGTTCTACACAAGATAACAATATGCCAATTTTCAATAAAATGTCGATAAGGCCCTTTTTCCTGTGTACCCTAATAGAGACCTAAATAAATATATAACAAATTGACGACGATACCCGAGAAAACCCCTTTCAATCGATGCTCTGAACAATTTAATGCTATGCTTGCTACACTTCTACAAAGGCCTTAAAAGTATTTAGGATTTTTTTTCCATAAAAAACTTTACTGGTACAGCTGAAGAAATTAATTTAAAAAAAGAATGGTTACTTCACACCACGGGTACAAAAATTTTACAACTTATTTACCCTTTAACATGTCCATAAGATCCTAAATCGACTTTGGTTTATCTTATGCAAAACAGTCTTAATCCTAGTTCAAGTGCAAGTATAAAACTAAACCGTTTTAAAGAAAAGTAGGAGAAATTACAACAAACGTTACTGAATTTAAAAAAGTGACTACAAAGTCTAAGTTTCTTTGTAATGCTCGTACAGCTTCGACGTCTGATTGACGAGAGTATTTGATTGGCATGCGCAATCCTAATTTAATTAAAAGACACTTCAGGAACCAAATAATAAATTTATAGTAGTTAGGCCTTTTTTAACACACATAACTTATGGAAAATAAAAGAATGTTGTTTTGAAAATCTCAATAGCCTTAAAAATAGTAAATAGATTTTAAATCGAAGTTACCCCTATAACATTGTGAGTGGTTTTTAATGTATTTGACGTTGAACAGGGTATATTAAAACCATATTAAAGCTTATAAAATTTTGCTTTAAGCAACCTAAATAAAAGTTTACTTGAGTCTTGGGAATAAAGGATTTTTTTTGTTAAATTATTAGTACTTACCTACGAAAAAACGTTGAACCGAAAATACGAAAAAAAAATGGCTATTACAATTAGAAAATAAATACGATTAAAAGAAAAAAAAATGTGCTCACGTACGTACTATTCTAAAGTTACATTCTTTTACTTTTTTAAAGATATTTATATATACATAATGGTCAGTAGCCATAGCGTCAAAGTTTAGCCTCAGTGGTTTTTTGATGAAGGTTTTATAACACCTGTTGTGATCGTCTACTAATCCCCACAACTTCAAGTTTCTTTTAATTGTTAACGGTTTGATCCGAAGTAGTGAAAGTTGGCACGCATATCGACCTTTCAGTACTGATTCTTCAGTTGTCAAAAAAATATTACATTTATGGCACCTAGAGGGCCTATGGAGCCAAAATGTGTTTTTGAATTATCCCTTATATCCCCTAGACTATTTCACCTGTACATCTAGGTCTCACTTAATTGGTAATTCATAAAATTAACAAGAGGCTTACTAATTACAAAAAAATAATTGAAGCGGTTAATAAGGTTATAAGAAAAAAAATGACTTGATCATGATGTTTGATCAAAATAAGATTTTGAGGCCCTGCAGCCCCTAGGGGCCGAGGGCCAATTATAAGGTGTCTTTTGGTACAATCTCGATAACCTAGGGCAGAGTATAAGTCAATAAACTTTTTTATCATAAATGACAAACAAAATTAACTCTAATTAGGGGCCTTACTAACAGCGTTGCATTCTTTTTATATAGCAAACCTGTTAGTAATTGTATGAGCTACCAATTTAGTGAGACCTAAATGTACAGGTGTAATAGCCTAGAAGATTTAAGCGATAATCTAAAAATACATTTTTTTCTTATACGCGTTAACCTAAATTACTCCAGTTTAAACCGTTGAAAATAAAAAAAACATTTTGATATTCTACCTTTTTAGCATTTTTACCCAACTGCAGCACGGCGAAAGAAAGGGTAATGTTTTTGTTGGGATATAATATGTATGTTTGTGTCGCGCTAGAGGCTAAACGGCTGAACCGATTTTGACGAAAAAGGTGTCGTTGAATTGCTACTGATCCCGAAGGTGTTATAGGCTATATTTTTTTTAAACAGGAGTCAATACGGCGGTCTTCAGACGCCATTTTGTCACATGATGTAGGCTTTAAGGTATACAAGTTACCTTAATTTCAGTGAAATTTTAATGATATTCGCATAATTTTATCAAATATAGGGCAATTTCAAAAATTCTTTCTGCACACGCTTTAAGATTTTTTTCCAATACCATTTTACTAGTTTCCCCCTCGCCCTCCCAGCCTCCTTCCCATCCACATTATTAGTAATATTTGTAGCTATAACTTATACAAATATAGAGCGATTTCAAAAATCGTTTCTGCACACGCTTTAAGATTTTTTTAACACCATTTTACTTGTTTCCTCCTCCCTCTCTCTCACCTTCACACAATGAAAGGTAACACTATTCGCGTCCGTAGAAAATCTACACGTACTTTTTGGGTAACCCTAAATGAATGGTAAATGCATAGTGCTTTTTATAAGGCAGAATAAGAATTAAACCTAAAAGTTGGAAATAAAAAAATAATAACAAAAAAAAATAACCAACTACTGAATTTACTTGTAACGACTAGTCCCAGTTGTGTACAAAATTACCCAAAAACCTGATTTATGAAAATACAAACCTGTATAAGTGTATAATTCCGTAAGTGCGCTTTGGGCATTAACACCAAAAGTTGAAGTCGTACATTATAGATATAACTATCAATTTTGTACCAAACTGCGAATAGTCGTTACAAGTAAATTTAGCAGGTGGTTGTTTTTTTTATTATTTTTTTTTATTGTGTCTGTTAACAGGTCAGGCAGTATTGGTTCCTATCAATAATTAGTAATTGGCAAAGACAGACGTTCTAAAATCTTTATTAAAAAGTAGAAGAAAGACGTTATGGGCTAATAATATAAATTCTATAATTTATTTAGTACGTTTTCTTGTTTTCTGGGGCATCGCTTTACTTTTTTTTCCATTTTGCCCAAACTATAATACCTAGAGGCTCAGTTTTAGTCCCGTGTTAAAGCTAATGGAATTCTTCATAAATGCATTATATTACCAATTTTCTTTAGAAAGGTTAGTTTAGCTGGTACGAGGCTTAGAAAATAAGCCTACCGGTATAATTTCAGTTTTTATAAAAAACTGCACATCTTTGACCACACGTATCTGCGCAACCAGTGATTGGGGGGCTTTACAAAAGCACTAAATATAAATACCCAAAATAAAATTTCTTAAGGTAGATTTTTTGAAAAAACTAAACAAATTGCATGATATTCGAGCTCTCTGGAAAGGCACAGGGGTGTCAGGGTTGCAAACTTGAGTGTGAACTACCCTAAAAGATACTAGCAACATCAAAAAAGCGTAGATACATGCGCATTTGCAGTGTTGAATGCTTTTCTTGACTGGCCTTATAACGAAATTTATTTTTGTACGCAATATTAGTCCCCTGTATTAGAAAGTTAATAAAACGTGAGTTTTTACAGTATGGCTTTATATGCTTATCCTGGTTGGAAATAAACGAGTAAAACCTTTTAGGGACCTTTGTTCGTGCAACTTTAATTCTCGCAAAATTCCTTTCAATTTTTTTTATAACTCTGGGCTTGAGATATTTGCTAAAACTGATTATACATGGTGTTTCACGAACATCGAAACAGAGGCCTTTTTGGGTATTTAGAGTGCGAATTTGGAGAAACGCTCGGACACGTCGATTTTGTTTGCGAGTGGGACAATTTTTGGCTATTTTGAAATTTTTGTAGCACGAACCCCCTTCGGTATACCTTACCCCTATATTTTGAATAGGGAAAGTGGGTCTAGCGATACCTTGTTTTTGGGACAAGGGATAAAGTAACAATTTTAAAACAGCAGCCTAATTTGCAAATTGATAACATGCCTCCAAATTTCATTAATTCTGCCATGAATCTTGGAACTATTTTAGATACTGAAATGAGATTTCGTGAACTTAATACAAAAATCATTTTTAAGTCTTAAGCTTCTTTATTGAAACAAACATTTTCTTAATAAAACATTAAAACGCGATTTATGTTAAAGTTTGTTCTTATCGAATTTCAACTACTGTGATTTTATCTATGGCACATGTAGCGTGCGAAACTCGAATACAAAAAATCCAAAATAGTTGCTGCAGACTTATTTTCAACCTTAAAAAATATGATCCTGTCTCTGAAAAAATAAAAGAGCTTTCCTGGTTAAAAATGGCATGAAACTTCATTTGGTTAATTTTATCCACCAGCTTTTACAAAGTACCCATTCTACCCCTCTTAAAGCTAAGTTTATAACTGTATACATAGAAATGATAACTTATTATCAATTCCTAAATAACGAACTGCCCTTTATAAAAAAAGTTATCTCTCTCTCTCTTTGCCCAGTTTTGCCATATCTGTTTATAAACTAAAAGTGTAACTATTTTTTGTGGAATATTGTATGCTCACTGTTTTTTTTTCTCCTTATCAATACTATATAGAAAAGAATAATGTAGTATTTATATTTTTTTGTTGATATGCACCTATCAATGCTTTTTTTGTCTTCTAGTGGTTAAGTGGAATAGCTAATAGCTAGACTTTGCCACACTGAAGCCTATTTGTTTGAGATTTGTAATTTATTTTTTTAATCTAATAAAAGTCGTTTTTATTATGTATTCTATTTATTTATCTATGAAAAATTAGCTTGCGCGACAAGGCGGAGCAGGGAAGTGTCCCTTTAAATAAAATCACGACACCTAATTAAAAAGTATATTCGTACAAAAACTCGATAACAACATTTTGGAAATAAAAGAAACGTTACAAAATTGTTTAAATTGAAATCCTTTTGTAGGTCGACTGCAACAGCTAGGTCAGCGAAAGGAGCTCTTCTGGACGACAAGAAACAACTGCCAAAACCTGTGCTAATTCTTCATATTATTATCTTTGTTTGGCTCAGCAATTGTAAAAATTTTATAACTGATTCTGCGGTGTAACAAAACGGGATTTGAATATAAATGGTATTTTTGCCATTTATAAGTTTTTAAAGATTTTTTATTAAATATTGTTTTGACATCAACAAGCATTAATTATATGCAAGACTAGGTTAAGATTAAGTAAAATTTATGGCAACTCGGCGACTTGTTTTTGGGCATATTTTCAGGGTCGCTGTATTTTAATAAAAGTTGTATTCGTCTAATATGTCCTTTGAGCCACTAACATCAAAATAATTCATATTTTGTAACTGAAAACAAATTAGCTAAACTATTTTCGACTTTTAAGAAACACACTGTATGATTCTAACTTTATCGATTTTCTCAGTCCACACATCTTTGAATTGCGGTGGTATTTTGTCTCTTTGTCTTTCTCGCCAATGCGAGAGAGCTTAAGTTTCAGACCACGGCAACCAAGAATGTTTGTGGGAGTAAACCGTTAAAGAAAGCTTAGATTTAGACCAATCAGCTAGCGGCAAGCTGAGACTGTCTAGAAAGCAGGGTAATGAAACTTTCGAAAGTCTGGAAGAAGTTCACTTTTTAGTTACGCTTCGCTTGTATCGTTACGCTTCCATTCACACTTCTTAAGGGGGGTTTTATTTTAACTGGGGAAATTTGTCATCATTTTAACATTGTATAAGCTATTATTTTTATTATTCATAATTATTTTAGTCTTTTCTTTTGGAGTTTATTAATTTTAAAACTTTTAATTATTACTGTTTCCAGTGTTTTGAAATAATGTTTTTATCTGTTTTATGGTTTTATTTTTAACATCAAAATACAAACCATTAGTTGCCCTAAAATCGGCATTTTTCTTCAACAATATATCCCAAACCTAAACAGTAATATTAAGTAAATTAAACAGTTGATTGAATAGTTTCACTAATTCAATCAACGTTTAAGATGTTGATAAATATATGTATTTACAAAAAATATATAAAAGGTTTATAAAACCTAAAAGTTTAAGAAGTGTAAATATTTGAATACAAAAGTTTAATAGTAGTAAAAAGTCGGTATTCAACTAATAAATATAAGAAGTGAAAGTGTGAAGCTACAAGAAGAAAATTGAAAAGGTATGTATGATTATCCTACATTAGTTATATATTTGAGAAAAACGTTTATAGCATACTTTTCCTCCAAGAACCGTCAAATTCCCTTTCGAGATCGTGTAAATTTAATAACATATAGTTACATTTAATCTTTTTATAATTTATATAAGTTGTAGCCTAAGTTGGTAGCTTACAACATTTAAGCCTTGGCCACTTGAGGTGACAGTACCACTGTCACATACTAGGCCCCTGATACAAAGTGGTGCCAGTAGTTCAGGGTAATTTAGTTTTTGGAAAATTTGTGAAAAAAATTTGGAAAATTTGGGAAAAATTTTGGAAAAATTTGTGAAAATTTTATGTTGAAAATTTGAGAAAAACTCAGTAGTACTTTAGTTAACCCATTGGTAGTATTTTGTTGGAAAAACTAAAGGAAATTTTTGTAAAATTGTTCGTTTAAAAAGAAATAGTCTTGTCTAGTTTTTGAAAACCAAAACTAATTTGTTGGAAGATGTGCCATAACTGTTTTTCGTTGTTTAATTTACTAACGTTATAATCTGTGTTACAATTATTTTATGTATTTTTTAAATATTTTTAAATATTTTTTGTCCTTGAAACAGTAAATGCAAGGAAAATGTCAATGTCATGACAATTTTTCTATTGATATATGATCACTTTAAATTTTGATAAATAAAGATAAATTGGTAGAATATTTTTTATTGAAAAGTTAAGTTTAAATACTATCCGAATATGCCAGAAAATAAAATGCTCTCCATTTCTATCTGGAGGACGGACTCTCCGGCATGCGAAAGGATCAACCTTTTGCCTTAATAAAGTTTTACTGAACTCTAGATTTGAGTTATAACTCCAAAACTGGTAAACTTTAAAATTGTTCCATTGAAACATTATTTAAATAAAATGGATATAAGAGTCCATTATTTTGTCTTAATTGTAGCATAGTGTTGTTAAAATAAAGTCTCATTAAACTTATCATTCTCTTGCCATTAAAAGCCTATTTTGTCGAAACTCGAAAAGCTCCTTAAGCTTTTGTTTTTCTAGCTGAATTTTTTAAGAATCATTTATTAAAAACACAAAAAAAGAGTCCATTGCAACTCTTTATTTTTGATTAGTTGGCTGAAACAATAATTGCCAACCCTTCCTCTGACAAACCCCTGATTTTTTGAAGACACCCGTCAAATATAACTAAGGGAGGATATTTTTTAATTTATTTTATTGCATTAATAACAGTTTTTTTTATGTTTTTTTGAACCATTAAACCTTTTTTATTAATATTTAATAACATTTTTTGTATAAATAATACAAAAATTTATGTTGTCATTATAAAATTGTTTTTATAAATATTTTTTCTTCGTAGATATCGATATTTCTACTTTATTTTGGTTTTATTGTTTGTTTAATACCTAAAACTTCATTTGGCAAAAAGTACCTAAGCCAAATTATTTGACCATCTAAGTATCCACAAGGGTGTAATTAATTAATCTCAAGTTTTTCCATTGATATTGCATCATAACTTTAAAAATTATAATTTCTAACTACTTTTTCCATGCAAGCGTGGGTAGCATAGCATAGTCTATTTGCAATCATTATGGCAATTTCATCTCTCATAAATTTGTGCTACAGGACTGTTGTAAAGTGTCTGGTCAGGATAAACTCAAAAAACAGACCTAGCTACTAGCAATATCTTGTATAGAATGTTTTTTTTTTTGTAATTTTGTAATTTTTGTACTCTCTATATCATACATATATGATTGAGATTTACCACAAGTTTAAACCAACAGTAAGCAACCACGAAGTATTTTCAAATTTTATATTTTTATATTTCCAGATTTTCAAAATGTATTTTTTTTTTCAAATTGCACACAAGTTTCTTTTTGGAAAATAAACGTGACTGATTTCTTTGTATCTCAGTAACAACTTTGTCGATTATGAGAAATTTCTTTATTATAAGGTTCACAAGTAAATCCTTCAAAATTTTAAAAGCACTAATTTGTTAAAACCATGGACTAAATAAATGCTGAGATCGATTCTATACAATTATTATCAAATTAAAAATAAAAAAAAATTACGTTTTGTGTTACAAAACATTCAAACATAGCATTCTTTAAAACGACGTACCTGTTGAACTATTTTTGCTTTATAATTTTCTTATTAAAGTACGTATTATTCTATTCATAAAAGAAAATGTGATTTTTTTTCTTAAGTTGGATATTATCAGCACTATCTGCAAATTCACAGCTTTTAAGTAAGGTGAGGTAAATGTAAAAAACCTCCTGTATATTTTTTTGGTTTTTTTGAGAGAGACTCTATTTTATTTATTTTCTTTCACTAACATGTAGGTAATCATGTGAATTTCGTTTCATAATATTTTTAATGAAATTAAAAAGTATATTGTCGTTTATTATCGTAAGTTATTGTCAAGCCATTTTTGCAAAATGGCATACCTAATTAAATATTATGAAATGGAAAAACCTATGTAGAACCCTTCATTCAATTTTCTATGATTCAGGTAAAGCCAACTAAATTGTCCGAACAAAAACTTTCGTGTTTTTGTTTGTAAAGTCATAAACTAATTTTGTCTCAGGTATTATGTAGATGTAGCATAATAAAAATATTTTGGGAAAAATCACAATAAAAATTATTTTTGCTTTATTTTGTCATTATCTTTGCCCTTAAAGGAATTAATCCGCTACATGCGAAGTAGTATTAGGTAATTAACTATTTATGTTAATAAATTAGCTTATCACACTTAAATATCTTATAAAATATTAACACCTTTGAAATTAAAACCTAAAAAACGAAATATTATCAACTAGATCATTCTGAGTTAAAACCATGATGTAGGATTTCTAGATAAATACTAAAAAAAATTAAAAAATTATTAAGGAGCTTGATAAAAAAAAGCCATATTATGAAAAAAAATACTGATCTTTGTCAGCATTAAAATTTGGTACATGTCTTAATTTGAAGACCTATTTTTTCGAAGCAAAATCTAAAGTTATATCCTAAGAAAGGTTATTAAGAAAATTCGACCTATTTTAAATGAAAGCCATAAAATAACCACCTTTAGCGAAAAATTTAGGTTATTTTTCATATATTCAAAAATCGAAACGTTCACCTAACAGAAAACTAAACGTTTTTTGTAGAAAAAATAAAAATGGCATCCATATAGGTTTACTAGTTACCATCTTAAAACACAACTTAGCTTATTTAGAGACTGTTTCATCCTATTTTTTATTCGTATGTTATTGTACTGAATAATAACTTTATTGAAAAAATAAATAAATTATCCACCAATTAACTTAAAAGTCAAAACACGTTAACTAAACTTAAGAAAGGACTATATTACCTATTGAGAACTGCCCATAAGCGTTTATCTCAGTACATATTTTAGATCGAGTCAAAATTTTTATTTATAAAATCCTTGTAGAAAGATTTTCTTTTATCATCTGTATTTAAATACACTAAACGCCACCAGGGGGAGCAATGATTGACATTGCGCAAGTTGTAATTAAACATTATTTGTTATAAACTACCACTAGTTTTATTGTCTAATAACAAGAGTGAAGATATCATTTTTCTGTGCATAATGTGTGTGACATTCACAAGTTACCACAGAACACAGTAGACAGAAAACATAATTTTTTGACAGTAATTTTTGAGTTAGGTATTTATTTGCACGGTAATTAAACAAGTTTTGCATTGGTAATTTTAACAGTACATTCATTACCTTTTAAAAAGAATGGTGCTATCTATCTATCTAGCCTTCTTCGATCCATCTTTGGATATAGTCCTCCTTCAATATCTTCCACTCTTTCCTGTATGACGCCGTGTTCATCCATCTAGTTCCCGCATGTTTCTTCAAATCGTGCGCAAATCTCATTTGTGGTCTTCCACTACCTCTTTTATTTTCCCAAGGTATCCAGTTTACAATACATTTGTTTGACAGAAAGACGATCGATTTAACAAATGTATTGGTGCTATCATAATCTCATAGCATTTTTATTGCATAAGGCTAATAATTTGTTGTCACTATAGTTGGTGACAGTGAAATCATTTTGATTAGTTTGAAGCTAGAAGATATTTTCTTGAAATTTTTATTAAAAAGACCAAGTTTACAGGACATGTCCATGTCATTATGACTATATAGGTACATTATTGATTTTTATTAAAAAGATATACAAAATTAAGTAGCATGTTTTAAATAACTAAAAATATAAACAATTTAAATAAATAAATTCGATAAGATCAAAGTACCATGTTTGATGTAATATGTAGGTTTACACCAAAACACCAGATAACCTAAAAAGATTGCTTAGCAGTTCCTTTTCCATACTTTATAAGAGAAGTACTAATAATTGTTTCTAAAATTTAACCAAAGATAATGATAAATCAATCTATTTTTCGAAATTTGACTTGACCTTTGAAATTGGATAAAGGTATTTGATATTTTTCCTAAAATAAAAACTCACGTATTTTGAGTTAGTATTAATTTTATACATATTCTTAAAAATAATATTATTTAACATAAATAATAATTATTCAAATAAATATATCATAATTTCCATTTAATAATTAAAGACTGGTTAAAGAGAAAACGCAAGATGTAAATATGGAAATTTAGGTTATACATAACCAATAAGCTAACTTAATTATAAAATTAAATAAAATCAAACAACAAATATAAAACCCTTTGGCTAATAATCAGTAGATAGGATTAGTAGCAAGGAAACGAGACATAAATTAGTTGAACGACTTGATTAGTGTGATTCAAGCAAATAAACTGTTTTGAAAAACAAAACCAACTTTTGAAAAATTTTACATTATTATAAACTGGGAATGACACCAGTACATACGTTGCAAAAGGATACTCTGTATATTTGCTTGAATCAATTTAAGTATAATAAAGATTTTTTCTTAACAAATATGGCATGCATTGAAATTTTAGATTTTCGTTTTTATGACCAATTTCAAACGTCTGGGCTATTAAAATGTCCACAAATAGACCACTTCATAATTTTGAAAAACACATGGCTCGGTTTTTATAGAGCCCTTTTTCTATTCATCCAAGTACAGAAAGAAATGGTCTGGAATTTTTAAAATAAACACATCTGGGGAAAAAAACGTTTCTTAGAGAGCCTCTTTTCTTTACCTACTTCGTTGGTCCGTACGCATAACAGTGGCGTATCTATTTTATTTGGGGAAGGAAATATTATAATAAATATTGCATAAAACTATTTTGCATATTGTCCAGACCAGTGTATTATGTGTGTCCAAAACAATTATATTTTAAGATTTGGGAGGGAAATTTCACCTTTTTTTACCCTCCTGTAGATCCGCGTCTGACGCATCTATTCACATTTAACTTTTCGGTATCTATTAACTGAACTATGATATTGTATTTAAAAATCAAACAAGCTTTCGCGAAAACAAAGTTTTGTTTCTCTCATATTTTTCCGTGGGTAGCTTGAAAGCTCACGGGGGTCCAATGTTTGATTTTTCATTCACGGGTACTATTAAATTTATAATTTTCGAACAAGATCTAGTTAGAAAAATGCAGTTCCTTGATTTAAATTTCATTAAGGTCGGCCGGTTATTTTTGAGTTGACCAGCTAAATCTAGAAAATAATGGCTTATGTACATTATTCCTAATATTCTCGTAACCACATCACATGTGACGATTTTTGTGCGTTAAATTAAAAAAAATATATAGGATTTATATTTACAAACTAAAAAAAATTTTTGGTATTTTCATATCTATATGATATAAAGTTTTTCATAAAAACTTTTTACAGTTGATCAGTACATTTTCGTAAGATCTAGATCATTCTTCTTCTTAACATTTTGCTACTAAGTTAATATATAAGTATATTGGCAAAACAATGAGTTTCTACCACGTCGTGTAAAACACAGTGTTACACAATAGACCCGCGAGTACAGTACGCTACTGAAAACAGCTTACATAAATTTCTATCTATCATTTTTTTTAACTATATTTCATTTTTATAAATTATACCATGAAGTAATTAAGACCTTTTGTTTCTATTTTTGTTAACCTTAAACGTGTCATTTGAGCTTTTAAACCTTCATTTTTGTTTAAGACAACTACTAAAACTTAAACCTATTGGTTAGTATTTTTTTTGTTTGTCCATGTTAAGATTTAAAAGAAAATTGAGAAATTTCTCAAATTTTGAGTTATTGACAGTTAGGTCAAACTTTTGTTTATTTTCATAGCTTTCTGCACCCTTCATTATTTTCATAGCATTCTGCACCGTTCGTTATTTTAAAATTGGCTAATGTAATTTTTCGATAAATTTACCTATAAGATGTTTCATGGTAGTAATTTTTATAAACTGCTAAAAAAAAAGTAGCCCAAAAGAAAGGTCTATTTGCCAGACCTACTTCGTACTGTATGTTTTTTTTTTTTGAAAAGTGCTAATAACACAATGCCTTCTTAGCTAAGGTATAATATGCATAGAGTTCTGTAATTTTTCAGTTAAGTTTTCTCTGCACAGTTCATCAAACTATTTCACAGTTTTGACTGCGAATTGAGTTAGTATACAGATAATTTGAATTTTCTTTCTTTTATAGTATTCTTTTGTTTTTTCTTTGTGTTCCAAGAAAATGTTGGATAGATACATACATCCAGGATATTATTAGCACATGTAAATAGTACTGAATCTCAAAAGTTTTAAGTTATTTGCACACAGAGATAATAACTTGCGTGCGTAAATATCTTGGTAACCAAAAGATTTAGTACATTCGTTTCTTTGCTAACTTTTGTAATCTTCTTATCCTGTTTAATAAAAAAAATAATTTTTATGCCATTATCATCAGAGCTTACTTTCTTTTTTTCAAAAGACTGTTTTTTAATGTGTTATTACTATTTTGCTGTAGTTGGACTTACTCTACACAGTAGTTGTTTACTACTACTATGTCGGTTTAGAACGTTTTTCTACGTTGTCCGACGCCTATTTTCCACCTCCTTCGATCCTAACAGTCATCTTCCGTCAGGTTTTTTTTGACTCATTGATCTTTGGATTGACTGTTGCCATTCCAGTTTAGGACGCCCTCTTTTTCTGCGCCCTATTGGTTGCCATTCTAGGACATGTTTTGGTAATCTTTCGTCGTTCATCCGTTGGGCATACCATATCAGTTGCCTTTTAGTGATGTCATCAGTTATGCTTTCCTCGATTCCCATTCTTTCTTTTATGATCTCATTTCTTGTATAATCAGTTCTGGATATTCTCATTGATCTTCTTATTGCATCCATTTCGACACTTTCCATTGGAATGGAATGGAAAGTGTAGTTGTTTAAATAAACGATTAATTTTTCTGAATTAGAGGTAGTTGACATTTCATCCCCTACCCATTCTTCGCCAAAAAGTTTAATTTTTTTTGTAATAGCTCAAGCCACACACGTATTGAAAAACCTATAAAAAATATTAATCTAGATCCTACATCAATTTGAAGGTCAAAAGGAACAATCTCTCTCTTGAGTTTTTAGATTAGATCGTCGATGTCAAAAAGGACAATCTTTGTCTTGAGTTTTTAAGTTTTTTTTGTTTCAATATTTGCAATTTTGACACTAAAGATATTTTTTCTCTTGCATTGCAAAAGCAAGCCTGTCTATCATTACATAGACATATATAACATACATTAATTAAGTAATGCCTCAGCATTCTAACTTTTTAAAATTTTGCATTTGTAGAGGTTTTATTGTTTTATTCGCCTAAAAAGTTTTTAATTATCATCTAATCCTCGTAATTAATGAGCACTCATTTAAAATTTGTACAAACTTGTTTTAATTTTTAATAACTACGAGACCGATTTTAATGAAAAGAAAAATAATAGTGTCTAAACACTATGTTAAAAGCATAATAAATTCATTGAATGATGTTTTAAAGAAAAAGTTTTATTATATTTGTTAAAACCATGTATAAAATTAGTTTTATAACTTCGTTTTCTTTTATAGGTGAAGACCATGACATCCGACAACTGTAGAGGTCTACGATTCTCTGGACTTTTCCCCCAAAAATTTTACTCAATTAATATTTGTTTTTATTTCAGGATTGTATTGTTTGTATTGATCAAGTTGAAAGTTTTTAAGAACTATTTGTTCTAAAATTGTTTAGTAATTTTTGAGATATTTTTTATAAATGAAAAAAGTCTATTACTATCTGTTGAGTAAATATGTGAGAGGGAAGTATTTTTGAATTAAAGCGTCCTAGAATATTCTTTTAACGTAACTTTGGTATGGCAAAATGGATCTGTGTTTGATGTATGCAACTTTTGTTGTATAAGGAATGTTATAAAGCAATAGACCAATAATAATTCGCCAAGTGGAATCGTCGCGTTTTCTTTTTCTTTTGTTGTTTTTTTTGTAAGACGAGGGCGAATTAATGTTTTCGCTGTTTGTATCATTATAGTTTAGATTATTTTATAAAATGTTTTTTTTAAAGGAATGAGTGTTTTTAGCTGGATTTTAAACTCCCCAGTCATTGAGAAGAAGGCTGAGGAGTAAATTGGGAAAATTTTTCTTCTCCACTCGAGAGGGTGTTTCTATGGTATACCTATAATTAAAATTTTCAAAGGGTTACGGTATAGTCAGTTAAATGTTTTAACCAATCTTTATCAAGAAAACTACTGAATTAATAATCGTCATGTTATAGCTTACATGGTCTACAGGTGAACTGGTCTAAAACAGCGGAAAAATTTTTGGGTTGGATTTTTGTGTTTCTTTCAAGTCAAATAATTTTGTTAAAAATGGGAATTTAAATTTGGGAAAAACTATTCTATTCTATAAGGTAGAGGTAAAACTTTACCTATGAAACGAATAAAAATTATATCAGGGTAGGTTAATGAAGACAGTGACATCACATCTAGTAGATTCCAGTAAGAGATCTAGGTAATTTTCTATTTCGCCATGTCGGGAACTCATTTTTGAGTTATACTGGGTAAACAATAGACCGGAAAATTTATTTAACTAGAAGATTTGGAGTAGTCTCTTTCTTTTATACACACCTGTGATCTTCTAATTTCAGAAAGCTGGCCAGTAACCAGAAATGCTGAGCTCACAGTGTCTTATGTTTTCTAATTAGGGAGACAAAAGCGTTGTCGTTGAATAAATTTTATATTTCACAATACAATTTTCTATTCTTTTTTATTATGACGAAACATGATTTAGATTTGGTATACAAGAGTCACTATATGTTTTTACAGGAATCTCTGTTGAAGTGATGATGGGATATTATTTTAAAACAGGTTTTATGGTAGACATTTGGACAATTTTTCTGACTTGGTTAAAAAATAGGTTAATTAGATAATATTTAGAGATAGATAGATCAATGAAAAGATCGAATGCAAATAAAAGAAAACAACTATAGTCCGTGACCTACGACAGCTCTTTGTCTTTTCAGGCCGGATCAACGCATTTTGCATTTTTACCCGTCATCAAGACAGTGAACGTCAATCAACGGAATTTTTAAGCCAAATAATACTAACAAATCTTTCATTGATCGATATTGTATAGCAGTGTTTCGCCTGCTTGTGTTTTTTGTTTCTCTCGTATCTCGGTAGATGGCGCTTCTTGCTATAGTTCTTTTATTATCTACATTTAATTAGAGACAAAACCGTCTAATTAACTTCGCAAGATTTGTCACATTGACCAGCAGTGTTCTGAGGAGTCCCATAAGGACGAAACAGTTAACTGTCAACACTTTTTAGGTGTCCATTAGATCTTGGACCCCCGTGAGGTTAGGCTTTCGGGCTACCCACGGAAAAATATGAGAGAAACAAAAAACTCCTTTTAGCGCGATTAGCCATAAAACTTGTTTGATTTTTAAATTCACGGGTACGAAATTTCACGTATATTGAATTATGTTTTGATTTGTTCTAGTAAAAAATATTATATTTGAATTTGTTCTATTTAAAAAAAATCTATGTGGATTTGTTTCACTAAAATCTTAACTATGATAAAAACTTGTATTTCAGTTTTTGTATCATGTTGTGTTTGTTTTTGCTAACTTACATATATTTATTTTCAGTTATTTTTTTTCTATCAAATGAGTTATTTTTATATGATTTGTTTTTGTTTCAATAGAGTATTCCATGTTTGTTTTAAAGTTTATTGTGTAAACCTGGTAGGGTTGTTTTTTTTTTATTACACTGAGAACAATAAACCGACTTAAATTTTTAAATCTTTTTTTCTTGTCAAATATTGTCAACTAAACGTTTTTTTTTCTCGTTATTGTAAATTAATCTTGTCTTAAGGTAGTTGAATTTTTTATAAATTATTGTCAAATAAACCTATTTTTTTTATTCGGTATAAATATATTTTAAAGTTTTAAAATAATAAATTTTAATATTTCAGTTAGTGTTTGTAATTTCTTGCTTTTATCTTTGTTTTAAAATTTATTTTTTATGCAAACACGTTTTTTTGGGTTAGACAACCTTTGGTAGGTTATTTGCCGTCTAACTAGTTTTAGTTCACCTAAAACTTGTTTATGAGATATAATCATAAAATCAAAAATTTTCAATTTTTTTTTATTTAAATAATATATTTCTTAAACAATTAATTTTGTTTTACATAAGGTTGGTTTATTGTTATTAAAAACATTGTTTTCCTCTATTAAAATTATTTTATTTTTAGGTCAGCTAATGCAAAGTGTTGTCAACCAACCAACAAATTTCTTCCACAAACGGTTTAATCAACCAAGCAGCCATTCCACCATTAAAGTCATTAGATCTGCCAAGCAGCCATCATCACTACAATCGACGTCTTCTTACCGTCGCTGTGCAAACCTGCAATTGGATGCTTCTTTCCAAATTCAATACAGAGTCTGCTGTTCACCCTTAGTTTCAAAGATGGCCAATGTGGAAACTCAGCTCTTGCTGCGTACCTAGTGTTTGTTAAACACTATGGAGGAAACGGTTTGGTTTGGAGACTCCCTTAATTTATTTACGTTAACTTAAATCACTTTTTTTTGTCTCCACAAATTTCTGCATAAGCGTGTATATAATATATACTTTAATGTAGTAGTTTTCAAACAATGTGTGTTAAAATTATATATTTCTATATATTTTTCGGTTTATTTGTCAATTTTATTTTGCCCTCATTTAGTTTAAGTTATCGTTGTTATTAAGCTGCACTGATATTCTGATTCTTTCAGTACTGTTTGGAATCTACTGATCGTTCACCATGTTTGTTGCTGACTAGCTGATCTAAGATGTTGTACCTGATCCAGTGTTGTTGTTTTGTTCCAGAATGGACTTCAAGTTTTTTCCAGCCAGAATGTTTGTTCACCATCAGATATCCAGAGAAGAAAAATGGAAACGAAGAGCGTTATAGTTTTAGTTTAGATTTGTGTTGTCTGCACTACTTAATGCTTGTTGTTATAAACCATTTTATTTCGACTTGCGTTTAAAAAAAATTGTTTATACTTAATCAGGGGGGAGTAATGTAACAAAACGGGATTTGAATATAAATGGTATTTTTGCCATTTATAAGTTTTTAAAGATTTTTAATTAAATATTGTTTTGACATCAACAAGCATTAATTATATGCAAGACTAGGTTAAGATTAAGTAAAATTTATGGCAACTGGGCGACTTGTTTTTGGGCATATTTTCAGGTTCGCTGTATTTTAATAAAAGTTGTATTCAGCTAATATGTCCTTTGAGCCACTAACATCAAAATAATTCATATTTTGTAACTGGAAACAAATTAGCTAAACTATTTTTGACTTTTAAGAAACACACTGTATGATTCTATCTTTATCGATTTTCTCAGTCCACACATCTTTGAATTGCGGTGGTATTTTGTCTATTTGTCTTTCTCGCCAATGCGAGAGAGCTTAAGTTTCAGACCACGGCAACCAAGAATGTCTGTGGGAGTAAACCGTTAAAGAAAGCTTAGATTTAGACCAATCAGCTTGCGGCAAGCTGAGACTGTCTAGAGAGCAGGGTACTGAAACTTTCGAAAGTCTGGAGGGAGTTCACTTTTTAGTTGCTCTAAAATCGGCATTTTTCTTCAACAATATATCCTAAACCTAAACAGTAATATTAAGTAAATTAAACAGTTGATTGAATAGTTTAACTCATTCAATCAACGTTTAAGATGTTGATAAATATATATATTTACAACAAATATATAAAAGGTTTATAAAACCTAAAAGTGTGAATATATGAATACAAAAGTTTAATAGTGGTAAAAAGTCGATATTCAACTAATAAATATAAGAAGTGAAAGTGTGAAGCTACAAGAAGGAAATTGAATAGGTATGTATAATTATCCTACATTAGTTATACATTTGAGAAAAACGCTATAGCATACTTTTCCTCCAAGAACCGTCAAATTCCCTTTCGAGATCGTGTAAATTTAATAACATATAGTTACATTTAATCTTTTTATAATTTATATAAGTTGTAGCCTAAGTTGGTAGCTTACAACATTTAAGCCTTGGCCACTTGAGGTGACAGTACCACTGTCACATACTAGGCCCCTGTTACAGCGGCAAGATTTTATAGAAAAAAAACATGGCGCTTATACAGTTCTTATAATTATTTTTGAGACAACTTTTTACAACTTTTTCGTTGGCCTATGCTATTTGTTATTGCAAACAGCTGATAACTGTCAAAAAGTTATCCTATTTATGATATGAAGTGTAGTCACACGGCTCTCAATATTTAACATCAACATCTAACCACAATAATAAATATTATTAAAAAGTGTAGTCAGTTTTGTCATTACATTATAACAAATTGAAAAATTATTGTAATTACTAAAGAATAATACGGAAAAGGTTAATTTGTTGAAGTTTCCTTTTAATCGGATTCATGGATTTATACAACCAATAAAAAAATAACTGAAAAAGAAAAACAAGGCATATCGAAACTCTAAAAACCTCTTTACGAGATACTTCTTATGCGTTCTTTTTATTTAGTCGAGAGGATCACGTTTTACTTACATAAAATTTGTCATAAAAGTCGACCCAGAAACTGTATCGAAGGAAACATAAAACAACTATAAAACTGGATTTTAGAGGCATTTATTGACCCGTCAGTTTCGTTTCACAGAGGGCTTACTCCCAGAAGACAAAATAAAACTAAATGATTTGTTTTGTTTGATTTACATTGTTTACTCGACAGTGATAATTGAAACCGCCAAGTTCGCGCAACTGCTGTACCATATTTTCTTGAAACATTTCATCCCATATTTGACCTGTCTACAGCACTACTTTGGAATGAGCTATGGAACTCAAACTTTGCACGGTCGTAGATCTTCTTAGAGTTAACAACCTAGATTATCAAAATTCTACTGTACTTCCAGACATACTACAAAGCTGAAATTTATTAGACTGATAGAAATTATGACAAACCTTTGGAAAAAATAAAAAAAAACCCAAAATGCTTGTTTACTCGCCTCCGCTATACAGGGTGTCCCAATTGGGCACTTTTACGGGGTTTAAGGTACTTCTAGAGGATACAGAGAAAAACTGACCAAGCATTGCGAGGCTCAAATTTCAAGAGAAGACTTATAGTGAAAACCGCATTTTGAAATACCGTCTCGTCTTTGAGCTACGGGGGCTTTTTGAAAATTCTGCATTTTGGAAGGGGGTCTATAACTTCGACTTTAGTGGAAATTTTGATTTAGAGTAAATTGCAATTTTATAGACTTTGTCACGAGGAATTCACCCGCTAAATTAAATTTTAACTGTCACTTTTAGTTTTTGAGATACGACATAAAAAATTTGCATTTTTTCTTATGGAATGGTCTATATTTTCAAAATGATGTATCATATGTCATTGTTTGATTGAGCGGTTTAGGAGATATTCAGCTTTTTCACTTATTTCTAGCGCGATGATTTCCTGCTGAGGCAGGTCAAGGCACTCCAGTATTTTTAGTATTTTACACAGTAACATTTTAACATACTTTTCATCGTTTTGATACATATTTCAAAATAAAATTAAAATCGCTTTTGTGCAAAATAATTTCACATCAAAGCGCAATGTCAAATTGTTTAAACAATGACAAAACGCCAAGACGCAAGGGCAACTTGATTTGCATAGTATAAGACAACAAAACTATAGGAGCATTGAAGTAGGATTTGACAGCAAGGCTTTCATGTCAATGGCGCATGACTTCATTCAACGCACACTAGATAAAAAAAATTTTTAATTACCTCCCTAACCGCTCAATCAAACTATCATTTTGAAAAGAATTCAATGACGCATTCGAAAATTAATTAAAATATAGGCCATTCCATAAGAAAAAATGCAACTTTATGTCATATCTCAAAAACTAAAAGTGACAGTTAAAATTTAATTTAGCGGGTGGATCAAATCAAAATTTCTACTAATAACGAAGTTATAGACCCCCTTCCAAAATGCAGACTTTTCAAAAAGCCCCCGTAGCTCAAAGACGAGACGATTTTTCAAAATGCGGTTTTCACTTTAAGTCTTCTCCTGAAATTTGAGCCTCGCAATGCGTGGTCGGTTTTTCTCTGTCTGCCATAGAAGTACTTTAAACCCCCTAAAAGTGTCCAATTTGGGACACCCTGTACATGTAAAATTATGTAAAAGTAACATTGTCCACTTCCAGAAGCGCTAGAGAGCTGAACTTAGGAAGACTGATAGGAATCATAATAAAACTTTAGGAAAGAATTTAAAAACCCCAAAATTTTAATTCACATCCCTTCCCTAAAAATGTAAAATTATGTAAAAGTAACAGTGTCCACTTTCAGAAACGCTATAGAGCTGATCTTTGGAAGGCCGATAAAAACTATAACAAAACTATATAAAAATTTTTTAAAAACCCCAAAATATTAATTTACTCCCCTCCCCTATAATTTTAAAGTTATGTAAAAAAATCATTGTTCACTTCCAGAAACACTAGAGAGCTGAGCTTTGGCAGACTGATAGGAACTATGATAGAACGATAGGAAAAAAATTAAAAATTTCAAAAATTTAATTCGCTTTCCCCTCCTATAAATGTTATGTTAAAGTAACATTGTCAACTTCCAGAAACGCTAAAAAGTGGCCTGAGCTTTAAAAGGCTAATAGGAACTATGGTAAAACCATATGAAAAAATTAAAAAACCTCAAAATATTAAATAATGCATTGCAAAAGTTTTGAACAATATTCCGCATATTTTACTACTTTAAAACTTAAGTATTAAGTATCCAAATCCTTTAAAAAAGGAGTAAAATCATAACAAAAATATTTCATGTAAAAAAAGCCAAGTACGCGAAAATGGTATTCCGTAAAAAGAATTGAGATAAACGTAAAGCATTTATAATATGTATTAGTATTTCAAAGCTTCTTTGGTGCATTTATGCTTGAGTGTAATTTAAAATTTAACAAAATGTTCATTACCTCCCTAGAGTGAGTTTTATTCGCATAAAATATGAATTCGGCATCCTACTAAAACGTTTAACTTTTCTTGCGTTTTTCTCCGAATAAAATAGTTTGTTCCCAGAAAAGCCTGCAAAGAATTAAGATCAAGATTTTAAAGTTGATAGAATGTTTTAAATGTTTTTTTTGTTTAACTGTAAAGTTAAGAAGTTATTGGCGCAGTCGTGCGTCCTGTGTCGCTTAAAAAAGTATAATTAGTGCTTAGTGCTACACGGAAAAAATTTTGTCTACAATGAAAACACGTTCTTTTCTTGAATAAATTGTTGTACCTTAAAACAATTTGTTTTCAATTAAAATATTTTTTTTTTAGTTCAACGGAGCGTTTAATCTTGAAATGAGACTTTATTTCCCTTCTTTGATTGTTTTGTTTCACTATACTACATTTTGCAACAAAGCAAATTGTCTTCATATAAGTAATATTTTGCTTCCAGAGAAAACGGTACCTTAGAATAATTCAGTTCCAATTTATAATAAAACAATTTCTGTTTCACATTAAAAGAAAGAGGCAAGAAATTTTTTGTGCAATATCAAGAAAATATTCTCTTTGTGAATAGGAAAGCACAAATTTGTAACGTGTCAATCTTGCCATTGTGACACGCTACAATTTTTTTAATCACATTAATAAAAATTATCAGATAAATGTTAATGATCTTTCACCTTTTTCAACTTTTTAATATTTCTCTATAGCGTTTTGAGTTTAAAGATCACTGCTTAATAATGGAGCTAATAGCTTTTGCTTATTATATAATTTTAGCTCATTTAAATTAAATAAAACAACCTAGTTTAGTAAGAAAACTCAGGAAATGTACTAAAGTCACAAAAATTAATAATTATATAATGCTCTATTAACAAAGTAAGTTACAACCCTCTAAATTCATTCCAGTGGAGTAGGCATCTTTCTTGGCTTATTGGAATCTCTTTGGACTTCCAGGGAGGTCTTGATTTGTAGTTTCTTACCTAAAAATACAGTTTAATTATTTTTATGTCTGATTTAATTATTTTTATGTCTAGAAAGGTTGACACAATCTTTCTTTTACCTTATTATTGTAAGAATGCACTACTGTCTTACCTTTTGTCATCTATGTTGAGATGATACTTTTGCTACGCCATTTCTTTCTATCTCTTGGAGTTGGTTATAATTATTCTGCTTCCTTTAGGGAATTCTGCGTACCTAAAATGCAATAATTGACCATTAGTTTTAAGATATGTTAAGTGTTGTTTTAAATACTTTCTTGAGAGACTGTATAAGGAATAGATTTTGTCCTTTTATGGAGTGCAGGGACCAATGAACGAGAACTTTCTAAAAACTTTCATAGAATTTTGCAACTTTGGTTCATACCGAGCTATACAACATCCTTAAGTTTGGCTGCAGATCATTTTTGGTCAGTTCTAGGATTTGACGAGCCCCTCAGGTTCGTAGATTATTTTATTTTGTTTGTTTATATGTTTTATGTATTAGGTTAAGCTTAATTTAGTAACTTTTCTATACCCTACTTAGTAATACTCTTTACACTTACCTTATATTCATTTTTCCAGTGCATTCAGTTCCATTATTTGGCTATTTCGACCAGCATAAAGGTCTACTTTGTTACTATGTTTATCTGTGGTTTTCCATCATTTTGTTTACTTATACATGACTTCTTTTATTTCAGCTAGGATCTATTTAGTTGCGCAATGTCTCGGAGAAGGTATTTACCTACAAATAGATATGAATTAGTGGTATTACATCTATTTTTACCTAGTAATAAACACCCTACCTTTGAGTGGTTTTTCCATGTTCTTCCTGTTTGATCCTAGTGTCACCAATACTGTGGGATATTCGTGACTGTCTCCACTTCATTATGCAACACAAAAACAGCAACAATTTTCTCGATTGATTTATTAAACTTTGAAAAATCATCTTTGTTGACACAGTGCAAAAATTTATCATCTGCGTATTTTTCGATGATTTTTGTACGGTTATGGTAAACGTCAGACCAGTGCAGTGTTGCCAGTTGTAATTAAAGGTACGACTACTAAGGATTCATGTATCTTCTTTTTCCTTCTCTATCCTTTTTATAAGGTGTACGTTTCTCTCTCTTGGATAAGTAATTCCGTAGCTAGAAAACCTAGTTATGGGTTAAGTTTTAGATGTATTTATAATATTTTGGTTTGATTTTGTATGTTACGTGCTATTAGTTGGTTTTTACGTAAAAGTGATTGCGATTTTAATCAATGCCTTGAGTACAGGAATTTTGACCTGCACATTTAGTCAACCTGGCAAAGTGACGTATTGTCAGTGGTCTACGTGACAGATTGCACTGCAGTCAATTGTTTCACGAAACTCACTCTTCTGTAATTCGAGTAAATGTTCCATTGGTCAGAGAGAGAGGAGAAGCCAAGGAATTTTTCCGGTTTAGTTCATCGTTCAAACGAACACAAAGCGTGGGACTGGATCACCCTCGGTGATGAAATTTCACTTTAGTGATGGGCAATCCGGGTCTTTTTTGAGATCCGGCTCAACGGATCCGGGTCAGTACAAAGAGCCGACTCACTGAACCGGCTCGCGGATCCGGATCTCTTTATTTTTTAAAGCTATTTTCTAACTAAACTCAAAGAATAGACTCCCTAATTAACCTTGAGAATAGACCTCTAGAGTATACGGGGTTGAGAGGTGGCGCCACCAAATCCTTGACGGGACATAAGAAAACTATAACAAAGTCATTGTAGTTGGACCATAAACAAAATATTAAGAAACACGTCCTTTTGTTTTCAAGTAATTAAGTAAATAAATTATCATAAAATTGTGCCGTAAAAAATAAAGTTTTTAAATAAAAGTTGTCAACGTGCTCTTTACGCAGCCTCCCTTCAGTGTTCTGTGTCTTTGCGATTCATGCGATTCAACGGATCTCGGATCTCTTCGGTCGCTTGATCTTTTCGAGCGGTTTCAACTGCGGTTCAGTCGGGAGTTTCGTGGTCGGAAGAGTTCGTAAATATTCGGACGCTTTCTCAATCGACAGATCCTCACAGATCGCGGATCCGCGAACCGGCTCTTTGAAAATCCGGGAGTCGGTTCTCACGGCTCAGTATAAAGATCCGGATCTTTGAACCGGTTCATTCGCGAACGACCCATCACTATTTCACTTTCACTTTTTGAGTCCGAGGTGCAGGAGGTCGCCATTTTAGTGAATAATTAATTTTTTTTATGCCGTAGCTGCGGCTTCCGAAAGGGATCTAAAATTATTATTCCATTTATCGAAGTGCCATTTATTTGATTGCGTTTAGTGATGGATTTATTTGGTTTGGCACTGAGATATTCTCCTGAGGAGGATTTATTGGCACCGACTTCTCCTGCCCTCGTGTTGTTGCCATGGACATCTAGGCAAACCTTGACAGTGACCCTCGTAACATCATAAGAGGTAACTAACTAATTTTATTACTTTTCTTTATTAATATGTACTCTGTATTTAGTTATCTGTATATTTTCCTTATTTTTAATTTACTAGAAGGATGGTCCTAGGGACTTGATTCCTGGTAATTCGTTCTGCATTTCTGGTAACTTTTCCGTAGACCTGGTAATTTCCCTAGATTATCAGCGTGCGTGCCTGGTAATTTTCGGCTCCATGCCGGTAATTTTACCAGATTACCAGTGCTTGCTGCTGGTACTTTTACCAATCACCAGAGACATTTTTTGATAATTTGATCAATTTCTATTAAATATAAATCTGTTAATTAGTAGAACTTTAATGAACTTGATATTGTGTGGTATTATTTTATAACTTTATGCCATATTAAGTAAGGCTTTTTGCCTTGCAGGGGACTTGGTACGGGTCAGACGCGACTTGGTACGGGTCAGACGCGACTTGGTACGGGTCAGACGCGACTTGGTACGGGTCAGACACTACTTGGTACGGGTCAGACGCGACTTTGTACGGGTCAACCATTACTTGGTACAGGCCAGACGCTACTTTGTACGGGCCAACTGTTCCCGTTTCCTTCGACGTATTCACGCAACATTTCGTACATGTGCACGTGGTCTTGGACGTGCAAATACTTTTCTGGGATCAAGAATACTTCAGCTCATGAATTTCTACTAAGTTATATGTACTGCTACCCCGTGGTTCTGTGGTGGCCTACCAGAACTGTGATTGGACAGGTTTGATGGTTACCTGGAGTAAGAAAATTACCTGATTACTGTCAATTTATTTATTTACTTTTACCTTACCTTCATTTGATCTACTTACTTACCTTACCTTACCTTCATTTGATAGATAACTTCGGTTATGCTTATGTTTACCTTATGTTTATTTGTAGTTTACTTCGGTTTACTCGATTGTAGATATTTACCTTACCTTTATTTAGTAGTTTACTTCGGTTTACTCGATTGTAGATATTTACCTTACCTTCATTTAGTAGTTTACTTCGGTTTACTCGATTGTAGATATATTAGTATTGAATAACTTCGGTTATGTATCTTCCCTGTTTGTAATTAACTTCGGTTAATTTTAGTTATATCTTGCATTCATATATCACTTCGGTTTTAGTGAATTAACTTCGGTTAAGGCAAGAGTAACTTTTCTTTGATTACTTATGTGATTATTTGCCCTCCCTTGTTTATGATTATATGTAAATTGGTCATGTACCTAATTGGATATATTTTCGGTCTTAATTGTGGTTATTAATTACCTATTTAATTTGTATTTATGCGGTCCTGGGTCATGCGCAGATAAAAAAAAATAAGATCTTATTTTATTCGGTAACCTCGCCTTCGATAAGGACACTAGTTACTAATCAGGTTTATTAAGGACACTGAGTTTGCACTTTTAATGTATCCCTAGTTTGAATAATTTTATTTTCTTATTATTATTATATGTAGCACTTTGCTACTTCGGAGTATAAATTTATTAGTTCTCTTTAATTATCTTACATGAAAACGTGCAAACCTAGTAAGTTGTATTCTGCCATGTATCATTGAATTTAACTTTGATTTTCATTAAATTTTGTAAAACCAACTTTCAGTATTTTTAATTATTCGTGAAACCCCAATGCTATCTTTTGGTATAAATATTTTGATATTGTCATTTTGCTGTGTGCACTAAGGTTCTCAGTTGATCGAGAGGTTGGAGAAGGCTTGCTACTTCCTGGCGTCCATTATTCGAGATCATCTGATTATTTTATTATTAAATTAATTTGATTAATTTATTATTTTGCTTTAACCCACCCCAAAGCTCCGGATCTCTGAGCATACGAGCACACCCTTTGCACGCGTCAGCAGCCTTAATGCAAGACACAGTAAAATGATTTCTTGGATTGTTTAAAAATATTTAATACAATATTAAATATTTTTAATTTATTAATTATCTTGGTAATGCAATAAAAGCGCGTCGCAAATTATTTTACTTCAAAGCAATTTGCTTTGATCTAAGACAATTTTTTTTACCGTGATTTTTGATAATCACCGGGAAACTATAGCTATAGTGTTTCTGCCCTATAATTAAACATTCGCAAATGTCATATATTTTCTATTCGCCTTTTCCTAGGTCATGGGCTTTGGTAGAAATAATTGAAGGGAGTGAGTAAGGGGCCAATCATAAATCACGTAGCATTAGATACATGGTTTTTTGATCTCCGTCCTCACCCTTTGTACCGCAACATAAATTAATGAAAAAATAATTAAGTGTAATTTATTAACACAATAACATTTTTTCAGTGCTTACTATCTGAAGAGATACTGACTCTGATTGTAAATCTTTAATTCGTCTATTTATCTTCGATTTGGTTATTGAAGGCAAGGTAAAAACGTAAAATACGTTAGGCATAAGGCAATACGATAGCAGTTGCAAAACCCTTAAAATATTTTTGAACAAATGTGATAATCTAATGCCACAGTTCGATCACACACATGGCAAATCAAAGTAGGATCACAAATTTTTAATTAAATGAATTTTATGGAATGATAGCTGCGTACCACAAACTGTAACAGTCTCATGAGTTATGCTTTCACCATCTTATTCATTCTCACGATAACCTACAAAAAATAACAATGAAGTAGATGCTATAAGTAAATTAAGTGTGTACACTACAAGTATATTCTGCAATATGGACTGAGGCGTTACATGGCAGAACTGGAAATGATATTGATAGCGTAGTTTATAAAATATTACATAGAGTGCTAGAGGATTATCCAGAATATACTGAATTAATTTTATGGAGTGATACCTGCGTGCCATAAAATAGGATCAGTCTCATAAGTTCTGTTCTCTCACGATAATCTACAAAAAATAACAATGACATTTTCAGTGCCGGGACGTTCTTGCATTCAAGAAATAGATGCAATACATAGATCTATAGAAAGGTCATTGTGCAAAGTAGAATATTATTCTCCAGTCTTCACTTCGTTATTTAATGAAAGGAAACCGACAAAAACCTTACACAATAATTCAGATGAAGAAAGAGAGGACTTAGATTTTCCGCAATACTCAAGTTAGTTAAACTACAATACTGTCCCTTATTTAAAAGTCGTATGTTTTAAGTTCTCAAGAAGCTTTTTTGAGTTGAATATAAAGATTCTTTTTAAATGGAAGAAGAATCTAAAGCTTTTTAAGTTGTAAGTTGGCAGCAACGAAAACTCCGGAGAACACAACACGTCACAGCTGAAACTGGACCGCTCATTCCATTGGACCTAAAAAATGTGACAACCGTTTTGCACTGCCTCAAACAAAAGCAATTGCTGATAAATCTATGATCAAGTGGATTGCTAAGATAGCTAGGGAATATTATGACTCTACCTTTATACAAAAATAAATAGATACTATGTATAACATAGTAGATGTACAATAAATTTTAAGTACGAATGTTCCATGTTACAAAGTTTAGAAAACCTGTTAAGTTTAAGAATACCAAAGTTCTATTTTTTTGTTAAATAAATTTATATTTTGCCCTCAGATTAACTCCCAATGACCAGCCATCGTTGATTTCACCGAGATCAAAGACCGCCAGCCAGCGTATTTATATGTTTGTTGGATAACATCTGGAAAAATATCCCTACATTTATATTTACATTTTAATATCTCAATTTGCTATATCGTCGCCGCTGCCCCGTCACCAGGCATAAATGGAATATTTAATGGTTTTACCCAAGAATTTACCTAAATATAAGGATTTTATAGCTTTATTTTTAAGGATTTATATTATTGATAAAACACAAAATAATCTTTTATCCAAGACCACTTGGGATTTTGGGTACAGTTTTAAATAAATAAATAAAGCAATCCAAAACTTTTCCACAGCTTTTATTTCATCAGCATCAACGAGTTATTTTAATACATGTTTTGTTTTAACTTCTTTATTTATTGAATGTATGCATATACAGAGCATATTCCAGAAGGGACAAAACTTTATTTTGGAAAAAAGTAAATACCATAAATAATAATATTCACCTTGAAAAAACACTTTTAGACAGGGTGTCTCAAAGACTTTTTCTAGCTGATATAAATCACGAGACACGAGAGACGGGACGATAGAAAGGCTCCCTCGAGCGATAGAAGAGTCCTATCATCGAGGCGAGAGATCAATTTTATCTCGCATAACGAGACAAGAGAAGGCCTTCTCTTTTCTCCTCTCGTCTTGCGGCAACACTATCAAAATAGCAGCAATGCTAATTACAACTTTGTAATATTAGGGTGACGTAGATTGTAATACGATTAACACAGCTTGTTTAGCAAATAAAAATATATGAAAATAAACTATGTCATTACCAAGAGAGAAAGAGTCCACCAAATTGACAAATAAGCTATGTTTTCCAGGATTATATAACTGCGCTCCGAAAAAGATAACGCTAGATTCGAAAAAAGTTATTTACAGCTAAGGCCGGTTTGAACCTAGAGTGGCTGCCCTTTTAATTAAAGCAACTCTCAATAGATTAGCTGCAACTATTGGTCTGGAATATATTATACCACTCACTCTAATTGGCTTTTGAATTACGAGTAGAGACCCAGCTGCGAGCTTTTTAAAAGAGCTTTTAACCTATTCCTTCTTTAATTCAATCATGACACAGCTACGAAATTTTAATACTAAACTAAATACGTTTTTAATATGCGAATCAAATTGCAAATTATTTTTTTTTCGTTGCTCAAACCTAACCCGCGGTCAATAGGTGGTTTTTTGAGATCCGTATTTTTTTCAATAGATTAAATTAGAAGGTGTACTGAAAAAATTATAAATGTAAGTGTTTAAACAGAAAGAAATAGCCTCAAAATTAAATAACGTACCACTTTTTTAACATTAAATTACGTCGAAAGGATAGCAACAAATGGAATATTGAGAAAAACTCGTTTAAAACATAAAAAGAAAATATAAGTATCTGTACAAGTAATAACCAAAAAACAAATCATGCATAATGTCGCCATACTTTATGTTCCGACGATGTCTGAGCATTATTTATTTCATAAAAAACCAGGCTACCTATCCTTACTTTTGTGCCATTTAATCTGGGAGCACGGCAGTGCCCCGCCAAGTCTCAAACTGCTGTAACATCTTTTCTTAAAACATTTCAGCCCTTATTTGACCTATCTAAAACTCTACTTAAACCTAAAACTTAAAAAAAAAAAATAAATAAAAAAATACCCAACTGCAAATCTACTTGTACAGTCGGGGCTTAATAAATGGCCGCTGCCGTTTTCAGAAGAGCTTGGATGAGAATCCTAATACCGGCCGAGGTTATTGACCTTATTTCGTGGCGCGTCGTTCAACACATATAATTTATTCACATTTCTGGGTTAAATTCAATCATGAAAAATTTCGCTTCGGTCTGTATTCCGTTTGAGTGTTCGGTTAAAAAAATACACATAATTGCGGAAAAATTTAGCTTCGGTCTGTAGTTCGTTTGAATGTTCGGTTAAAAAAATACTCACAATTGTGATTTTTCAGTATTTTAATTTATTGATGTGTTTTATTACATACTTACATAAAGAAACACAAATGCAACATGTTTATATTTCTAGGTATTTTTAAAATGGTAACTTTTATAAGTGTATTTTTGAACAATGAGTTTTAAAGCTAAAAAAATAAATACAAGCATAAATTGTTATTTGTGAAAGGGCGATTGGAAAACAGCTGTGAAGAAGGCATTTATTAAGATTTGAATTGTTTTAAATGTGCAACCACCCTGACTTCTGGATGCACAAGAACACTATTTTTGGGGGTGGCTAAATAGTCCAGTCATTATAATTATAGAATTTTAGTTTGCAAAAGGTGGTGTAGTGGCGATTTTGACATATGTTTTGACATTGGAGTCCTAAAAATAAACTTGAGTTACCCCCCACCATCTTGGATTTAGTGTGCACAAAAAAATATTTTGCTGCCATTTTGGATTTTTACCAATTTTGTTTTTTAGTGGCCTTTAACTTTGAAACTGCTTATTTTTGAGTCATAACATATAGAACAACTAATAATCTATAAAACGAGACGTCACTGGGTTCCCTGGGTAGTACTTTTGCTGAGATACTAACCGTGAAGTATTAGCAATACACCCGGTTCCTATGTATTTTCATAGTATATGCAAAATAAACCTAAATTATTCAGTTTTATTTTATTTTCTCAAAAGCTAAGCATTTTACAGAAATTGTTAATTGAAATCATGTTATTTTAGGTTTTATTCAGTTATCAAAAAAAAAGCATTTTAGAGAAAAATGTTAAAATACCTTTTTTATAGAAAATAAAATGTTCTGCTCAACGGAGTAGCAAAAAAATGTTTTAAGGCTATTATTGACACTCCAGGGGCGTCCGCATATTGAAATAATGTTTTTTAAAATTTTTTATTTAGCAAATTTTAGTCAAATATTATATTGAGTTACCTTAAACACCGCGGTGTTTCAAGTTTTAGGCAAATCAGATTATAAATAGGAAACTGCGGTTTGGTTCGGTTTTATTTTTTTTTTAAGTTTAAGTTAAAACTATAATCAGCGACCTAAAACACGCCAAAGTTCCGAATTGAATGCATATTGGTTTATAAATGGGAAAGTCCGCCATTATCTATCCGCCAATTTGAATTTTTTCAGTTTAAGTTAAAAATAATAATCAGCGATCTGAAAGATCTCAAAGTTCCGAGTTTGATGCATATCGGTTCATAAATGGGAAAATCCGTCATTTTGGATCCCCCATTTTATTTATTTTTCTACTAAAAAAAAATTTTGGATTGTCGACTCAACGATTATAAACACACAGGATTGCCTATTTGCTCGATTCTTTTAGCGGTAGGCGGCGCCTTGCTTACGTCACTAGTGGACCTCTGCTCAGCGCGCTTCATATAATACACATTGCAATCGTGAGTTTTTCCGGCTTTTTTCTTGCTTACTTGCAAACAAATTTTTTATTCGTGTTAGTAAATATAATTAATAATTTCATTTATTCAAAACAAATGATTTGGTAAATCAAGAGTTTGCTCTAAGAGCTGAATTTTCCTACCAGACGATATGTTGGAGTTGGTTTTTTAAATAGTTGAAAGTTTTAGAATAGAAGTAGGATTTTTTTTTTAATTTAATTAATTTTTAAATCATTAGATGTATAATTTATTGTTGTTGTTGCCGATATAATAAAATACACTTATATTATGCAGTAACAAAAAGGTATTTATTTGATATTTCAGATCTAAAATTGCAATATTTATTATATTATTATATCAAAAACCAGTCAGTTTTTGGAGAAAACAGCCAAATAAGATGTGTTTTTCAACTTCTTATGCTTTAAATCAATAGATTTTCATAAGTTTTTTTTTCAAATGATTTACATTGTTTGTATTATGAGTTGTTTTTATCCCATCCAGCGCTCGTTTTCACTCCTTCTTCTGTAACATGTTTCTGAAAACTTCTATAAAGAGACTAAAAAAACTTAAGAAAAAAACTGAAACCAAACTTGGAGAAACTGTCTACAAAATAAACTTTCCAATAATCAGTTTAATAAAAGAAGTACGTTTGCGGCATAATTACCAATTTTCTTTAATGTGAATAATTTAATGAGCAAGGAATTTCCAAAAATCAAAAAAAAATTAAAAGTTTATAAAAATATAATAATATAAAAGTATATATATTTATATTTCTACACTGAAAGAGGGAACACAAAGCTTTTATTTCAACAAAAAATTGTGCTTTCTTTATATCAATTCACTTAATTCACATTTATAAAGGTTTATCATAACAAACATATGAACAAAAATATTTCATGTAAAAAACAGCCAAGTACGCGAAAGTGGTCTTCCATAAAAAGAATTGAGATAAAAGTAAAGCCAAGGTTTACAATACAAATTTCAAAATGAATGGTTCTTATTAGTTGGGATTTTTTTTTTAAACTTTGCTATTCCAGCCAAACTTCTTTACGTTCAATTTCCTAAGAGTCATTTGCAGCCGTAATAGTCAAGAAAAACATTTCCAAGCTAGTAAGAACCATTCATTTTGAAATTTGTATTGTAGAACTTGGCTTTACTTTTATCTCAATTCTTTTTACGGAATACCACTTTCGCGTACTTGGCTTTTTTTACATGAAATGTTTTTGTTATGATTTCACTGCCTTTTTAAAGGATTTGGATAATATTTAAGTTTTAAAGTAGTAAAATATGCGGGATGTTGTTCAAAACTTTTGCAATGCCTTATTAAAAATGTTGAGTTTTTTTATATTTTCCTATGGTTTTATCATAGTTCTTATCAGCCTTCTAAAGCTCAGCTCTCTAGTGTTCCTGGAAGTAGGCAATGTTAATTTTACATAACTTTACATTTATAGGGAAGGAAAGTAAATTAAAAGCTTAGCGTTTTCTTCAAAAGCTCAGCTTTCTAGCGTTTCTGGAAGTGGACAATGCTAATTTACATAACTTTACATTTATACGGGAGGGAAGTTAATTAAACTTTGGGGTTTTTTAATTTTCTTTTTAGTTTTATCATAGTTCCTATCGGTGTTCAAAATCTCAGCTCTCGAGCGTTTCTGGAAGTGGACAATGTTACTTTTACACAAGTTTACATTTATAGGGGAGGGAAGTAAATTAGAATTTTGGGGTTTTTAAATTTTTTTCTATAGTTTTATCAAGTTCCTATCAGTCTGCCATTTCTGGAAGTGGGCAATGTTACTTTTACATAACTTTACATGTATAGGGGAAGGAAGTAAATTAGAATTTTGGGGTTTTTTGATTTTTTTCAGGGGTTTGGCAGAATTAAATTGTTATTAAATCCCCGACTGTACCTACTAGCCGCAGTTGGATACATAATTACCCAATAACCTGATTCATGAAAATACAATCCTTTATTTAAGTGACCCTTCGACATCAAAACTAAAAGTTAAAGCATGTCGTCATTTTTTCTATAGTTCTATCATAGTTACTATCGGCCTTCCAAAGCTCAGCTCTCTAGCGTGGCCGGAAGTGGGCAATGTTACTTTTACATTACTTTACATTTATAGGGGAGGAAAGTAAATTATAATTTTGGGGTTTTTAAATTTTTTTCTATAGTTTTATCAAGTTCCTATCAGTCTGCCATTTCTGGAAGTGGGCAATGTTACTTTTACATAACTTTACATGTATAGGGGAAGGAAGTAAATTAGAATTTTGGGGTTTTTTGATTTTTTTCAGGGGTTTGGCAGAATTAAATTGTTATTAAATCCCCGACTGTACCTACTAGCCGCAGTTGGATACATAATTACCCAATAACCTGATTCATGAAAATACAATCCTTTATTTAAGTGGCCCTTCGACATCAAAACTAAAAGTTAAAGCATGTCGTATATTATAGGTATACCTATCAATTTTGTACCCAACTATGACTAGTAGGTACAAGTAGATTTAGCAATTGGGTGTTTTTTTTTATTACATGAAATTTTTTTGTTGTGATTCAAAGTATTTTTATCTTAGACACTGGTGGTCTTTTCTATGGAAATAAAGCCGAATGGTCTGTTTTTTCCCGAAAAAGCAATATTTATGCAAAAATTGATTAATAATATTTTTTTTCCCTTGAAAAATATGCCTTATGATCTTTAAAAAAACAGTACCTAAATAAGACATACCGTAAAACGGGGCTATTTGAGAAATGCGACTAAACTACAATAGATTTTACAGTGGAACATGATTTAAATTATCCCTACAAATGTGTTCTTCTTGTCAAATAATAAAACACTCGAATAAATCACAAATGTAAAAATGATAAAAAATGGCTGCTTACCTTTTGTCACTGCTACTAAATGAGAAGCAATATTAAAATTTTAAAAATATAGATAAAATCTGTGAAGTTTCAGGATGAAATAATATTATAAATAAAGCTAGTCGCACAGTTGGCCTGTTAAAAAATGGAAAATTTATAAATGGAAGCTTGAGACAGAATTTGGGGCTAATTTGAGTGTTTCATATAGACCTATTTTTAACAATTGTATTTATTACGTATTTGCAGTGGCGGCTCGTGACGTTATAAATTGGGGGGCAGAAATTTAAATTGCATAAAAAATTAGATAAAAAAACTTACGGACACAATTTTATTTTAGTATATTCCAAACAAGCAGCTACTTGGTGTAGTTTTTAGTTTATTTGTTTATAGATAAAATCCTTTCGTCTTTCTTTTTTTATGGCCCCGTAGAGTAACATCAAAAATCCCACAGAATTTTAAACAGTCTATTCACCTACTAAGAACACATTTTTATTATGTTCGGTAATGTTTTGCCTATAGGCACTATTCAGTTGGCACCTAATATCAGTCTTGCCTAGCATAGAAAATTCTATGTGGTTATTTGAATAAATAACACTTACTTTGTGTGTTTTTAACTTTTCACTTAAGTGCTTGATATCACACACTCCCTTTGCCACCCAGGCAGGATCACTTCGTGGATTGCTCATTACAGGACAAACAAACCAGCAAACAGCATTTCATTTTTCACAACCGCACAACCAGTTTTCAGCAAAATTGTATTTCAACCAGCAAAAAGCATTTCATTTTTCACAACCGCACAACCAGTTTTCAGCAAAATTGTATCTCTTACCGTTTTCGAAATGCCCATAAAGCCCCATGTAGTTACTTTTATCTGGGACACCGTGTATAAAATATTTTTCACATAAAATCTCTACAATTTAAGTTTGGGCTTTTTTCATATACGCAATACGGCTTTTTATATATATTCGATCAAACAATTCTGATAAAATCTCAATAATTAGGGAAAATTATTAGCAACAATTATGTGATATGCAGCCAAAACTCCAAGGGCAGTTACGAAAATCATGATTTTTCTTCCACCGATAAATTCTCAACCTCAAAAAATTTTCAAAATCGATCTATAAATCAATTCAATAATCGGAATACACCACAAATAGACAAAAAGATACCCTCAACTTTAAATTATGAAAATATAGACAGTAATTTTATGGTACAATATTTTACCCAATTAAAATCTAAGAAAACCATAATAAAGATAATTCCAAAAGGTGCAAGAGCTCTTATTATAGAGGAACTTTCTATAATCCTAGATAACTGTGTCACTAAAAATGATAAACCTTAAAGGATAAAATAATCTATTTTTCCTTATGCTGTTCTTGAAATGCCTAAGAATACCAAACAAAACAGAAAAATGACATTAACCTCACTTGTTCGGTTCGGTTCGGTTATTTATTAGGGATTTAGTAGGGGAAGAAGTCAATCCTTTCTCGCTTAAGTTACTTACTTCCTTAATTTTATTTTTAATTCATCTTTTTAAAGGTCTTGTTCCAAATCAAATACGTGGCATTTTTTATGGAGCAAACTTATGCGCATTCAATAAAAAGGACGGGGGTGTTCGGCCCATTGCGGTAGGTCTTTGCTATCGGAGATTAGCGGCCAAAATAATATGTGCAAAATCCCATGAATCATTGGGAGAATATTTAAGGTCAACACAATTGGGATTCGGAACAAAATGCGGTGCAGAAGCAGCGGTACACACAATGCGCCGATACTTACAATTTCCTCATAATTCAGAGAAAGTTATTTTAAAAAATTGATTATCAGAACCCTTTCAACATGGTGAACCGAAATGTCATTATGGAAAGAGTAAAACAATTCTTCCCAGAATATTATAACTTTATTTCACAATGTTATATGGAAAAAACAATTTTGTCATATGATAAACATCAAATTTTTCTCAACGTGGAGTGCAACAAGGCGATCCATTAGGACCACCTCTATATTGTTTGGCAATCCGTCCTCTCGTCTCTTCTCTAAATTCTGAATTAAATTTATGGTATCTCGATGACGGTTGCTTAGCCGGTGACGCAGACAATATTTTAGATAATTTTATTTTTATTTTATTTTTATAATTTAAAAATTAAATCAAGTTCTGAATTAGGATTAAAATTAAATTTTGAAAAATGTGAAGTTACCATTATATCAGATAATCCTGATCAAATCTATTTAAAATTTCTTGATGTTGCTCCAAACATAAGGAAAACGGAAATTGTAGATTATACTCTTCTAGGTTGTCCTTTTTCATATAACCAAACTAATAACTTTATTAAAAAGAAAATAGAAACTTTAAAAAATATAGCTAAAAACCTTAAATTATTAGATTCTCATACAGCATATTTTTTATTATAATGTTTTTTTGCGATACCGAAAATGTCATATTTACTTCAAGGTTCACCATGCTGGAAATCTGACTATTTAACTGAATTTGATAACATTGTTCAAAATTTGCTCCAAGAAATATGCAATAATCAAATCAAAACAAATTCATATTTACAGCGCACTTTACCTATTGGGATGGGAGGCCTCGGAATAAGAGATACAAAATCACTTTCAATCTCAGCCTTCTTAGGCTCGGTTAGAAATGTCTCTAATTTACTTGAATTGTTATTGCCTTTAAATATTTTTCAATCAAATGATACAGAATATAACATTTGTTTAAAAAAATGGCTTTCCATTTGTAATATAAATTCAACCATGCAAGAAATACCAAATTACCAAAAAAGAATTTGACTCGATGACTTGTAAAGTTCGCAAAGAAACTATTTTTTGTAATTTTTCCTGTGACGAAGATAAAGCACGATTCCTAGCTCTTGAAACACCTGAAAGCAACGCATGGCTAAGTGATGGAAAACGAGCAGACGGAATGACGTTGATTCCCTGGAAATATGGAAAACAATTATTATGGGATGCAACATGCAACCATACTTTAGCAAAAAGTTATTTACACAAAACTTCGAAACCTAAAGGCGCAAAATTGTCGGAACAAAACAAATTCAGAAAATATTCGGAATTAATAAACAGATTTATTTTCATACCATTTGCTGTAGAAACTTTAGGGCCCTTAGGTGATGAGGCAACAAAATTTATTTTAGAAATAAGTGCAAAACTACCAGTAAAAGAAATTATATCATCCAAAGAAATAAGGTTGACAGTACAACGGGGAAATGCAGCATCGGTTTTAGGCACAATGAAAGATAAACCTGGATTAGACGAAAACTTCTAGACTTATCTTTTTAAATTTATGTGTTTAGGATTTTTATTATTTATTATGTATAGTGTTATTTAATAATGAATTATTGTTTATTGGAAAATAAATATTTAAGTACAATATTTTGTCAGATATATTTAGACGAGCATTCTTTGTTTTTACAGATATAAGCAGAAAAATTATAACACATTTAAAAGATGATATGTTAGTCTCGAATTCGTAAATAATAAGAAAATGGTATTTTTTGCAATACCAATTTCATTTTTTATTTTTTCCCGTCCCATTGAGGCTGATGCCTTGAAACTCATAAAATAGAGAACTACATACCTGATGCAATTGGTTTCATAATGGTAAAATACTACCAAAGAACTAAAGTCCAAATTAACGCACCACAAACTAACACAAAATCACAATATATAAAGCCCTAGGCATTACGACTTTCAAAGAGGCTGAATACCAACTGAAATTATGGTAGCAAGAAAAACATATTTTTGGATTTTGATAATGTAGTAAGTTAGTCTAAACATTCTTCTATCTGACCCTTTAATAAACATTCCAAAAGCCAAGTGTTGGTCTTTGCCTATTATGACCGGTTTTCAGCCCTTTGGAACCTGTGTGTGGCGGTCGCCAAAATTCCTGGATATTTACAGATTAAGTTAGTTTGGTGTTTAAGTAAAATATTAGTTTTTGACTTCCTTGTACCTAATTGGAGTAAAAGTTGGTAGGAACAACAAGACCCGATTTGTTTGCCTATTTGAGGGGGGGGGTAACGTAGTAATTATGCTCCTAGAAAAAAAATATGTCCTTTTTGCTAACAGTTAAAGGGAAAACAATTATATAATAAATAATTTTTTATCCTTTATTACCACCCCTAGATTTTGATCAAGATCCGCGCTTGGGTTACAGGTACTTATCGTTATATATTTTTAAATATTTATTTAAAAAATAATTTTTAAAGTTTACAAAATAAGAATATTATTGTTACAAATTTAAGTTATTTAAATTTTATAGTTAGAATTCATTTAGGTTTCGAAGAAGTTCGATAGTGTTTTATTCAAAAACCAAAAGAGATATTTGAGAACCGATTTCGAATTAACCTTACAACCCAAAAATTGATAATTAGAGAAATTTTCTAGAATATTCCATCACTTTCTACGACGTTCTATTCTAAAACCAGAAGAGATATACAAAAACCGGGGAAGTAGAAGCATTATTTGAACCAGTTCAGAAAGTGACAAGATGTGAAGAGCCAACTTGCGAGGACAAAAGCAAGTTACCAACGGAAGTACTTCAGCAATTTCAGTTAACTTCGCAACGTCTCACTCCAGAAGAATTTCGTAAAGTGAGAGAGTTTATAGAAGAACAAAGTAATATCTATGAAACTAAGAGTTGTTCGGGACGCACAAACCTTATTTAACATGATATGAACACTGGCGATGTTCAACCAATAAGACAGCCCTCAAGAAGACTACCAATGGCCAAACAAGAAGAAGTTCATAATCTTATTATTAAAATGCTCAGTGACGGTGTTATTGAAGAGTCATCAAGCCCTTGGTCACCTCCTGTGGTGTTGGTCACTAAAAAGGATGGAAGTACTAGATTTTGCGTCGATTACGAGAAACTTAACGATGTGAGCAAGAAAGGTAGTTACTCACTGCCAATAATACACGACACATTAACAAAATTGGCAGGATCGTGTTGGTTTTCTACTCTTGACCTAAAAAATGGGTGTTGGCAAGTAGGAATATTTGAAAGATATAAAGAGAAGACAGCATTCTCTGCCGGCAGTGGACTTTACCAGTTTAATGTGATGCCATTTGGCGTATGCAATGCCCCAGCAACATTTGAAAGACTAATGGAAGACAGTTGTTCTACGAGGCCATACTTGGAAACCTGCCTAGTCTACTTGGATGATGTCATAGTAATGGGGAAATCATTTCAAGATCATCTAGACAATTTACAAGAAGTATTTTCAAGAATTAAAAATACCAATTTTCACTTAAACCCAAAATAATGTTTTCTATTCCAAGAAAAAGTTGAGTTCCTGGGTCACGTCGTTTCCCGAGAAGGCATCCATACTGAAGAAGTTACAAGCAATAAAGGAATGGCCTCAACCTCGTGACAAACATGAATTAAGAAGCTTTTTGGGTCTGTGTACATACTACAGACGATTTGTTGAAGGATTCGCCAAAATAGCGTCTGCATTACATAGATTTACAGAAGATAAAGCTTTTACAATGGAATACCGATTATGTTCTAGTCCGATTCTCGCATATCCTATTCCCAGGTAAATTCATATTAGATACTGATGCGAGCAACGATGGCATAGTAGCAGTACTTTCCCAAGTACAAGACGGAGAAGAACGGGTCATCGAATTTTTCAGCAAAAAGCTATCCAAACCAGAGAGACATTATTGTGTTACCAGAAAGGAGTTCCTAGCCATCATTAAATCCGTAGATCACTTTCACAAATATCTCTATGGACAAGAGTTTCTGATTAGAACGGATCATGCTGCGTTACAGTGGCTCATGAAAATTAAACAACCTGAGGGGCAAGTCGCGAAATGGATAGAAAAGCTACCACAATACCATTATCAAATTAAGCACCGAGCGGGAAGGGTGCATAATAATGCAGATGCATTGTCCAGAAGGCCTTGCCCTGAAGATTGTAAACATTGCAGAAGAATTGACCAGAAAGAAGGAATCACCTACGTGCGTCGGATAAAGTTAGAACCAGATGAAGAATGGATGTCGGCTTCAATTAGAACCACACAACTTGACGACAAAGATGTAGGATCTTGCGATTGAAGGAAGAGAACAAGCCACGACCATCATGGCAAGATATCACAAACCAATGGATGATATTCAAATCACTGTGGGCACAATGGGATTCACTGATAGTAGAAGAAAACATTCTTAAGGTTGCATGGGAAAGTGCCGATGGCCTTACTGTGATTAACCAAGTAGTAGTTCCAAGGAGCATGGTAGACAACATAATGGCCGAATGCCATGGTGAAAAATCAGGCGCGCACCTAGGTATAAATAAAACCATGGACAAAATTCGAAACCGATCTTATTGGGTCAATTACTTTCAAGATGTGAAAAACAGGTGCCGCTGATGTTTGACTTGTGCAGCCAGCCAAGGTCCCAAAACAAAGTCCAGAGGTCAAATAAAACAATATAACGTAGGTCTGCCATTTGAACGCATTGCTATTGATGTGGCCGGACCATTTCCAGAAACTAAAAATGGCAACAAATACATCCTTGTTGTCATGGATTACTTTAGCAAAAGGCCAGAAGTTTTTGCTTTGCCTAACCAAGAGGCCACTACAGTTGCAGAAGCACCAAACAGATTGAGACCAATATATTCCGACAGGACAGGAGCTACTCCATCTAGTATCCTGTTTGGTAGAGAACTGCGTTTACCATGTGATATCATGTTTCGTTCACCTGAAGAAGTACACTGAGACTATGTCGATCGTTTAAGGCAAAAGCTGCACGATATCCATGAGGTGGTTAGAGAGCGAATAGAAATAGCCAGTGACCGCATGAAAGCGAGATATGACCTGGAAGCAAACTCTTTAGGGTTTAACGAGAATGATCAAGTCTGGCTATACAATCCTCAACGCAAGAAAGGAAGATCACCATAGTTGACACCACCATGGGAAGGACCTTATAAAGTTGTTAAGAGAATTAATGATGTAGTCTACCGAATCCAGAGAAGCCCGAAATCCAAGATGAAAGTTGTTCATCTGGACAGACTAAAACCATACCTGGCAAGTGCTGATCGAGTCGATCAAACCTGAAGAGGAGGATAGTGTTACAAATTTAAGTTATTTAAATTTTATAGTTAGAATTTATTTAGCTTTAGTGTAGTATTACTAGGTTCGGACGGTCCGCGTTCTAGAAAGGGCTGGTGTAATTGCGAATCGAAAGAGGATGAATAATTCCGGAAAGTTCGACGACTCTATATATAGGGCCGGATATCCGCATCGAGTCAGTCAAAGATAACCAACGGTAGTGATCGCGGGATATTAACACGAAGTTAATAGGCCGATTAAAGTAGTGAATTATTAGCAAGTTATTAGTGAGTTTAAGTGCATGTTTTTGTACATAATTGTCGAAATAAAGTGACGTGAAACCCACAATCTAAAAATAAATAATGGTTTTTTGAACATAAGGATATTCATCGATATATCTGGATTCAGCCAACAAGAAATCTTAAATCAATTATTGATTATGCTATAGGTGGACAACACTCGCAACTAAAGTGGTATGATGTGCGAGCACTTCGTGGTGTTACCTGTGGATCTGACCACCATCTGGTATAAGCAAAAATATTATTCCCTTAAAAAAAAACAAATAAGGTCGAAAGTATTAGAGAAAATGAAAACCTAGAATGCATCGAAGACAATCAAAAATACAACTTTAAAAGTCTAGAAATCGAAAGTACTCAAAGATTGTATCAGAACCGATTAGATGAAAATCTAATAAACACAAATCACTCATTTGAAGAGATATATACAAACATAACAAAAAGCTTAAAGGAAGCAAGCAACAAAGCTGTTGGGTACCAAGAAAATAGAAATAACAGGAAGATGTGGTGGACGTACAAAATACAGGAAATGGTCAAAGAGAAAAAACGCACATACTTGAAATGGCTCAGTACTAAGGAGCAAAGAGACCTCGAAATCTACAGGGAAACCAGAAGACAGCTAAGAAATTTGATACGCACAGAAAAAATGAAATGTTCGAGCGCAAGTGTTACGACATAAACACACACGTAGGAGGTAGGCAAAGTTCTGAAGTATGGAAATTCATTTCTTCAATAAAAAACCCAACAAAAGAAAAAGTAAACATCCAGATAATCAAACCAGAACAATGGACATAACACTACAAGGGACTGCTGCAGGAGACGAGATCCGAATATCTGGCAGCCTCTCCGAGAAGAGACATAGAAGTACATGGAGAGGAAGTAATCATCGAAAAAGAAATGATAAAAAATAATATTAAAAAACTTAAATCCGGAAAAGCTAGCGGACCTGGGGGAATATATGCTGAAATGCTCAAATATGGATCAGAGAAACTACTCGAAAATCTCACATATATTATTAATCAATGCATAAACGGCCATCCAGTACCTAATGATTGGAAAATTGCATTCATATCCGTAATACATAAAAAAGGAAACAAGCTGGATTGCAACAATTACAGAGGAATTTCAGTAACCAGTACTCTAAGTAGATTGTACGGTAGGATTCTTAGAGATCTAATAGAGAATGATTTTCATGAACAAGAAGAAGAATAGCAAGGTGGGTTTCGCGCAGGCAGATCTTGTAGTGATAATGTTTTTTGTCTTAAACAAGTAATTGAGAAAAGGAGCGCCAGAAATATAGAGACTCATGTTACCTTTGTGGACCTACAAAAAGCATATGATACCGTTCCAGTAGAAAAATTATGGACAGTTTTAGAGCAATCTAATATCAATCATACATACATAAAAGCAATAAAAGAACTATACAAAGGGTCAAAATCTAAAATTAAAATTGGAAATCGACTTTCAAAAGAATTCCTGGTAACAAAAGGCTTAAGACAGAGATGTTGTATATCTCCAACTCTTTTTAAAATATATATCGCAGTAGCTCTAAAAAACTGGAAACGTAAAGTGCACGGCATGGGAATACAACTTAACGACCGATTTACCATATACACACTACAGTTTGCTGACGACCAAGTAATTGTGGCTAATGATAAAGAAGACATGGAGTATATGATGAGAAAGTTAACAGAAGAATACCAAAAGTGGGGATTAACAGTGAACGTGGACAAGACACAGTACTTATGTATTGGAAACGAATCCAGTGAGTTAGTACTAGAAAATGGACAAACAATATCTCCATGCAATGAATATGTATACTTGGGTGTCACATTTGATAAGACAGGAACAGACTGTAAAGAATTGGAAAAATGAATAGTAAAAGCAAAAAAAGTTATTGGATGTCTTAACAGTATTTTATGGAGCAGATAGATAAAAAAGAATGTAAAATTTAACATATATGAAACAATGGTCAAAAGCATGCTGTTGTATGGAATAGAGAGTTGTCGCGTAACAGAAAAATACAAAACAAAAATGGAAAGTGTCGAAATGGATGCAATAAGAAGATCAATGAGAATATCTAGAATAGATCACATAAGAAATGAGATCATAAAAGGAAGAATGAGAATCGAGGGAAGCATAACGGATGACATCACTAAAAGGCAACTGATATGGTACGGCCATGTACAACGGATGAACGACGAAAGATTACCAAAGCAGGTCCTAGAATGGCAACCAATAGGGCGCAGAAAAAGAGGACGTCCTAAACTAGAATGGCAACAGTCAATCCAAAGATCAATGAGTCAAAAGAATCTGACAGAGGATGATTGTCAGGATCGAAGGAGGTGGAGAATAGGCGTCGGACAACGTAGAAAAACGTTCTAAACCGACATAGTAGTAGTATAAATTGACGTATCGTTTTTGAGAATTGCGAGTTTTAAATTGTCGTTGTGAACCCGTAACATTATGTTGACCTGCGAAACGAACCAAATAAGAACAACTTTGGAAACCAGATGAACAGAAGGAACAAACATTTGAAACAAAAAAAAAACAATCGAGTTTAACTTATTATATATATAAGAATTTTTTGTGAAAGGTATAAAATGTAATATATGCGTTTCGATATTTCCTAAATTTGTTAAAAATCGTGCAGAACGATTGGAGAATCTTAAACTTTGTCAGAGGCACTCTAAAGCGGAGTTTTGCCGCTGCTTGCTGTCTAATTAGCTTGGATGCTCCAGGGTCAGACTCCGGCTCTAAAGTGCAAGGAAGTTGTTTAATTAAGCGAGAACTTTTATCTTGTAGTCAAAAAAGTTAAGTTTGCATGCATTTTTTAAAAGTTTATTTCCAAGCAGTTTATCAAGATTTTAAGTAAAATACCTAGTCGAGATTCTCATTAAGGAGATAGTAGGAAAAATCTTAAAAATTTGCATTTTAAAATGTTTCAAGAGCACAAAATTAAAAAATAAGCCATCTAATAAAATCAGAAAAAAATTATTATGTTATCTTTATCTACAGTGCGGACCTAAATAGCTCCTTCTAACTTTTGAACAGAAAGAGGTATTGATTTCTGGTAAAAAGTCTTTTTAATGGGATCTTTTTTAGGATATTTGAGCTAAGTGACAGTCATGTCAAAATAACCTAATGACAAAAATTTAACATAACAATAAAATTTTTAAATTGAAAGGAGGGCGCATGTTATAGCTCTTTGGAAAGGTATTTTGATTGTCTAACAGGACAATCTAATATTTTAAAATCGTTTAATTTTCGTAGGAAATATCGTTGTTTTTGTTTTCGGTCGACTCTCAAAAAGTTAACTTTTTATCAAACAAAATATTTTTTTTTTAATAATTTGTTTTATAAAAAATTGATTTTTTTATGCTTCTGACTTATGACAAAACCTAAAAATAAGTTTAAACACTTAAATAGAAAAGCATGGTGTGTAACTATTTTAAAATAATTTTTTTGTTATATGGCTTTATAAAAATTTTGTGGACATATTTTGTTTTAAGCTGCATGGTAACTGTCACGTTCTTTATTAACAAAATAATGTCAAACCTAAAGCTGTCTTATAAATATAAATCAATTTAAATATTTTTTTTTGCTTGATAAAAAGAAGAAGGAAAATAAACATACCTCCTAGAAAACAAAACCGATTTTAAAAGTTTAAAATGTGTTGTATAGTAAATCAAAACACCTTTTTAAAGACGTATTACCTTTCCCCCTTCCAATTTAAAAATTTTGATGTTATGTCAAGTTTTTGACATAAGGTTAGTTTGACATAAGTGTCACTTAGCTTAAATATCCTCGAAAAAAGTTACCAGCAATCGATCTCTTGGTGTTCAAAAGTTAGAAGTGAGGAGGTCGATTTAGGTCCGCACTGTATAATTTTTACAATAAAAATAATGGCGTGTAGACAACTAAAGTTATTTTAAAAAACATTTAGTACCTTTCTAATTAAAAAGCCACCGATGTTATGAAATCACAAACATCATTAACACATGAGTTAGTTAGGGACAATCGCAACGACGCATGTCCCATTTTGCACTAATGCCTTATTTGAGACATGAGGCAGTGGCGTGTCGTGTAGGGGGCCAGGGGGGCGAACGCCCCCCCCCGTCCTTCTGCGCTTGGCGCACCTGGCGTCCATTGAGAAAAAAATAGAAAAACTAAATTTAACGCAAAAACAAATGGTGCCCTCCCCGCCCTTTTATCCACGACACGCTAATGGGCATGAGCAGTTACCGCGTTCAGAGTTTATCTCTTACTAAAGGATAATTTTTGAATTTACTTGAGTTCGAATAGCGCAGGCTACTAGTTCCTTTATTATAACGTTATGACAAAATGTAATGTAAATTTCTTTCTGATACCAGACAATTTTTATGGTTAATACACAGGTTTAGTTTTATGCCAATTATTAAAAATTAATTTTTATAAATTCTTTACCAACTAGCCAAAAGTCATTAATGTGCTGTGAAATGTGTGAAAAAAAAAAGAAGTACACATTACACAGAGTTCACCTATCTTACTGACCAGAATTTTACCAACCAACGACTTTTTTATACTTTTCAATGTCGGAGCGAATTCTGTGAGGTCGAAACTCCCAAACAGTTACCTATCTATCTATCACTTAGGTACAAATCAGATTTATATCAAAAATAATTTTTTTGATTAAAAAACAACTACCACCTTTGATTAGCTTCTACTACCAAAAGCCAACTACTACCACGTTCACCTGCCTTCTACCAGCAAAAAACCAACTAGATCCTATTACTAAAAAACCAACCACTACCACCTTCCCTAGCTTCTTTGAGCAAAAAACCAACTACTACCACCCTCTTTTAGCTTCTACCAGCAAAAATACCAACTACTACCACCTCGCCTAGCTGCTAACTTCAAAAAGTCAAATACCACCATCTCTCCCTAGCTTCTACCACCAAAAACCCAACTGCTATCACCTTTCCCTAGCTTCTTCCACTAAAAAGCAACTCCCACCACCTTGCCCTAGCTTCTGCCAGCAAAAAACCATCTAGTAATACCTTCCCGTAGGTTTTATCACCACAAAACCAACTACTACAATCCTAATAAAATGTAGTCGTTGGTTTTTTGATGGTGGTTTTTGGGATAAAACTTGGTCGTAGCTGAGTGATAGCTGTGGTAATAACTTGGACTTATAAGTTAGTACCTATTTGTTTTTAACACAAACAAGGCGGCCATACAAAAAAAATACAAAAATTCGTTGGTAAGTAAAATCTTAGTTTGTAAAATAGGCTTTTGACAGAGAAATAAGGGATAACAAAAATACCGTAAATAAAAATTGTGTCTGCAAATCAAATATCACGTGACATCTGTCATTTAATGTCGCATTTATAAAAGATAAAATTTGCTAAAGGAGTTCGTGCAAAAGTTGGGTCGAAAAAAAAATTTTGAAATTGATTTTGTCATAGTTCTAAAAATTTGTAAAATCCGCCAAGAAAATAAATGATTTTTAGTTTTCCTAAAAAATAATAAATCTGGCAGCGCCCCCCACCCCTAAATATTTCAAAATTTCAAATTTAAAGTAAGGGGCTGTAATAGTTATAAAATGTATCTTATGTGTCTAAGGAACACGAACACTAAAAAAATCACAATTATTATAATATTTGACCGCGCCCCTGAGGACTTTCCCTTAAGTACGTATACAGTTTTTCGCTTGGAAAAGAGATGTAAAATATAATCATTATTAATTGATATAAAAAATTTATGCATCGCTTTTTCAACCCAGAACTCACCGAGTGGACGTAACTGTATACCGAGTTCCCCGCCACCCCCACCTCCTCCCTTCTTCCCTACCCCGTATACTTTTCTATCTACCTATCTATCTATTTAGCCTTCTTCGATCCATCTTTGGATATAGGCCACCCCCAATATCTTCCACTCTTCCTTGTCTGTCGCTGTGTTCATCCATTTACCTCCCGCATGTTTCTTCAAATCGTCCGCTCATCTCATTTGTGGTTTTCCCCTACTTCTTTTATTTTCCCAAGGTCTCCAGTTTACAATACATTTGTTTCATCGATCGTCTTTCTGTCTGATATTATGACCGGCAAATTTCCACTTTAATTTTGCAACTTCTCCTTTGACATCCCTTACCTTTGTTTTATTTCGTATCCATTCATTCCTTTTTCTATCTGTTAGCTTTACATGTAAAATTTGTCTTTCCATTGATCTTTGCGTTTTTGTTACCTTATCCATGTTTGATTTTGTAAGGGTCCAGGTCTGGGATCCATAGGTAAGGACAGGAAGGATACATTTTAATATGTAGCTTAATTTACCGAATGCCTGTCTTGATTTCAGCTGTTTGGTTTTCTTTTTTTAGTATAATAATTTGCCCCTGGTATATATATTCCTCTACTTGTTCTATTTTCTCTTGGTTTATTCTGATCGTGATATTTTCAGCTGTGTTTGTTACTTTAGTTTTAGTGTAGTTCATACTTAAGTCTATATTTTTAGCTATTGTATCCAGTTCTTTCAGCATTTTTATCAGTTCTTCTTTCTTATTTCTATTAAGGCGATATCATTAGCATATCTTTCCACATAGTACAAAAATCACATCAACGTTAAATTAACGTGAACAAAAATAACAAAGTTCTTTTTTACTTGAAAACAACCTCATAACATGTAATATTTATTTGGTTAAATCTACATGCTTAAAGATAACTTAAAAACAAGGAGAAATTAAGCTATAAAAATGTACTTTTTGCTGAAGTTTCTGGTGCTGTGTATATAACGTGTTTTTTAACCTCGTTATTTTCATGTACCAAATTCACACTTAAAAAGTCCTCCACAACATGTTCTAAGACGCCACTAGATTAAGACTTCTCAAACCTACTAACTTTCTGCGTCTTTTTTGGTCACGTTTTTTTAATAACATTTTTTTAACTTAACATAGACGCGAAAGGAAGTTATAAAAATTCACTAGTTTAAGACATTATTTTTTTTTTAAAAGCTAAACAAGATTTCTTAACAGTAAACACATTCACAGAATAGTAATGTGTCTTTATTAGGTTAATAACAGATGCGTCGTGATCGTGAAGGATCAGGGAACAGTTCCTTAACAGATTTTTGGAGTTTAGAGGCCAAAGCACTGCCTGATAGATTTCGTGATAGATGGCGCTGCTGCTAGTAAAATCTCAAAAATATTCGGCAGAAAAGCCATGCAAGTCACGTTTTAAAATTCGTGTAGAAAAGGCATGAATCTAATGTGATTTTAACGTTGATAAAAACCACGCGAAACTAACGTAAAAACATAGCTGTTTTAATTTGATAATGGTGTTATTACAACGCATTTTTTATAACGTTAATGAATGACCTATTAAGCTTGTTTTCATATATGAAATAAATGTTTTTTTCTAGCAGCTTTTAAAATCAACGTTTTTTTTTTCTCACGCCTTTTTTACGTGTTAAACACGTGATTGTGCTATGTGGGTTAAGTGGTTTAAGTATTGTCCGTTTACTTTGATGCCCATTTCTTCCCAATCTAAGTTTTTAAAAACATCTTCTAGGGCCTGGTTAAATAGTTTAGGGGATATTGTATCACCCTGTCTGACACTTCTTCTTATGTGAATTGGCTTGGTTCCTTCGTGAATTTTTATTGATGTTGTTGCTTCGCATATTAGTTATTTATCTGTCTATCTGTGATCGATTCGGCTGATCATTAAACATTTTGAAAAACTGCCCCTTTTACGCCTCAGGGGCGCGGTTAGAAATGCTTTTAAAAATTAAAAAAAATATACGTTAGCGTTTATGACCCATTACACAACTTTTTTTAACTATGACAAATCAATTTTCTAAAAATAACTTTTTTCTATAAGCGTGCGGAAAAGTCCACTTTTCCGCACGCATTTTAGTGTGGAAAGTGCCACTTTTCCGCACTAGTGCGGAAAAGTAAATTTGTTACGATTTTGAGGTGTTCTATAACATTTATACCGTTCAAAATACATTTGTATCTTTCCTAGCACACGAAATATCCTAAAAATATTCAAATTGACTAAAATTCTGCTATATTTTCAATATTTTCGATAAAATAAAGTTTTCAGTAAAATAGGTTCAAATTATAAGTTTTAAACCTCCCCGGTATAAATATCGTCATTGTCAATGTCAAACAACAATGAACACTAGTGGTTTTAGATTTGGCATCTTAAATCACCATAGCAACAAAGTACAAACAAACTGTCAAAACAAAGCCAATTTTGCAGATACAAGAGTCTTTTGAATTTTTCAAACAAAAAAATCAGATTTTCAATGGATTCTTCGGACGAAGATCTACCCCAGTCAGTTCTAGAAGCCGCTAGAATGCGAATAATAATAATTGATTTGATTAAAACGTTTTGAATATAAATAATTTTCTGATTAATTTTTAGTTTTTTCCTCACGCTTATAGAAAAAATAGTGTACCTAACTCGTGCGTAAAGTGTCTTTTCCGCACTTGATTGCTGGCCAAACTCCGCTATCGCGTCGTTTGGCCATCTGCAATCGCGTGCGGAAAAGAGGCACTTTCCGCACTAGTTAGGTAAACTACTATTTTATGCCTTTTTCGACCCAACTTTCTATTAAGTCATATTATGATTACCTATTAATGAATCGGCATCGGCTTTTAGGTACCAATCACATTGTAACATAATATTTTACAGATTACAGAATTTTACTTTCTTTAAAAAAGTTTTTTCTAAATTGCTTGGTTTTTTTGAAAACTGAGTAAAACTTCCCAAAAAATAACCCCAATGTATGGATGCCAATTAAGTGCTAACCGTGAATTTGGCCCACTTCGATGATACATAGTTTAAAAAGTAATTTAATTTTCTATAAGAAAGTAAAATGCTTACCTTTTAAAAAAATTACATAAAACTAAATAATTTAGTTGGTCTTTATTTTATGTTATTACAAGTTTTCTCAAAAAATGGCCACTAAATAAAAAAATTGGTCAAAATCCAAAATGACGGCGAAATTTTTAGCATCATAACTGGAAAACCATTTGTCTGACAAAAAACCTACAATAGAGTTTTTGTAGGAAATTTTATTGTCTTCAACTCTTATTCTTAAACTTTTTTTTCTAAAATGTACAGGGACCAAGTAATTTAAAAAAAAATCTTTTCCTGCACACTACATCCAAGATGCTGGGAGAGCCGTCCCCCTTCAAGGTTGAAAACTCAAATGTCTTTTTAGGACTTCCATGTGAACAAGCTGTTGTGGAGCATGGTACGCCAGTTGATAGAGAAAAGCAGAATATTTGTTGGCAAAAGGTTTAATTATTAATATCGTTCTTTCCTTTCAACTGATGTTCTCTCTAATAGTTTTAGGACACCACGGGTTTTAAAAGATAACGTTTGTTCTGGTATGTATATTTACACCCCTTTACCACGCAAGAGGCACAGGCCGCCACTAGTTAGGAAACGTAGGTTTAGGTTGACTTACGTGTAGTAACTAAACTAGCTTTCCTGTCATCAGCCTTGAAAGTAAAAATCTGGTCTCTTAAAAGCAAATAACTTTTCGATCCATACTCGTCCTCATATTTACTTTGTTCACATACTTTTGTAAGCAGCATTGAAATTTAAACTGGAACCAGTTTTTCTTTTATGTCATTATGGCATGCATCTGTCATGCCATCAATCCCACAACACATAACGCCGATCGTCATTCAACCGGCGCGGCTGGCGCATTCGTTCAAGAAAAATGAAGTCCAGTCAGAGTAACTTCTTACTCTAAGGATCCAGTTGAAAATATTAGGCTAGCATTCCCCGCACGGTCCCTTACGCAGTTCGTGGCGAATTATTTATCTATCTTTGGTTGGAAATAGATACCAGTAATACTTATCTCTTTCCAACCAGTAACAGATAAGTTATTTGCAGCGACTTAGTCGCAAGCGATTTTGGAAGGAATCCTAGCTTTACAGCTCATTGTGTTTGCTTATATTTTTGCGATTTGCAGGGAAGGTATATCTCTATTAGCCTAACTTAACACACCGTTGAATTGAATTAAATGCTATACAACGTCGCACGTGTATCGTGAGCTTTACAAAAACATGATGACCTTGTGGACACATTTAAACTAACCAGTAGACATTTCGCTGGCATAGTGCTGTAGGTCTGTAATAAATGTTAATATATCAATTTATCATAATAATATAATTATATCAAAAGCCCGAGCTTTCGCTAAAGTTTAAATCTATTAAGCAAAACCGCTACTGGTTGGTTCCTTTAAACATCATGGTGGCATGTATAAACTCTAGGTACTAGTATATTAAATTCAATAAACACTTACCTTGTGCCAAGACGAATCGCCCCAGGATTTCGACGATTAAAAGTCCTAAGAGAAAGGGCCATTTATCCAACCCCATGACTTCGGCGTCCACCCCTGATGCCTGCGGTTTTCAACCCTTACCCCAACTATCCTTTATTTAAGACCGTAACGGGCGACAGCACTTTTGCGTCCGTGCCAACTAACCCGAACTTTTTCATTTTGAACACTTCTGGTTCCTGAAACAAAGAAAAAGTTTATTTAAAATTTATGGGTCGATACGAAATAGGACCTTTACATATTACAGTGTTTTGTAAAAGGTATATTACCTACATCAAAATAAAGGCAACAATAAATACAGTAGCGCACACAGAAATTTTTCTTGGTGGGGCCCGAGACCTCACACAAAAATATTTATCTTGAGCTGGGGGGGAGGGCCCCAAGGCACTCCTTTCCCTGGGTGCGCCCTTGATAAATTGCATATAAAACCACTTGTGTCCGATACTGGTGTTTGTTACTGGCGTCAAATTTTAGCAAATGTAAATGTATAGTGTGTCTCATTTTAATTTAATATACGGATTTTAATTAGCAAATTACTACAATATAACACAAATAATAATAAATTTAGAAAAAAAAACTTTTTGAATACAAGCTTTTATAACATGGACTAAAAAGCATAAAATAATTTTTTGAGTGTTCTGATATCATAATAATAAAAGCGATGGGCGTAAGGAAATTTAACCGTTTTTGTTTTAGCCTTGTTAATTCGAAGTTTAGTGAAAATCCAAATTCATTAAATTATAGCAGAGAAATGTAAGGGTAGACAATTTAACCCAACCCAACCCACCCCAACCCTGCTCAAACTACCCTTACATTTTTCTGATATCGATGGACATTATTACGCCTGCTTTATATTAGGCAGATCATCCGCGACCGGCAGTGTGTCGATTTATTTTGTCACATTGAAAAAGAAGAGTCGGCCCATCATCGGTTGTGGACGATCAACCAAATGCGCATGGAAAGGCATTTACCTAATATTAAATACGCCCATTGCTTTTATTAATATGATATCAGAACACAAAAAAAAAATTGTGCTTTTTAGTCCATGTTATAAAAGCTTGTTTTCAAAAAGTTTTTTTTTCTAAATTTATTTTTTAATTTTTAGATTTGTCTATGCATTTCAGCTAGCGCATCAATATTGCAGGGAGTCTTTCCTGTCAATCCCTAAAACTGTTCGTTATTATTATGATCATTATACGCTAGAATTAATTAATTTTGGTCGAGATCGAACAAACTAAAGCCTTACCCCTTCTACGCCCCCACCCTTTTTTAGCGGGAGAGCATGTGAATTTTGAAATCAATCAGATACCTACGTGGAAGTCAGTTGAAAGTAATCAGAAAAACTCGTCATTAAATCGTCAATTTTGAATCCGCCATATTGAATTTTTGTAATCTGATCAAAAATTCGTAATCCCCATCCTCAAAAACCCCCAGATACCAATTTTGGTGGAAATCCAACAAACTAAAATTTTACCCCCTCTCCGCCCTCCAGGTTAGGGGTGAGGTAGGCAGTCAGTGATACCACATTATTGGATTGTCATCGGAACTTTAACGGTATGCGAAATTTGAAGTCAATCGAATACGTGGAAGTCAGTTGAAAGTAATCAGAAAAACTTGACATTAAATTGTCCATTTTGAATCCGCCATATTGAATTTTTATAATCTGATCAAAAATTCGTTATCCCCATCCTCAAAAACCCCCGGATACCAATTTTGGTGGAAATCCAACAAACTAAAATTTCACCCCCTCTCCGCCCTCCAGGTTAGGGGTGAGGTAATGCAGTCAGTGATACCACATTATTGGATTGTCATCGGAACTATAACGGTATGCAAAATTTGAAGTCAATCGAATACGTGAAAGTCAGTTGAAAGTAATCAGAAAAACTTGACATTAAATCGTCCATTTTGAATCCGCCATATTGAATTTTTGTAATCTGATCAAAAACTCGTAATTCTCATCCTCAAAAACCCCCCGATACCAATTTTGGTTAAAATCGGACAAATTAAAGTTTTACCCCCTCTCCCCCCCCCACGTTAGGGGGGAGGTAGGTACCCGATGAAACCATATTATTGTATTGTCATCGGAACTAAGACGCTATGCGAAATTTGAAGTCAATCAGATGTTTGGAAGTTCTTTAAAAATGAGTTGCAAGATTTGATTACATACATACATACATACAGGTGAAGTTAAATAAAAGCTTGTAATAAAAATAACAATAATTAATTAAGTAATTGTTGATCAAATAACTAATGTTTTAGAACAGAAAATTTTTTTTTTATAGAACTTTTTAATTTGGTCAAAGCATAATATGTAATTCTTTATTAAATATAGATTGGAACGCTGCTGAAAACTTAATTAAATAAATAAAATTATTTTTGCAACTTGAATTATATCATTTAATTTAAAATTGTGCGGAATGCGATCTTTTAAACGTTCAGGAAGTAAATCGTTTTGATTTTTATATTCAAAATAATTTTGAAATTTTATTATGGTATTAATAAACCTTTCTAAATACTTGAAATAAATGAGTCGACATATTCCAATATAATATTATTAATTTTTACAGTTCGTCAATTATTGTGAATTTTTAATTTATAAGCATGCATTTCACTTTAATTTAGGCTAAAGTGGCTTTGGCAAGACTTTAGCATGTTTTTCAAATTTTAGGTATACCAATAATATTTTAAATAATAAGTAAGAGTACTAATTGTCCTTCCCGGAAGAAAGATCAAAAAAGCCCTATAGAATCTCAGTTGACTTATTTTTTTTCCAAAAAGGCAAATATTATCCCGCTAAATATGCCGTAAATAATTAATTTTTCTCCCAGCGAAAAATATTTACTTTCTAAAACAGAAGTGACGTAATTACTATAAGTATATATATATTTTTATTGTTAATATTAATTTGTAAGACAATTTATATAATAAATGTATTTAAAAAAAGCATGCGGGATATCGCAGTTTTTCCGAACGGTGTGCAAAACATTTTCCGCTCACTCAAGATTTAAAACAAAAATGTTAGGAAAATATTGCTAGTTTGTTGTTGTTGTTCTTAACGCTTATACCCAGACAGCACAGGAAGTCCAATGGACGTCTATTTTTGGTCCATTCTTGGCCAGGACATCCATTCTAAGTCCATTCTAGCTCCAGAACGTCCTCGACATTAAATGGACGTCCATTGGAAGTTCAATGCAAGAATTTTTTATTTCTCGCTTTTTCCTTTAGATAAAGTTCGAGATTGTGTGAATATTTTTCAGAATTGATGTTTTCTATATTTTTTTATAAAATAATATTAAGTGTATAACTTAACTAATATTAAAACATGAACAAGCACAAATTATTATCTCACGAGTTCGCACAGTATCGGGATGTTAATAAGTTTCCTTTTAAATCTTTGGCACATTAGTAGCAGAATAGACATAGTTTCAGACTATCTGAATCCGCGATATAATAAGTATATATTTTTACTAGCTAAAAGAAAAGACGGATTCAAAAATGCATTAATATATGAAGTGTTCCTTTAAAAAAAAAACATCGACATTTCTGAAATTTATATTTCTAATGAGATTTGACAACTTTGGCAATTATTCTAAAAATTAGTAAAAAGATATATAACTTTACTATTTTACACTTTTTTGTAACACCTATAATAACGGAAAAAAAGGGAGGTTGCATTTAGGATAGAACATTTTTTTTATTTAGGCGGTTTAGAACGTTTTTCTACATTGTCCAACGCGTATTCCCCACCTCCTTCCTGACAATCATCTTCTGTCAGATTTTTTTGACTCATCGATCCTTGGATTGACTATTGCCCTTCTAGTTTAGGACGCCCTCTTTTTCTGCGCCCTATTGGTTGCCATTCTAGGACCTGCTGCTGCTTGTACATGGCCGTACCATATCAGTTGCCTTTTAGTGATGTCATCCGTTATGCTTCCCTCGATTCCCATTCGTTCTTTTATGATCTCATTTCTTATGTGGTCTGTTCTAGATATTCTCATAGATCTTCTCATTGCATCCATTTCGACACTTTCCATTTTTTCACCGATGTTTCAAATATGTTAAATTTTACATTCTTTTTTATCACTCCATAAAATACTGTTAAGACATCCAATAACCTTTTTTGCTTTTACTATTCGTTTTTCCAGTTCTTTACAGTCTGTTCCTGTCGTAACAAATTTGACACCCAAGTATACATACTCATTGCAGGGATATATTACTTGTCCATTGTCTAGTTCTAACTCAGTGGATTCGTTTCCAATACATAAGTACTGAGTCTTGTCCACGTTCACTGTTAATCCCCACTTTTAGTATTCTTGCATTTACTTTCTCATCATATCATCCATGTCTTCCTTATCATTAGCTACAATTACTTGGTCGTCAGCAAACCGTAGTGTGTATATGGTAAATCGGTCGTTAAGTTGTATTCCCATGCCGTGCACTTTCCGTTTCCAGTTTTTTAGAGCTACTGCGATATATAATTATATTAAAAAGAGTTGGAGAGATGAAACATCCCTGTCTTAAGCCTTTTGTTACCAAGCATTCTTTTGAAAGTCTCTAGATAGAATCAAGAATCAAGAATTTTATTTGACTACGTTTTGTAAATTACAATTGTAGCAAGTCAAAATTTTTACAACAGAAAAAATATCTGAATAGGTACATACAAAAAATTCTTAAACTAAACTAAATACACTAAAGAAATTTAAAATTTCCTAACATACACAAAAACAAGAACAAGATGACTAAAACGGGAAAAATCTAAAAATCTAAATATGGCGTCTCTGTGTATTACTAAAAAATAGTTTGTATTCCTCAACAGAATAAAATGCATCAATCACTAACAATAAATTTATTATAATTTGGAATTTCCTAAAATCTAGATTTTTTATATTCAAAGGCAACACATTAAAAAACTCAAAAGCTAAAGAGTTTTTTCTTGAAATGGTAAGCCGAAACCTGGGCGGCCTGATGAGTCCTGCTGACCTTGTACAATAGTCGTGAAAATCAGAATTGATACGAAAATTATTACTGTGTTTGTGTATTTCAATTAGTTGACCCAAAATATATAGAGACGGTAGGGTTAACAATTTTAACTCCTTAAAAAATGGCCTGCAGTGATCTCTGTAACCAACGCGAATCATTGTTCTGACTGCTTTTTTTGCATTCTAAATTGTTTTATTGCATACGATGAGTTTCCCCAGATATGAATGCCATACGAAATATGCGAATTAAAAAGTGCATAATAAACGGTTATCAGAGTATTTTTTTCAAGAATATCTCGCAAACTTCTTAAAGTACACCATTACCCTAAAATCAAATCATGCATTCCCCGGAGAAATAAATTCATTATAACTCGATAAGAAAATAAAAAGAAATAGAAAAATATATCAAATTTGATTCATAAGTTCATAACTTTTACTCCGAGAAAATATATTCCGTTTCTGAGTCAACTCCTTACAAAATGCCTAGAGGTAACATTTCCCAACTTTTATTACTTTCTTCCCGGACGCAGTTCAACAGAGTCAGTACCGGATTTTCGAAATAGAGAAATTCAGGCAGGCCCATATAGCTATAGGCACTTATCAAAAAGGATCAATAGTGTAAATAGTATCTTTGTTAAATGGCGTAATCGCAACAAAAATAGGCAATCGTCATGGCAATTCAACTCTTAAACATAGATCCTCTAAAAAATATGCGGTATATCCAAACAACTTTGTCAAATTTAGCCAGGAAATTATGATTTTATCTTTGGTATTTGCCTTGCATATTTGTAAAGTAAAACATAGTCTTATTAAAGACCCGTAATGAAAATTTTAAGATCCTATAGATAAAAACACTATCCCTTCTTAGAAAATTGTGGGGATTTACCTTCAATTGTCGCTGCTAAATCGCTTTAAGGTTGAAAATTATAATAGAGTGAATTGTGAATCAAGGAGAGTTGAACTAGTTGACATTGACAACAATGCATGAGAAGGCATTTGTTTTTCTGTGCAAATTTTTCAATATAATTTGCAATTTTCCTGGTCCGTTTATTTTCGAATTTTAGCACAGAAGGACCAGGTTGTAAAAAGATAACGAATAAAAAAAAATTCAATAAAAAAAACACCTAACTGCTAAATCTACTTGTACCTACTAGTCGCAGTTGGGTATAAAATTGATAGGTAGACCTATAATGTGCGACATAGTTTTGATGCCCAAAGCGCACTTACGAAATTATACAGTTTTGTATTTTCATGAATTAGGTTATTGGGCAAGTTTATACCCAACTGCGACTAATAGTTACAAGTAGATTTGGCAGTTTTTTTGATTTAAATAATAAAAATTAATTCTTATTCAGCCTTTTAGGAAGTACTATGCATTTATCATTCATGTAACGTTACCCGAAAAGTACGTGTAGATTTTCTATACGGAGGCGAATAGTGTTACCTTTGATTGAGTAAAGGTGGGGGAAAAGAGAAGGAGGAGGGAACTAGTAAAAGTGTTGAAAAAAATATTAAAGCTTGTGCAGAAAGAATATTTGAAATCGCTCTATATTTGTGAAATTTATAGCTACAACTATTACTACTAAGGAGGTTGGTGAGGATGGAGTGAGACGGGGGAGGGGGGGGGGAGGTGAGAACTAGTAAAATGGTGTTGGAAAAAGTCTTAAAGCGTGTGCAGAAAAAATTTTAGAAAGCGCCCTATATTTAATAAAATTATACAAATATGGCTTTTTAAGAGGGGAATAAAAGGATGTGAGATGGGTGGGAGCAGGGGGACTACAAAGTAATTACAGCAAATTAGAGGACATTTGCAATAGGTTATCAAAGACATTTCATTAAAATGGCCTGAAATTTAGGTAATTTGTATGCCTTAAAGCCGACATCATGTGACAAAATGGCGCTTGACGATTGCCATGTTGATTCCTGTTCAAAAAAATATAGCCTATAGTACCTTCGGGATCAGTGGCAATTCAACAACACCTTTATCGTCAAAATCGGTTCAGCCGTTTATCCTCTAGCGCGACGCAAACATATATATTTACATACATACTTACATATATATACCAAGCGAAAAACATTACCCTTCCTTTTGCGATGCTGCAGTTGGGTAAAAAATACGGAAAGACTGTCCAATTTAGACTTTTTAAAATTTTTATGTTCTATATGTTTTTATTAATTTTTATTAAATAACATTATCTTTTAAATTACGCCAAATTGTTTTGCCAAAAATTATATTTAGTACGCACTGCTCTAAAAAAAATTAACAATTTAAATACGGACCTAGATTTTTTTTTCAATTTTTTGTTTTACATTGGGTCCTTAATTAACCCCTAGCTATAAAAAAAAATCAAAAAGAAAATCCAGGTCCGACGGACCAAAAATTTGACGTCATTTTATTGACAGAAGCAACTCTCTGTACAGACGTTTTAACAGAGATGCAATATCTGCCCTAATAATGAATTTCTGGGATTCCGAATTTTTGAATATCCCTATAAAACTAAAAGGGTTAAAAAAAATGTTTGACATATTTATTCTTGTCTCTTCTTTCAGTACTGTAAATTCCCCAATCCTCTATCTTTTATAATAACTGCGTTTCCCATTCAAAACCATCAAAAATGGGCATGGTAGCCGGAGGTTGTTTGGGATGCAAAACACGAATACGTTAATTTTTTTACTGTTTTCGTTAGAGGGCGCTTCATACTGATTATAGTGTTTTACTATTCTTGTTAAAAAGATAATTTCTTGGGTATTGCAAAGCAAAAAGGTACTCTTGTTATAATCCGCTAAAGTTAGCCATTTTCCAGATTTTTCGGTTTTTATGTTTGATGCGGCATTATAATATCAACTTAATTTGAATAGAAACAAAATTTTTTGTTAATAATAATATTAAGTTATTGTTATGTTAGAATAATACACTAATTTACTGAGTAAGTTTTATCCTAAAATGTAAAATGTAACAATTTTTTTCGAAAATATTTTGAATTTCGCACTTTTAAAAACCGAAATATCTCGAAAACGGCTAACTTCAGCGGATTTTAACAGAAATACCTCTCTAGCTTAAAATGGTTTGGGAAATTACTTTCTTAAAGAAAAAAGTGAAAAACTACACTAATAAAAAGTTATGGCAATTTTAAACGATCAATAATGCAGTGTGATACGCCCTCTGCTACAGTAAAAAAATTTGTCTATTCGGGTTTCGCATCCCAAAAAACTCACCAATACAATTTTGAAAATAAAATATTTAAAATTGTTAATCTTTTTTTCTATTTTTTTACACAACGGTATCTTTTATCTCTCTTTTGTGCCGTAAAATCCGTGGCTAAAATACTGACGTATATTTTGGGACATCCTGTATATCTTTTAACTTCCTTTTCTTCCTGAAAAAACGGACTGCCCCAACAGCGAATTCACGCTGCCTGTTTTTTGTGGATCACTTAACAAATTACCATTGTTTCTACACAATTGCTTGCTTAAACGTAGGTGATCTCTTATAATCGTCTCTAAGTTTTTAACGACAACGACAGGCCGAGTCAAGGTTCATCCTAGAGACCCTGTATGTATGACATATTTTTACTAAAGAAAGACGCGACAAGCCCATAAAAGTCACTGAAATTAACATTTTTGGTTATGATCTGAGGGCACGGCAGTGCCTCGCCAAGTTCGCGCCGATATTTGACCTACCTAAAACTCTACTTTGGAATGAGCTACGAAACTTTGCACAGTCGTAGATCTCCATGGAGTTAACAACCCCTTCAAGTTTCATGAAATTCCATAAAGTAGTAAAGTAGTTACGAAATTTCAAAAAACGACGAAATTGCCACTCACTCACTGACACTCACTCACCCATGTATAAACCCTATACCATTATTTTTGAGACAACATTTTACAACTTTTTTTCGTTGGCCTATGCTATTTGTTATGGTACACAGCTGATAACTGTCAAAAAGTTATCTCAAAAATTATGGTATGGAGTTTAGATCATCAATATTCTACTGTACTTCCAGACATGCTACAAAGCTGAAATTTTGCAGACCGATAGAAATTATGACCAAACCCCTGGAAAAAATCAAAAACCTTAAAATTTTAATTTACTCCTCTCCTCTATACATTTAAAGTTATGTAAAAGAAGCATCGCCCACTTCCAGAAATGCTAGAGAGTTGAGCTTTGGCAGACTGATAGGAACTATAATAGAACTATGTGAAAAAATCAAAAAACCTTAAAATTTTAATTTACTCCTCTCCCCTGTACATTTAAAGTTATGTAAAAGTAGCATCGCCCACTTCCAGAAATGCTAGAGAGTTGAGCTTTGGCAGACTGATAAGAACTATAATAAAACTATAGGGAAAAATAAAAAACCCCAAAATTTTAATTTACTCCCCTCCCCTATACATTTAAAGTTATGTAAAAGTAGCATTGCCCACTTCCAGAAATGCTAGAGAGTTCAGCTTTGGCAGACTGATAGGAACTGTGATAAAACTATAGGAAAAAATTAAAACACCCCAAAATTCTAAGTAAGTTAAGTAAAAGTAACATTGTACACATCCAGACATGCTAGAGAGCTGAGCTTTGGAAGACCGATAGTAACTATGATAAAGTTATAAACAAAAATTAAAACATCCCAAAATTCTAATTTACTTCCTTCCCCTATAAATGTAAAGTTATGTAAAAGTAACACTGCCCACTTCCAGGAACGCTAGAGAGCTGAACTGTTTAAGACTGAAAGACAATATGATAAAACTATATGAAAAAATTAAAAAACACCAACATTTTAATTTACTTCCCTCTCCTATTGTACGTGCAAGACAAATAATACTTAGTTAATTTTCCTAAATATTAATTATTCCGTTGCACTGAGCCATACAGGTTGTCACGTGACACCGCAAAGTGCGCGGATAGAAAGTGCGCAACCCACCGGCGCGATGACAAGAGAGATCATCGTAGCATCCATATTGAAACCGGCGTGTTTTACTCGGTTTCCAAAACTACAATTCAATCAATTACAATTAGTGCCAATCAATTCTAAAATCATTCCAATCCGTTACCTCAACTCCTCACAGTGATTTCGATCAACTCAAGAACTCTTGTAGAACCCTGGGCGCCCAGTGAATGGAATTTGTACCGCCGAGAAATAACAAGGTAGGTGTCAATCGACATTTTGTATGGTTCTCGCGTTATTTTCCATTTTTATCCTTAATGCGTTAAAAGTTTAACCAGCGCCTAAAGCTATCGAAAGGGTGTATGTCTTGTGCATACATTTTTATGGTCCATCGATCCAAATATTCAAAAGAAATACAACAAAAATCAAAATTCATTCTTCTTAAACCAAAAATCTAAAAATTTTACGACGCCATTAAGGACCAACCAGGCTTTATCAGTGACGAAGCGACACGCCTTTCCTAACACATGTTAAAAAATTTTATCGATTTTTCTGCAGTTTAAATTTAAAGGTCGCTGTCGACAAAACAACTTTTTTTTGTTTACCTACGGGCGAGTGAACGAAGGTCAAAATAAAAAACTTTGTGTACAAAATAAAATAAAACAATAAGAAATTGTGAAAAACGTGTTCAGTGATCAGTGATAATACTTATTACTAATTAAACAATTAAAATGACTAAAACCGGCCTGGATAAGGCAGTGCAAAAACGCACAGTTTATGTTACGCGGATTACCGAAACATACACAGCAGCCATAAAGGCTCAAACTGATTCAAATGTAAAATCTATTTTCAAAACAAGGTATGAGAACTTGGAAGAATTTTATGATGAGTTTAAAAAACTGCACAATGACGTCATTAGCCTAGTGGAGAACGATAACGAATACAAAGTGCAAGATAAGGTGCGAGAAGACACAGACAATTTTTATTTTCAAACTAAAAGTATTTTCAATCAACTTTTTCCAAAACAAAATATTTTACAAGGCAATTTTGTATCTCTTCAAAATCAAACAAACAGTCATGAATACAAGGATCTATTAAAATTGGATATCCCATGTTACGATGGTACTTTATTAAAGTGGGTCACTTTTTATGATATGTTTTGCTCATTAGTGCACAACACTAATATGCCTCCAGTAAGGAAATTTAGACATTTAATTTCATATTTAAGAGGTGAACCACTCAGTTTAATAAAACACTTGCCTATTAATGATAATAATTACAATATTGCTTTTCAAACACTAGTAGATCGATACCAAAACAAAAGACTTTTGGCAACAAGCTACTGGAACACCGTAAATAGTACGGTTCCCTTAAAAAATAATTGCTCTTCCAAGGATCTTAGAACTTTACTCGATAGTTTTAATGAAAATATCTCTGCTTTAGAGTTATTAGGTTTTCCAACTCAACATTGGGATTTCATACTTTTCAACATGCTTCTTTCGCGTTTAACTACCTCAATACGAACTTCTTTTGAGATAGAATATAGTAAAATGGAGCTTCCTACCTACGAAAACCTTACAGAGTTCCTTAAAAACCATTGTAGGGCCTTAGAATCAGTTCAAATCATGCAAAATATTTCTTATTCAACTATGCAATCAGACAATTTACAAAAAAAAATCCAAAACCACCGAAACGACAATTCAATTAAAATAATAATTACAACAGTTACTCAAAACCATATCAACCACAAGTTTACGTGGCAAATACAACTCAAAATCCTCAAAACTCAAAAATAAATTCATTTAGCAATAATTCGCAATTCCAACCAAATCAATCTAAATTCTTTAATTCAAATCAACAACCAAATCAATCTAGTTTTAGTTTCACTCCAGAAACTCAAAACAACTCAAATTCAAATACAAATCAATTCAACTCAAATTCAAAAACAAATCAATTCAACTCAAATTCAAATAGACAACAAGAATTAAATAATTCGAATTTACAATTTAATTCGAATCTGTTTCAAAATAAATACAAATTTCGTTTATGTACAAATAAACAATTTCACAATCTTTCACAGTGCCAGGTATTTTTATCAAAAACTATACAGGACCGTAATGCCTACGTTAGGCAAAATAATGCGTGTAGCAATTGTTTAAGATCGCATCCCTTAAATTTATGTCAATCTACTTTTTCTTGCCGTATCTGTGGCCACCGTCACCATACGAGTATTTGTAATAACTCACAAACTACTCAATCGAATTCACAAAACGCGCATTTTACAAATGTACAACCAACCCCAAACTTAAATCAAAATTCAATTCAATATTCCCAAAACCCCAATCAAACACAAAATAAAACACCCAATGAGGGCATTGATTACATTAATTGTGGGTGCACCTCACTCACCACTCAAAAACCTCAAAGTACTATTTTACTTTCTACAACAAAAGTAGACATCCTAGATAGTCGTGGATACTATCAAACTATACGGGTTGTCCTCGACAATGCGTCAGAGGCCAATTTTATTTCTGAAAATTGTCTTAATCGCCTAGGATTATCTAGGAAAAAATTCATAGTCCCCATAGGAGGCATCAATCAATCTACTTCAACCACCACTGGCATAACAAATTGCACAATTAAGCCTGTTGGCCAAAATAATCCAACGCTCTTGATGTCTATGTCTTGCCAAAGGTAAGTGCAAATTTGCCATCTTTTCAAGTTAATCCTCACAATTGGCATCATATCTCTAATTTAAATTTAGGATATAATACTTTCAATATTCCCGCACCTGTAGACATGCTTTTAGGAGCACATGTTTATTCTCAAATAATTCAACCTAACATTATTCCTGGAGAACCGGGGCAGCCAATAGCACTTGAAACCTTGTTCGGCTGGGTGCTCCTGGGAAATACGGAAATATCAAATCAACCTACATACAATTCAACTTCATATTCATGTCACTTTACTTCTTTACAAAATAATTCACTAGATCAAACGATGATCAAGTTTTGGGAAGTTGAGTCTCTCCCAACAAAGAAGTTCCTCTCTCCTGATGAGGAAAAATGTGAATCATTTTATCAAAAAACTAGACCTATTTTAGGAGATACCTACTCACATGCTTACAAATCTTTTTTATCTCTTGAGTCTAGACTGATAAAAAATCCCGAACTATATTCACAGTATTCCGAATTTATGAATAACTACTTAAAAAACGATCATATGAGTTTAATTCTAGAATCAGAATCAAAAAATCAATTCATAAATTATTTACCCCACCACTGCGTTGTACGCCCCGATAAATCAAGTTCACGCGTTCGAGTAGTTTTTAATGGCTCGGCAACAGCGGGTTCAAGAGGTATAGGTATATCCCTTAATTCTACCCTTCTCCCAGGGCCCAAATTACAAACTGACATCAACTCAATTCTGTTAAAATTCTGATATCATGAAATAGTCATGCTCTCGGATATTACGCAAATGTTTTTACAAATAAAATTAGCTCCGGAAGATCGTGATTATCAACGTCTTCTGTGGCGTTTCACTTCAAGCGATCCTATTCAAGAATACAGACTTAATACTGTCACGTTTGGTATCACATCTAGTCCTTTTTTGGCCATCAGAACTATTCAAGAGTTAGCCAAAATCCAAGAAAAAAACTACCCAGAAGCTTCTAGAGTGCTCCTAGAAGACATTTTTGTCGCTGATATCTGCGCAGGCGCAAACTCTATAGAGTCGGCTCTAGCTCTACAGCGAGATTTAATCGCTCTTCTAAAATCAGGCTGTTTTGAGCTTAAAAAATGGGCTAGTAATCACCCAAAACTACTATCCTCTCTGTCACCAGACGAATGCCAAATTCCCTTTTCTTTTGACAAGGAAAATCCTATATCCATAAAGGTTCTTGGACTCCAGTGGGACCCAAAATCAGACAATATGTTTTTCTCTTGTCAGCCATCGGAAAAACGATGCACAAAAAGAAATGTTCTAAGCGCTATTGCTTCTATTTTTGATCCTTTAGGAATGCTTTCTCCAATTTCATTTTTTGCAAAATGTCTTATGCAAAAATTATGGATTTCCAAGATAGTATGGGACGATCCCGTGGACAAATCTATTCTTCAGCATTGGACACAATTTCAAAATGAACTTAAGTGCTTATCAGATATTAAATTTCCTAGGCACATTTTTTCTAAAGATATAATATCTTGTCAACTGCATGCTTTTTCGGACGCATCAGAATTAGGCTACGCAGCTTGCGTTTATTTACGTATTGAGCTGTCAGATCAAAGCATAAAAACTTCCTTAATTATGGGCAAATCAAGGTTCAGTCCCTTAAAAACTATTAGTCTCCCGAGACTAGAACTTTTAGGTACTGTTCTTCTTACTGAACTTCTTAGTTTTGTTATAAAAACTTATTCCCCTTTAATTTCAATAGATAAAACTTACGCTTATACAGATTCTCAAGTCGTCCTCTTTTGGCTTTGTAGCTCACCTCATAGATGGCGCCCTTTTGTTGCTAACAGAGTTAGCCAAGTACAAGAAAAACTCTCTAATGTAAACTGGTATCATGTAAAATCACAAGAAAACCCTGCGGATGTCGCCAGTCGTGGCACAACTCCTTCTAATTTTATAAACCACCCCTTGTGGTTTACAGGGCCTTCCTGGCTTAGTCAACCATGTACTACATGGGACTTAAAAAATCCCGCATTACTCCAAAACTCAGAAACCGATTTTCAGCAAATTTTAAATGAAGAAAAGCCTGAAAAAATAACACTTACTACAAACATCGATTATCATATTCTAGACTTCCTTGTAAATAAATATTCATCCCTTTTTCACATTCAAAAATTAATTTGTCAGATTCGACGAATATTTTATAATTTTAAAAACAAAAAGGAACCACTTACAGGTCCTATTTCTATTTTTGAAATTCAGTATGCTTTAACACTCTTGGTTCGAAGAAGCCAAGAATTACATTTCTCTAACCTCCTAAAACAACTAAAAAACAACGAACTTTTACCCAAAGCTTTTCGAAAAATTGCACCCTTTTTGGACACTACCGGACTGATAAGGGTAGGTGGTCGTCTTAGGCATACAAATTCTATACCTTTTGATGCAAAACATCCTCTATTGCTTCCCAGATCAGGCAGGTTATCTGACCTCATCATTGAACATATTCATAAGGAAAATAGCCATCCAGGGCTAAATACAGTTCAGTACTTACTAAGACAACAATTCTGGATCTTAGCATCCCGCAGAGCTATTCAGTCAGTTTTATCTCGATGCATAAGATGTTATCGCCTTAGACCAAAGGCTTACATCCCTTATTAAGGTGACTTACCTTATTTTAGAATTTCACAACTAAAGTGCTTTTCTCATGCAACTTTGGACTATGCTGGTCCTATAAAAATTTCACCAGGTCGTTGGTACCGGGGTACCAAAGAATTAAAAGCCTATATCTGCATTTTTGTGTGCGCATGTACTCGTGCTATCCACACAGAAGTTGCTTCAGACCTTACTTCTGAATGCTTTATAGCCGCATTCAGAAGGTTTGTAGCTAGAAGGGGTCGTTGTAATTTTTTATACAGCGACAGAGGCTCCAATTTTCAAGGAGCAAACTCTGAGCTTAAAAAGCTCTTCGAAGCTTCCTCTGAACATCTTCAGATCAAATGGCATTTTTTTCCTAGTGCTAGTCCCCATTTCAATGGCTTATCAGAGGCTGGTGTTAAATCAGTAAAAACACATCTTTACCGAGTGATCGGAAATCAGAAGCTTACATACGAAGAACTAAATACTTTGCTTGTGCAGATCGAGGCATTGCTAAATAGTCGCCCAATCTCTGCGCAATCATCCGATCCCAATGATTTTTGTCCACTCACTCCCGGACATTTCCTTACCATGGAACCTTTAAACTCTGTCCCAGACCCAGACTTATCACAATTAAAACTAAACACTCTTTCTCGGTGGCAACTTGTTCAGCGATTGAACACTGATTTTTGGTCCCGATGGAAAGAGGAGTACCTACATACTCTACAGCAGAGGTCCAAGTGGACAAAAAAACCTACTAAAGTCGAGTTAAATACTTTAGTAATCATAAAAAATGAAAACAAACCACCCTTGCAGTGGTCTTTAGGCAGGATTGTAGATTTGCATCCTGGTTCAGATGGACATGTTAGAGTTGTCACGATTAGGACTCAACAAGGGCTATTTAAACGTCCAATTGTTAAATTGTGCCCTTTGCCTTTTAACTGAACACTCAAGCAATGTTCATTCTATGTCAGTGTCGTCATAGAATTATTCTTTTTTTTTTATTCCTTTTCGAGAAATATATTTTTTTTGTTATATCGCGGCAAAAAATAGAATAACATTTTGTCGCAATTTTTTAATTTTTTTTTGGAAATAATAATTGTTATTCCCTACAGTTGCAAGACAAATAATACTTAGTTAATTTTCCTAAATATTAATTATTCCGTTGCACTGAGCCATACAGGTTGTCACGTGACACCGCAAAGTGTGCGGATAGAAAGTGCGCAACCCACCGGCGCGATGACAAGAGAGATCATCGTAGCCTCCATATTGAAACCGGCGTGTTTTACTCGGTTTCCAAAACTACAATTCAATCAATTACAATTAGTGCCAATCAATTCTAAAATCATTCCAATCCGTTACCTCAACTCCTCACAGTGATTTCGATCAACTCAAGAACTCTGGTAGAAGCCTGGGCGCCCAGTGAATGGAATTTGTACCGCCGAGAAATAACAAGGTAGGTGTCAATCGACATTTTGTATGGTTCTCGCGTTATTTTCCATTTTTATCCTTAATGCATTAAAAGTTTAACCAGCGCCTAAAGCTATCGAAAGGGTGTATGTCTTGTGGATACACCTATAAATGTAAATTTATATAAAACTAACTTTGCCCACTTCCAGAAACGCTAGAGAGCTGAGCATTGGAAGACTGATAGGAACTATGATAAAACTATAGGACAAAATTTAAAAACATGACAATTTTAATTTATTTTCCTCCCCTATATATGTAAAGTTATGTAAAAGTAACATTGTGCACTTTCAGAAACGCTAGAGAGCTGAGCTTTGGAAGGCTGATGGGAACTACGATAAAAACATGGAAAATTAAAAAACCTCAAAAATTTAAGTAAGGCATTGCAAAAGTTTTGAACAATATTCCGCATATTTTACTACTTTAAAAATTAAGTATTATCCAATTCCTTTAAAAAAGAAGTGAAATCATAACAAAAACATTTCATGTAAAAAAAAGCGAAGTACGCGAAAATGGCATTCCGTAAAAAGAATTGAGATTAAAGTAAAGCCAAGTTCTCCAATACAAATTTAAAAATGAAAGGTTCTTACTAGTTTGGAAATATTTTTCTAAACTTGGCTATTACGGCTGTAAATGACTCTTAGGCACAGTGCTAAATTGATCATAAAGAAGTTTGGCTGTAATAGCAAAGTTTAAAAAAACATTTCCAAACTAGTAAGAACCTTTCATTTTGAAATTTGTATTGAAGAACTTGGCTTTACTTTAATCTCAATTCTTTTTACGGAATGCCATTTTCGCGTACTTGGCTTTTTTTGACATGAAATGTTTTTGTTATGATATTTTCTTGCCAAATTTATTGATGTTTCACTAAAATAATTTATATGGTCAGCGGTAATTGACATCAATCATCATTTAACATATAAATGAACATGTTTGTTGGTCACCCCCGGTATAGGTTTTGTTATAAAACGTTTATTTTTATTTTCCAACGCCTATGAATTAACAAGGACAGAAGGTGCGTCTCTCTCTAAACATCGCTGGAGAATAGAGGTCCGATATTTTCATCCTTTGATTTTGACTTAAATAAATTTGACTTTGAAAAGTTTGTCGCGTCTCTTTATCTTTAAAATATATTATAAATACAGGGTCTCTACATCACACAAGGTTAGCTTTCCACTCTGTCTCTAGTATCTGGCCAGTACGCAAATATTTGCAAACTTGGGTATACTTGGCAAGTACACCAAGTTCCGCCAATACTTGTGTACTGGCAATTATAGCATTTTCTCGATCACTCACACCATGTGCACACGCGACCGAGGTCAAAAGGAGAATAAAACTACAGTATTGCCAGGTCAAATTTTGATCCATCCCCAGATTATAATTTAAAAATCTCTAGAAAATCTACGTTAATTCATATACCGCAGGCGCCCAGGACTGCACCCTGCATTCTGCAAATAAAATAAGACAAAACCATCATTTCGAAATATTGTAATCTAAAATATAATTTAGGTATACATATTATTGTTACTTTGCTATTTAAAACTTGATTAATATTAAAGCTAAAACAATCTTGATTTTTAGCAGTGTTTTGCTACGAGGTTGGGATGAAAAGTTTCCGGCCTAACATAGAACGCAACACCATAGTGACTAAATAATAATTTATTTTTCTACATAGTTCCCTTGTAAGGTAATACATTTGGGCCAACGATGTTCAACTGATTTAATGGCATCAATGAAGTCTGAGTTATCCAACTCGTCAAATTAGGCGTTTGTAGCTGCAATGACTTCTAAATCTGAGGAAAAATTTTTTCTAGCAAGAAATTTTTTTAGGTTTGGAAGCAAATAAAAGTCTGACGGGGCTAGGTCTGGCGAATAAGGTGAATGGTTTAACACTTCAAAGCCTAGCTGATGGATTTTAACCATTACAAAAGCGGACTTGTGTCAAGGTGCATTGTTCTGATGAAACAAAATTTTCGTTTTTGCCAAACCAGGGCCTTTTCGCTTATATTCTGCTTGAGCTGGTCCAGTAAGTCGCTGTAGTACTCTGAATTTACTGTTCTTTCTTTTTCGAGATAATCTATGAGGAGTATCCCTTTAGCGTCCCAAAAGACTATTGCCATGACCTTTCCAACAGACGGTACTGCCTTTGCCTCCTTTGGAACTGGTTCGTCCCTTGCCGTCCATTGTTTACACTGTTGCTTAGTTTCAGGGGTATAACGATGAACCCATGTTTCATCAACCGTAATAAATCTGCGCAAAAAGTCCCCTGAATCACGTCTAAACAGTACTAAATTTCATCTCTGAAATGGTTAGACGCACGAGCTTTTCATCTGGCGTGAGCAAACGCGGCACCCATCGCACAGAGGGGCCAAATGGAGCTAATGTCGGAAATAATTATTTAAACACCCAAAATATTAGAAACAAAAGTAATATTGGTTATTGTGATATAGGTTAAAATGCACCTGTTTAATATTTTATAAAGCTTTAATATTTGTTTTTTTTACAGGGAGATTTAAAAATAGATTTTTTAAAAAGAAATTTAAGTACTTTTACACAAAAAAGTAATTAAGACTTAAACATTTATTAAAAATGAGTTTAAAAATTCTACATTTTATAATATTTCTGTTTAAGTTATTTAACCTGGCTCATAATATACAGTATGTCCCAAAAGTCTGGAATCACCTTTTTTTTAAAACTTGGAGATAAAATCATGGACACGTCAATTTTAAAATAGGAAGAGGAGTCACCTAAATATACTATATTGTACAGAGTGTCCTCAATAAGACGTATGCATGCATATTTTTTTACTTATATTGCATCTAAAAACTAATTTTACCATTTTCTAAAAAAAAAACTTAATGTAAAGGCTTTTTGGATAAAAGTTGTTTATTTTTTGCTTGCATTTTGCTATTCTCTACATACAATTAAATTTGTATTAAAGATCATTGTAAAAGATGTAAGAGTTAATATTATTAAAACATACAAAAAATCGACCATTTCACGAATTTTGACCATTTATATCTCAAAAACTGTACATAGAAAAACTTAACTTTACTTACATTTTTTTTGTTACATACTTCACTATAACATACTAAAATTATAGCCAGTTCAACCGAGACAAAAATTCCCCATAAGGCCTGTGTAAATCAGTGCGTGGTCCTTTGATAATCCACTTAACCCTTTCCAAAACAAAGATCTGTCAAAATGATATTTTTAAAAAATTTTCGGGCACCTTTCCTAAGTTAAAAATACGAAAACGGCAAGTTTGTAAAAGTTTTGGTTCAAAATCTGACTTTCGAAGATTTACCCTCCCCCCACTCCTTTTAACTAAAGTAACTGTAACCGCTACCATAATTCACTTGGCTTTTTACAGACCTAAAAAGTTGTTTATGTCAATTTGATTTTTAAACAAATTGACATAAACAACTTTTATTTTTATCCTTTATTTTAACATTTTTCAAACGAAGCTTTTCCTAATTTTTACGCGTCCGCCATCTTTAAATTTAATGAGTTAATCAAATTTATGTTAAAAAACTATCAATCAAATTTTGAGTCAATTAAACACTTTTTATTTAATAAAAATTCCTTAATAAACAAACAAGTTTTATATTTAAGATGCATAGTGTAATTTCTTTTACTTGGGTCGTATGTAGGCACTTTATTTTTAATATTAAATATCTCAAAAAGGCGCAAGAAAGCGCAGCCGTTTTTTTTCATTTTGTTAAGAAACATTAAATTAACAAAAAAGTGACAATAGTTTTGCTTAACAAAATTTTATCACACACTAAATTATATTTTTTATATTTCTTTAAGGTAAATTCTAATAATAATTGACTTCTTAGTTTAAAAAATATGATTACTCTATGACAACCTACAGCTAGATATTGGTATTTAGTGTTTTTTGGTTAAATTACCTGTGCTGGATGTCTCCATCGTAAATTTTTTTTTTTTTAATTATTTTAAATATAGATAAAGTAATACATAATTATTCAATAATTTGTATGTAATTATCCTAAAAATTAAACAGACGCTTTTTAAAGTGTCAAACTGTGTTTTTTTAGTTTCTTCCACTTTTACACCCGATTGGCCCCTTTGTGCATCGGGCGGATAGCTTTCTCATACCTAAAACTTCACATAAAATATGGTGAACTCGCTCTTTTGATATGCCCACATGCGATCTTTTAGAATTAGTTTGTGAATGGTTTGCAGAACGCGGAGCATTATCAGTGCTAGTATAACCACGTTTAACCCGTAACCGGTGTACAGGAGTCTGTCGGACTCCTCCGATGTAAAGTGGGCGGATAACTTTAAAGCCAAGTGCAACTGATCTCTCCCTCCTAGGTACCTTCCTAGAAGTAGTAAAGGAGTAAACACCCTTAGTGGCTTCAGTCTGTCTTTAGCCGTTTGCGAGTACGATGCATGTCGGAGTCTGCCAGACTCCACGTCACCGTTAGTGCACCTATTTTTCGAATTGCAGATTTTTACTTTTTGTCGTATTAACGAACTATTTCAATGGCGAACCAACAACCAGCGATAGACAAAAACTTTGAGTCCACCATTTTAGCTTCGTACATTTCTTTGGATTCAGATAATAGTGATGTTGATGATTGACTCCGATTTTGAGATGCAAAGAAGGGTTTAAAACCATTAGTTTGCATTGTGCAGTTTTTTTTTATTTCTTACGAGATTTGTTTGATTTTTTGTTTAGTTTTCTCTCTGGAGCTTTTTTACTTTAGGCTTAAGTTTTCTTTGAAAAATGTTCGAATTCTTTTTCGAAAAAAACATATTTTAAATCACTTCAATTTTTTTTCTAATTTTTTGCATTGTCTTGTACATTTCCTAATTAAATATGAAATATATGAAATATCACTATACAAATGATAAAAGATGTTATAAAATACATAGAAAAACCTTTGAAATCAATAATCCAACAAAAAGGAGTCTGTGAGACTCCACGTCACCGGTTATGTCCCTAAAATGGGACGTCACCGGTTATGGGTTAAAGTCCCATACCCAGGTTTTAACTGTGGTATAGGAAGGAGCAGATTCCCCTAGTGAAGCATCTAGTTCAGTTTTTATTTCCGTCGGCGATTACCCTTTGATATGAAAATATTTTTTCACGGCTCTTATCTCGTTTTTTCCATCTTTTAAAACTGACACACTGTATAAACTTTCAAAATAAGCAGGACACAAACTAGTACAGGAAAGCAAATCGGGCCTGCTATAGGCTAGACCGGAAACTTTTCATCCCATCCTCGTATATAGGATGCCAGCTTCCATTGAAAGCTTGTTTCTTATTTTGGTTTTGTTTAAGTTAATGGTTGAAAAAATTCTTTCAGCGGTGGCATTTGAATGTTGCACTCACAATATTAAATATAAAATTCTAGAGTGTCGGCAAAATAAAAGATTGTTTAATTTATTTTATTTGCCAAAATTCATTAAAATAATATAAAGTATGAGTAATTCCACGCCAAATCATCCAATGGGGATAGCTGCCATGTCACGAAAAAAATCCAAATTTTGATAACATGTATTACTGTCCTTAGGAATTCCAAATTAATAAATTTTTATTTTTAATGTTGCCTCCTGTATTTTACAGACAACTTTAAAGGTAAAATAACGATGAAAAATAGTTGCGACCATAATTTTTTTTATTTTAATTGTATTAAATCTAATGTAGAAACAAATTTGACGGAAGAAATCTTTAATATTGGTTGAATGATCCTATACAGAAAAAAAAATAACCTCACTTTTTTGAGATCGCAAAAATAGTTTTAAAAAAATAGTAATTTTATGATTTTCTCAATTTTTAATTATTTACACCGGTGCCGAATATGGTCCATCAAAAAAAGGTCTATGGGCACATTAAAGCTCAGTGGCTTGACTATCATACAAGGTAAAAGAAAAATTTCTAGGTCTATTGGTTTCAGCAAACTAAATTTTTAAAAATTGGAAAAACTGCAAAAACCTCATAATTGGCAACTTTTGAGTAAAAAAATTTGCATGTCTATCTGTCTATTGAAACTTCGCTTGTAGCACTACTTGACAATGTATCATTTATATAAAAGTTAAATAAAAAAGTTGGGTCTATCATTTTAACATCAACTTTTAGGCTATTTGGTTAAAGCATGTCAAAAATCACATTTTTTAATTCGGTCGCAAAAAGAAAAAAATTATATATAAAAATCATGGTCAGGGCGTCTTATTTATACCCACATACTGTTTCGCGTGACATCCTAGTTTGTGGGTTCAAGTACCATCTTCGTACACTGTTGGATATTTTTTTTTAGTTTTAAGAATAAATTTTGGGTGAGACACTGACATTAATTAGTTGTTCTTTGGTAAATGAAATGGTTTTTAATCCTTCCAAAGCCATTGAATAACTTCTCCTAAAGATTTAATTTTTCTGAAAGAAGAATAAAATGGTTTTGCAGGACTTTGCTTTTACTCAAGCCCCCTCCCCAACCCCCATGGAAAATTTCTGCATACGCCACTGGGCATTAAAAAAAACTAAGTACAAAACTAACGCATGGTAAAAGCCCATGTGATGCGTTAGGAGGTACTGTGAAACGATTTGTTTTACATTAAAATCTCAAACAAACAACAACTGGACACCATTCTTTCACTCCTCTGGATGATTTAACTATAGATGCTAAATTTACTTCAAGCTCAGAAAAAAAATTTGTTCGGTTTCTGAAATTATAGAACTCAACTCCTTTTCCGATTTTTTAAATATGACAGTAGGTAACTACTAAAAAAGTAAATAAACTTTAAAAAAATTTGTATAGTGACCTTATGAAGAGAGTTTAGATCATAATTTATTGAACATTGGTCATATAAATAAACTTTACCTTCTGATAAACCTTAATTTGCAGGGCTGGATCTAGAAACTTTATTTTGGGGGAAAATATCATAATAAATATTTCACAAAACTATTTTGCATAGTGACCAGGAGGTATGTTCTATGTGTCAAAACTGAGTAAAGTTTCAGATTTGGGGGGGCATCTCCCCCGTAGATCCACGCCTGTAATTTGTGATGCAATTTAACATCACTAAAAATATTAAAATAACAAAAAAATGTGTAGTGACCTTAAGGATTACAGACCCAGATTTTTTATTCTTGTTTTTAAAAGTATATGATACAGTGAAAAATTTACCCTACTTGATTACCACCAGCACCCCGATAGATAGGGTCAATTTTTGATGCTGAAGTTGAGGGATTTCCCAGACATTCTTAACTTCTTCGTGGAACTCCAAGGTAACGTCTACTTTTTAAATATGTTTTATACAAGGAAGATATAGTACTTGAGTATAGCTTTCCAACACTGTATCAAAAATTTAAGAAAACATTACATTTATACCCCAAAAAAATATGAAAACTTCGAAAATTTCTGGGTTTTTTGGATATGCTCTAAATTACTCTAATTAAGCCAGTATAAAAGATTTTTCTAAAAATCACATTTTTTTGAAAACTACTTTTATGCATGTTTTCAAAATTGTAGGTTAATTTTTTTTTAGGTGCTGTTTATTGTGAGCATAATTTTTTTCTTTAAAGTCCCATTTTGACTGTTTTTAGACTTTTTAAATGTGTGTACAACATACTAATTAAATTTAAAAGTTAAGCATAAGCTGTTTCATTTAATAAGCATGATTAAAGAAAAAAATAAAATGTCACGGCAACACTTTTTTTGCAAATTGGATGACTTGGCGTGGAATTGCTCATATGTAGTATTTATTCAATCAAATCGCTTTTGTTAAAGTCTCCCTAGATTTTGCAACAAAATTATTTTATCCGTGCCATACATCGAAAATAATAAGATTCGGGATAAATCTCAAAACCTGGCAAAACTATAAAACTCATAACAACTGCCGATATACTTGCGGGAGAAGCAGGCAAGTAGTGAGAGTGAAACAATAAGCATGAAGAACAAGTGAAATTAAAGAAAGAAAAATAAGAAAAAAGTTTTCTGCTTCGGCCGGGACTCGAACCCGGGATCTCTTGCTCTCTAGGCAAACATTCTTGGCATTAAACTACCGAAGCCATACATACATTTTCGGAAAACTTCCATCTATGCATTCTGCGGTGTCTCAATACAAGAACGCGAAACCCTCAGGGTATTAACTCGACCAAGTCATCCAACTGATATCTTTAATTCTTCTTTCCCACTGTCAAAGATAAGAATGTTTGCCTAGAGAGCAAGAGATCCCGAGTTCGAGTCCCGGCCGAAGCAGAAAACTTTTTCCTTATTTTTCTTTCTTTAATTTCACAATCGCCCATTTGCGATCAGAAATTTTAACACACGAAAAGGTGATCTCATGCTTTCAGACGTTGATTCTTTACGTCTAATTTGAGTTATCATACCTTTGACAGTGGGAAAGAAGAATTAAAGAGACCAGTTGGATGACTTGGTCGAGCTAATACCCTTAGGGTTTCTTGTTTTTGTATTGAGACACCGCAGCCTGCATAGATGGAAGTTTTCCGAAAATTTATGAATGGCTTCGAGTCCCGGCCGAAGCAGAAAACTTTTTTCTTATTTTTCTTTCTTTAATGTCACTTGTTGTTCGTAGTTTTAGGTCCTTGCATTATTTGCAATTTGGTATTTGATAACAAGCATGAACCATTCGGCGAACGGTTTGCGGAATTACCCCATCCATACTGTGTTTTTCTCGCTATTTAGCTCGTTTACCAGCTGAATGTTTGTCGGAATTTTCGGGTCTGTACGATGCTTTAAGGGTCAAAATCATGGAGGTGGAGAATATGCGTTGGAGAGGATTTTCTTAGTTAAAGCTGTATTAAATTACAGTTTTCTCATTATTTTCAGATTTTTATACTTAAAACTCATCTCCACATTTCACAATCATTTAAATTAAATACGTCACTAATTTAATTCTGTTCAAATGGGCACGAAACATATATAAAATTAGTTAAATTAAAAAATCTATATTTTAAGCTCTAAATATGTTAATTTAAAAAATTATAAAGTTTGTCAAAGTTATTGGAATTATGAAAATTCTAAAATTATTTGAAATAAATTTTATTTTTATACGTTATTTTTTTTTTCTTTAATTTTTGAAAATATTAATTTTCTGATTTTTTAAAAATTTTTGAAATGTTACACAGAAAGATGTCTTACTTTAATGAAAGTGCAAAATAATGACTTTTATTATTTTGGGTACAAAATACTAATTTAGGGAACTCTAATAAATATACGGTTAAATAAAAATATTGCATATTTTGGAAATTATATAAACATTGAAATAATGTGCAATTAAAGCCAAATATACAAATAAATCAAATAAATAGTTTAACACTTCCAAACATGAAAATATCTTAAATTTTTGAGACAAAAATAAAATGTAAGATTAGCATAAAAAATTGACCCCAAAAATTACATCTAAAGATGCTGGGTAACTCATTCACTATATGTTACAATCCGTATCAAGTTTTGCTAAATTATTGGAATTAAAGTATTTTTAAGGAAAGTTTAATATTAGTTTTAAAGTTTAAAAAAATGTTCTGTCTTGTCGATAATGTACCGTTTTATGCTACGCCCGTTTATAAATTAATAAACGGGGAGTTGACCCAACATTTAAGCCTAAGTAATATTTTGTAAAGCAAATTCAAACTCTTAATAATTTGCAAAATGAAATTTTCCACCTCGATGATTTTGACCCTTAAACTTTACAAAACGATTTAAAATTGTTTCTAGCACACATTTAAAATATTTAAACACCTCCATAGCAAACCACGTATGATTTTTTTTGGTTATATATGTACATAACAATATTTAAACATTCTTCTGAGAAACGAAATTGTGCTTAAAAGCGACAATGGAACGTGTCAAAAATTGTTTACCATTCCCTTCGTATCTTGGTCTTATACATTCATATATTGCTCCCAGCTACGTATCTTGGTCCTTGGGTCACATCGCCAATGTTTTCCAGTTTTTTTATTGCCAATCAATTCTTTTTCAGTATATCCAAGAATTTCTAAGTTAGGTATTTAATAGATCCATTACATCTTAAGTATTCTTCTGTACAGCCACATATTAAGAAGTTTAGGTCCTTTGATTATTATTTGGTGTTAAAACGATAGCTTTTTAAATTTAGTTTTACTCTTAAGATAGGCCTTAATTGCATAAAACTTTAATCATGCTAGAGAAGGTATTGTTTTGGACGAATTTTTTTGTGTTATTTGGGTGTATTTTGACGAGCCGTTAATGAGAGACTATTCTACCTATCTTTTAGCCTTCTTCGATCCATCTTTGGACATACGCCTCCCCCAATATCTTCCACGCTTCCCTGTCTGTCGCCGTGTTCATCCATCTAGTTCCCGCATGTTTCTTCAAATCATCCGCTCATCTCATTTGAGGTCTTTCCCTACTTTATTTATTTTCCCAAGGTCTCCAGTTTACAATACATTTGTTCCATCGATCGTCTTTCTGTCTGACTTTATTACGGGCAAATTTTCATTTTAATTTTCCTACTTCTCCTCTGACATCTCTTACTACTGTTTTATTTCTTATCCATGCATTCCTTTTTCTATCTGTTAGCTTTACATGTAACATTTGTCTTTCCATTGATCTTTGGGCTTTTGGTACCTTATCCATGTTTGATTTTGTAAGTTTCCAGGTCTGGGATCCAAAGCTAAGTACAGGAAGGATACATTGATTATACACTTTTGTTTTGAGGTACTGAGAATATGTTTTAATATTTAATATGTAGCTTAATTTACCGAATGCTACCCAGGCCAATCTTACTCGTCTCTTGATTTCAGCTGTTTGGTTTTCTTTCTTTTTTTCTTTTTTTAGTTAAATAATTTGTGCCAGCTATATTATACTCCTCTACTTGTTCTATTTTTTCTTGGTTTATTCTGATCGTGATATCTTCATCTGAGTTTGAGAGACTATTATTCCTCACAAATGGCAACAGTGCATCGTCTCGACGAGTCAAAAAGGCTTCGCGCGCACACAAATAGTTTGGCTCAAAAATTTTGTAAGCAAAACTAGGGTAAGTGTTTTTTTCCCCCTTTTCACACGAATTTTGAATTGAAAAGGCCGAAATCGATGTTAACCTAACCTTGATCATTGATCAGCAATTTATTTATCCTAAACAGGGCGTGTCTGGATAGGTTAGGATACGTTGTCGATTGATTGACCAAGGTTAGATTACAACGGATTTCAGTTTCCCAAAAGGAGGACAGGAGAGCTAAAGAAATACCAAAATTGAAAAATAAACCTAAGAAACCGAATCTCACACCAAACGGGATTACAAATAGACAAGCCCAACAGACAAGAAACACAGTCACACAAAACTCTGTGACAAGGACATACAGCCAAGTAGCAGCAACAGCTACTATACCTGATATTAATATTAGTAGTCAAAATACTATGGAACAAACACTTCAATTAATTTTGGAGAAATTGAACAAACTTGATGAGCGATTAACTAAACTAGAAAGTAGCAATAACGGAGCTACCAATATGCCTCAAAATGGTCAGTAATCTTAGAATTCTAGCTTGGAATGCCAATGGTCTCTTGCAACATCAGCAAGACTTGCAAGTTATTCTAGACATAGAAAAAATTGACGTATGTCTTGTGTCAGAAACGCATTTCACTAACCAGTCTCACATTAAATTTAAGGGTTATAAAGTGTATCATACAACTCACCCTAGCAATACAGCACATGGGGGAAGTCCTGTAATTATTAAAGAAAATATATCACAGTATGAGGAGATGGGATATAAAACCAAAGAGATTCAAGCTACATTAGTAAGTGTAAAAACCAAAACATATACACTAGTCATAAGTGCTGTCTATATACCACCAAGGCACTCACTAAAGAAAAATCAATATCTTAATTTTCTCAGAAAATTAGGAAACCGTTTTATAATTGGAGGTGACTTTAATGCAAAAAATACCTACTGGGGATCTAGACTGACGAATTCTAAAAGAAAAGAACTTTTGCAAGCTATTAGTGAATATCAATGTGAGCCAATATCAACTGGTAAGCCCACATACTATCCAACACATCCAGGAAAAATTCCAGATCTAATTGATTTTTTTATAGTAAAAAATATATCTTTAAGTTTTGTAGATATAGAAGAAAGTTTTGATTTACACTCAAATCATTCACCTATTATTCTAACTCTTAGTAAAAACATAATAAAGAAAGAAGCAAATATCTCACTAGTTAATAAACTGACTGACTGGATTAGTTTTAAACAAAGTCTGTCAGAAAAAATAAACCTATCAGTACCACTGCAAACGCCAGAACAAATCGATAAAGAAGTTGAATATTTTGTTACAAATATTCAACAAGCAGCTTGGAAAAACAGTCCAAAACCAAAGAGAATTTTTAAGGGAAAAAACTATCCAAAGGAAATTAGAGACCTTATATTGGAAAAAAGGAAACTAAGAAGAAAGTGGCAGCAAAGCCGTGATCCTCGGGATAAAACAAATCTCAACAACATGATGCAGCGCATTAGGCGAGAAATTCTAGTAATAAAAAATGAATCTATTAACCATTTTCTTAATGAACTTACAGATGATAAAAATACCGACTATTCCCTTTGGAAAGCAACCAAAGATTTTAATAGCCCATCGCACCGACTGTTTTTTTCGTTACTTCGAAAAAGCAGAAATTTAGAAATTACATTTAGTCATTTAGAAAAAACATTTCAGCCCCACGAAACACCGGATGAAAACTTTCATTTAAATGAACCCCATCAAATCGAAGACCACATTAAGCTTACATCACCAAAAGAAATATTAACAGAAATCAAAAATATTAATTCGAAAAATGCCCCAGGGTATGATTGTATTAACGGGGTAGTCATAAAACAACGCCCCAGAAAAGCTATCGTAAAACTATGCAACCTAATTAATGCGTCCTTTAGGCTTAGGTATGTACCTAAACTGTGGAAAGTTGCAGAAGTTATCATGATCCCAAAACCGGAAAAACCACTCCATGACATGTCATCTTACAGGCCAATATCTTTGCTGCTAATTATATCCAAGCTCTATGAGAAATTATTGCTTAAAAGAATAAAACCCATCATAGAAAGACAAGAAATTATTCCATCTCATCAATTTGGTTTTCGAGACAAGCATTCCACGATAGATCAAGAACATAGAGTTACTAATATAATAAAAAAAGCACTAGAAGAGGGAAAAGTTTGTTCTGCAGTTTTTCTAGATGTAGCACAAGCATTTGACAAAGTGTGGCATGAAGGCCTTACTTTTAAACTAAAACGGTTTCTGCCAAAACAATATTCGGATATTTTGGAATCATACAAATCTGATAGACATTTTAGAGTAAAACAGGAAAACTCATACTCAAATTTAAGAGAAATTTAAGCAGGCGTGCCCCAGGGTAGCGTACTAGGCCCTTATCTATACTTATTATTCACTTGCGATATCCCAAAGCCAGAAAATTGTCACTTAGCAACATTTGCCGATGATACTGGTTTATTGACGGTAGAAAAATCTATTGAAAAATGCATAGGAAAACTTCAGGATGCAGTCACCGAAGTTCACAGTTGGACCACAAAGTGGCGAATAAAATTAAATGAAACCAAATCAATTCATGTTGATTTTACAAACAAAAATATAAATCACATACAAATAACAATTAACAACATTCCCGTACCATATTCAAATCAGGCAAAATATCTCGGTATAACACTTGATGCCAAATTGCGCTGTTAAGAAAAATACTCTGCCAATATATGGACCCCCAAGCTCACACTAGGTCCTATAGTTATAGTGTACGTGTGAGCTAATATAACTAAAAACTGAAATATATTTTATTCAACTCCACACTAAATTACCTTCTGTTTAATACCACACAAGCCATGTTTTGACTTAACCTCAAATTTTTGAAATCTACCCCCACCCTTAAAAAAAACAAAAACCAAAATTGATTTTGTTAAACTCCGGACTCAATTACCTTTCGTTTGATATCACACACGCCATATTTTCACATAAACTTTAATTTTTGAAATCTATCCCCACCCTTTTATTTGGTTTGTGTTCGATGGATTTTGTTCATTTTTAAATGGGACCATCTCGACCCAAGACCCAGCCTAGGTACCAAATTTCATTGAAATCGGCCAAGCGGTTTTTGAGTTATACGCGTTGGTCGTTACAGACAGACATACAGACAGACATACACACAGCCAGACAGACAGACAGACAGACAGACAGACAGACAGACAGACAGACAGACAGACAGACAGACATACAGACAGACAGACAGACAGACAGACAGACAGACAGACAGACAGACAGACAGACGGCGCAACAAAAAAGTTTCAAAATCATCTGAAACGCAAAGATATATAAAAAAATTTGAAATCGGAGCAACTTTTTTTTTCTCGAAAAAATTAGGATCACCATAGCTCACACTACTATAGTGTAGTATATGTGTGAGCTAAAAAAGAAGAACTTAAGATAAAGTATAGAAAAATGATCTGGCTAATTGGAAGGAAGTCCAATTTAGCAATTCATAATAAGTTACTGCCTTATAGACAAATACTGAAACCAGTATGGACATATGGTATTCAACTATGGGGTTGTGCTAAAGAGAGTAACATTCTAGTTTTACAGAGATTTCAAAATAAAGTATTAAGAAACATTGTGAATGCACCTTGGTACGTTCGAAATAGTGACCTTCATCGAGATCTAAAAATCGAAACTGTAGCAGAGACTATAAAAAAGTATGCAAAAAGCCATGAAGATAGACTCCATCGGCATGTGAATGTGGAAGCAATTCATTTTCTAGACAATACTATGCTAGTTTGAAGACTAGAAAGAGTGAAGCCGCTTGAGCTAGTAAACTAAGTGAATTATATAAAACAAAATAATGCTATAAACACAACACAATTGTGAGTTACAGACTAAACAAAGCGGGGAGAACTGTTGAGTGAACCCTAAGTTTAAATCTGACTTTTCTAGTAAATTAAGTTAAAACAAAATTGCTAATTAGTCTTACTGACTAGATTGTAATACAATAAACACAGTGTGTTTGACAAATAAAAAAATTAAAAAAAGATAAAAATATTTTTTGAAAAAATGTGATTTCGAAAATAGTGTGTAATCAAAATTTGTAGAACGTCGAAGTGCAATTTTCTAAAAACCACGTCGCCGCCACACAATGGGTTATAGAGGTCTAGCGCGACACTAAATTTTAACTCAGTTTTAGCCAACTTCTAGACATCGGATCAACTTCAAATTTGAGAGTTCCGAAGACAATACAATATAATGATAATATGAAGTTTACAAATAAAATCTATATGTTTGTGGCGGAATAATTTTACAAAAAGAATCTAATGACATTAAAAGAAAATTAAAAGAATCAGCATGTATTTATTTAAATGAAGATAACTGTCTTTCAAGTATTTCTATAGATATAAGTAAAGCTTGGCTTCCTATTCTCAGACAAGATTTGCAAAAAGGTTTTTTCAAAATTAATTAATACTGTAATGAAATTCTGATTACTGTTTTTTTAAATAGATTTTGATATAATAGTAATATAATCCCACAATGATCATAATTTTGTAAAAATTTCTAAATGGTTATAAAAAAGAGACCTTATTGATTCTAGTTTTAATGAGTCACCCTGTTCTGTTTATTTTTAAATTTGAAAACAACATTGACTGACATAATGTCTTGAAATAGTATCATGTTACCTTGTGTTTTGTTTAGATTGGTCAATTGTTTTTGATAAACTTCAGAATATTGACAATTTGTCAACGATATAATAATAAAAAATATATTTGAACAAGAAACATTTAAGATTTTGAGACAGAATATAAATAAAAAGCTTGAAAACGATTGTAGATTGGCAATCGAAACGTAGCGTATTCAAATTCAATTAAAAGATAAGTGGTTTAGGTTTTACTAGGCAACTATTTATTTTTATAGAAAGCCACTGACAAATTAGTGATTTTTATTTTTCTAGGAGAAACGCAGTGGTTTTTTATAATTTTTTAAAGTAATTTTTCCTTACTAGTGGCGTAATACCCCGAAAAAGTTGTGTTTGTAAAATGAAGTTTACAGCTCCCCTCTTTGCGAATTCTGGAGGGGGGGTTCTGTCTAAGTATGTCCGATATCGTTCAAAATTGGTATGTATGAATTTTTAATTAGATTTTTAAAATTGTGAAACTGAGACCCCCTCCCCCCTGGAAAATCTGGTAAACAATCTTGACTAACTTGTATACATCCGATCAACATCAAATTTGGTGTGAACTTATAGTTACAGCGACAATACATTATTATAAAGCTCTAAAGTTGAAAACTTTCCACCTTTAAGGATGGTGGAGGGGGTACCATCTCCGATTACGTTTCAAAATGGTATGTAGGAATTTTCGGGGTTTAGGATCACGGAACATCTTTTTTTCGGTTTTAATAAGCTTTCGAACAAGTTGCCCCAATTTAGGTCTATTAGTTGCAAAAGAGGTTGGATGTTACTAACTGGACGCCTTTTTAGGGATCCACCCCCACTTTTTAAAATTAAATTATAAATTTTACTTAAAATGACATTTTTTATTATCTAAAAATGGCCAAAAAGTAAAGGTTCATTTTTTATTTATTTTTTTAATTGTTGTTTATCGGTTTTTTGTTTTTGATAAGCTTTCGAACAATTTGCCACAAGTAGGGTTAACTCTTTTGACAAAAAAAGTTGTGAGTAGACCCCTTTGCGAGGGACTATACAAAAAAATTTCAAAAATTTTGCTCTTTAAAAATCTCAGTCGATGTACTTTTGGATTTTTCAGAATTATCTAAATTCAATCCGTGGTCGAATTTATTCCATTTGGCTGTTACATTGACTGTATAAAGACCTCGTACATGGCAGTGTTTAGGGCTGGGGTGGAGATTTTACTAAGCCTTGCTAAGCTTGTTTCTGCAGGCTTTACAAAGGAAAATACCAAAATTATAAACCATAAAAGGGGTTTTGGAATTAGGAAATAACTAGTAACTTTCAAAAGCGCAGTTACTCGTTATGCCCACTTTATTCTCATATACCCAAAAAGTGCTGTTGTCATTTTTTTTTATTTAAAAATTACTGTAAAAATACATTAATTTTTTTCCCGAAATATTTTTTAATTTTAGGGCTCTGTTACAGAGAAACACATTATGACTTCTTTTTTCAATTGCATGTTTTTTATTAACTGGACAATCTACAATACATTTGGGTGGGTTTGGTTATCATAATTTAAAAAAAATATCGTCACCGTAATTCTGAAACGTCGTAACCCACAAAAAAATGAAAATTCATATTTTTGCATTTATTTATTTATTTATTTATTTATTTATTTATTTATTTATTTATTTATTTATTTATTTATTTATTTATTTATTTATTTATTTATTTATTTATTTATTTATTTATTTATTTATTTATTTATTTATTTATTTATTTATTTATTTATTTATTTATTTATTTATTTATTTATTTATTTATTTATTTATTTATTTATTTATTTATTTATTTATTTATTTATTTATTTATTTATTTATTTATTTATTTATTTATTTATTTATTTATTTATTTATTTATTTATTTATTTATTTATTTATTTATTTATTTATTTATTTATTTATTTATTTATTTATTTATTTATTTATTTATTTATTTATTTATTTATTTATTTATTTATTTATTTATTTATTTATTTATTTATTTATTTATTTATTTATTTATTTATTTATTTATTTATTTATTTATTTATTTATTTATTTATTTATTTATTTATTTATTTATTTATTTATTTATTTATTTATTTATTTATTTATTTATTTATTTATTTATTTATTTATTTATTTATTTATTTATTTATTCATTCATTCATTCATTCATTCATTCATTCATTCATTCATTCATTCATTCATTCATTCATTCATTCATTCATTCATTCATTCATTCATTCATTCATTCATTCATTCATTCATTCATTCATTCATTCATTCATTCATTCATTCATTCATTCATTCATTCATTCATTCATTCATTCATTCATTCATTCATTCATTCATTCATTCATTCATTCATTCATTCATTCATTCATTCATTTATTTATTTATTTATTTATTTATTTATTTATTTATTTATTTATTTATTTATTTATTTATTTATTTATTTATTTATTTATTTATTTATTTATTTATTTATTTATTTATTTATTTATTTATTTATTTATTTATTTATTTATTTATTTATTTATTTATTTATTTATTTATTTATTTATTTATTTATTTATTTATTTATTTATTTATTTATTTATTTATTTATTTATTTATTTATTTATTTATTTATTTATTTATTTATTTATTTATTTATTTATTTATTTATTTATTTATTTATTTATTTATTTATTTATTTATTTATTTATTTATTTATTTATTTATTTATTTATTTATTTATTTATTTATTTATTTATTTATTTATTTATTTATTTATTTATTTATTTATTTATTTATTTATTTATTTATTTATTTATTTATTTATTTATTTATTTATTTATTTATTTATTTATTTATTTATTTATTTATTTATTTATTTATTTATTTATTTATTTATTTATTTATTTATTTATTTACACTGCCCAACAGGTAATACCCAATTACAGGGCAGGAAGTTTACAAAAAAAAATGTTTACAATAACTATAAATAATATAAGAAAAATAAGTACAAAAAGATAGATGTATACAGTATATCTTAAATAAAAAATAGGAACTCTAACGTCTAAATACTTGTTTGACTGCTGATATACTGCAATTAAAGATATCGATACCCTGCATATATTTATTATGAGTGTCGCAAATTGTATAGATTGGCGAGAATTGCATTGCATTGACTCGAGGAGTAGGAAGATAAAAAAGTGGTGATTGTCTGGAGTTTAGCCGTGGAATAGAAAAGTTTATTCTCTCTAAAATATTTATGCTATCAATTTGGTTATGGAGAATTTTATATAGAAACGTTTGAGAGGCCGACTGCCTACGTGTGTCGAGTAGCTGAATATTAAACAGTTGCATAAGGTCAGTGTGGGGGTGACCTTGAGGAGGATAATTACCGGTTGATTTAAAGTACAAAAGCTTAAGTACACGTCTTTGGATCTTTTCTAGCGATTCTTTCTGAGTAAGTAGTTGTGGAGACCATACTACGGAGGCATATTCTAATCTTGATCTAATAAAAGTATAATATAAAAGTTTTATGGTTTCAAGGTCTTCAAAGTTTCTGCTAACTCTTACTAAAAATCCGTATGTTCTGGTGGTTTCAGCTGTAATAGTATCTATGTGCTTATTAAAGGTTAGCTTAGAGTCGAAGGTAATTCCAAGATCCCGAACAAACTCAGGTCTATTTAGTACTTTTCCATTTATAGAATAGTCAAAAGCGATCGGTTTAGTTTTTAGGGTGAAAGTCATTACTTGACATTTTGCAATGTTTAGAAGTAGTTTATGTTCATTACACCATATGCTAAAAGAGGTAAGGTCCTTCTGAAGATTCAGGCAGTCTTCGATTGAGTTAATGCGTGCTTCTAATTTTATGTCGTCAGCATATTTGTTAAGTTTCGTTGTTTTAAGGCATTTGCTTACTCCATCAATAAACAGATTAAACAGAAGTGGCCCCAGGACTGATCCTTGAGGAACACCGGAAGAAGCATTAATCTCCTTTGACTTTATACCACGAATTTCAATAAACTGTTTACGATTAGTGATAAGAGATTCAAAGAGTTCAATAAGGCCAGTGGAGAAACCAAAGTAATTTAGTGTTTGTACTAAAAGCAAGTGATCCAATTTATCGAAAGCTTTTGATAGGTCCGTGTAGAATATGTCAATTTGAGAGGAAGAGTTTAAAGCTTCTGCAATTTCTTGAGTGGTTTCTATAAGATTTGTTGTTGTCGATCGACCTGTTATGAAGCCATGCTGATCAGAGGATATTCTATATTTAAGACTAGGATAAATTGTACTGTGAATAAGAGTTTCAAAGCATTTAAAAAAATTATTTATTAACGTAATTGGTCGGTAGTTACCTACCTCAGTTCTACTATCTTTTTTGTGAATTGGGCTAATTTTAGAGAGTTTCCAGATGTTAGGTATTTTTTTATTGGCCAAGCAAAGGTTATACAAATACGTCAGAGGTTTGCACAAGACAAAGGCACAGTCTTTAATAATATAGGAGGGTATCAGATCTGGTCCAGCTGTTGATTTTGACTTCAGTTTACGTAGGATAGAGCATACCTCTTCTTCGTTGAATGACGTAATGGAAATGGGCTGAAACAGCGAGTTTTGGTCAGTGATTGATGATTGCAAAGGATTTTTGTTGATCGGATTAAAGGAAGTTTGAAAGAAGTCAGCAAATGAGTTTGCTATTTGAGTATCTGAAGTCAAAGGTAAATTATTAAAAGACATGGATTCGGGAACGCTGCCGGTGACAGAATTTGTACGAAGAAAGGACCAGAATGTATTAGGATTTTGCTTTATTGTGTTTTCAGCTGTCCGTGCATGCTGCTTATATGCAAGATCAATATCTTCTTTGATTTTTTGTCGTAGGTTGCTAAACTCTTGGTATGTTTCGACATTATTATTATTCTTAAGCTTGCGATGAAGAATAGACTTTTTCCGAATATCTTTTATTATGGTAGCTGAATACCAACAAGGATACTTTTTAGAAAAGGTTTTAGGACGTTTTGGGACACAAGAATCAAGAATGGAATAAATACAGTTGTAAAATGCTTCAGTGGCATCCTCGATATTAGAGAGTTTTTGTAGGAAGGACCAGTCACAAGTTAGAATTTTGCCGAATAAGTCTTGAAAGTCTGCTTTGCGAAAATTAAAGGTTAGTCAAGAATTTAGTCCGGTATTCTTATCAAGATTTTTAGTTTTTTGAACGGAAAATATAGATATCTCAAGTGCTGGATGATGTGGGACTTCTCTCATAATAGGATCTATAGCTCTTTCTACTTTACAAAGGTTGGATTTAAATAAGACTAGATCTAGCAGTCTGTTGTTCTCATTTTTTACAAAGTTGTGCTGTTGCAAGTCTTTGATTTCCAAGATATTATTAGGAGAGGTCACCAATGTTAGATTATTCGAGGTATTTTTTTCAAGAAAGGCTGCATAGTCTTCTACGTTAAAGTCTCCCAAAATAAGTATGTCCTTATCGTAGGTATATTTTTGACAAAGAAAGAACTCTAAAACACTGTCAAGATCGTCAGCGGTGCTGGGTGATGGTATATAAACGACAAAGATAAATAATGGTTTACGCTGAAGGGTTATTTTTGCTCCAGTGATATCAATGTGGGGAGGAACTTGGGGCCTGAAGCTAGTTAGTTCTAGTGGAAGAGGAGACAGCTGTTTGTTTACCGCGATCAGAACACCTCCACCCTCGTTTAAGTTAGTAGCAGTACGATCTCTGTCGCAACGAAAAGTCTCAAAATCGTTGTGCATAAACTCCCTATTATTTATAGCAGGGACCAGCCACGTTTCGGTGATGGCTATTACGCTGCAACTGGAGTGGGTACTCGAGTGAAAGCAGTCGTTCAGTTTCGACCGCATACCGCCTGCGTTCTGATAACATATATCTAAGATACTTTCAGTGGGGGTAGAGACGCGAGTTGTGTTTATGAGTCTTGCTTTCGGTATGGCTATAGATTGCTGCCCTGCTGAGATGCGTTCTAATTGCTATTCACACAGAACATCCGACTTTCGTTTAATAAGAGCATTTTTGTATGCAGTACAGTTCTCTTTTTCCCACGCAGCATGGTTTGTTGCCAAATTTATACCCTTATCTGACCTTCGAAGTTTAATACAATTTGGACAGGATAAAAAAGTTGCCTGACAATCCCTTGCCTCATGCTCAACCCCACACCGAGGGCAACAGAGGGTCTTTGAACAGAATTTTGACGAGTGATGAAACTCACTACATCTAAAACAGCGATATATTTCAATACCTTCATAGACCGAACAGCTGTCGAAACCAATAAAGAGGTTACCTGCAAGCATAGCATTATCATATGTTTCCCTATCAACTTCGAGAACTGCCTGATAGATGTTAGAGTTCCTTTTCGTTTGACCAATTTTTATGACTTTATAAGAAAATGAAGTGTTAAAAATATCTGAATTAACTTTTTTAAGAATAGAAATAAGGACGTCTTCATCATACATATCGCGGAAGCCAACAACACGGATTCTTGGGTGTACACCATGCATCTCTCTAATTTCATAATTTTCTGCCAATTTTTCCTGGGCAAGTTTTTTCAGTTTTTGATTTTCAGATGGGTTTTTGCAGCTGATGACCACGCCGCCTTCTTTAACGTGCTTAACTTTTGAGATTTGAAGACTACATTCCAACGGATCAATGTTTTCGCTTAGGGCTTTTTTAGTATCAGAGTTCGTCTGAGTGGTATCTTTCGGTTTAATAAGAATAGCCGGTTTCGTATTATTTTTCAGAGTATCGGAATATCTTTTAGGAGGAGCCGAGGTCGATGGTTTTTCAGTAATAACAGCGTTAAGTTTTTCTTCGGTAAGTTTAATAAAGTCATTTTTCAGCGAATTAAATGTTTCCGACAGTTTTTCCAGAGATTCCTGAACTTGTTACTGTCTACAGTTATACAGGTTTTAAGACACTCAGAGCATGTCCAACTTAGGCCTTCGATTTCACTAAGTAGAGATAATAAGTCGGCAGATTTGTGTAGACAGGCAACGTGGCAATGTTGTTCGCAGGACGCACATTGTATGCTTTTCTTTCTATGATGAACGGATTCGGCGCAGATAATACAAACAGCCATTGTTCAGTTACTTACAGTAATTATTTATGATATTCTCCACTTATTTTCTTCGAAGAGCTGTCGAATATTAACTGGATCTGGAGTAGAATTAATGTCGTCAGTATCAGGATTCACTTGAAGACACCATTAGATTTTAATATCACTTAAATATCGGATTTTGGAAGTACTATTTGCAGAGCCTTTTCGAACGACCTATTGCAATCGCTAGTCGCGCTGTTCCCTGTTAGTAATTATGCATAGCTATATGCTACTAAATCCTCGGAAGGGCAAAAAAATTTTGAAACACAAAATATCGAAAACACAAAATATCGAAAATACAAAATATCGAAAACATACAAAATTTCGAAACTACAAAATATCGAAACCACAAAATATCGAAACTATATTTTATCGAATTACAAAATATCGAAACTACAAAATATTGAAACCACAAAATATCGAAACTACAAAATATCGAATCACAATAAATCGAAAATACAAAATATCGAAAATACAAAATATCGAAAATACAAAATATCGAAAATACAAAATATCGAAAATACAAAACATCGAAAATACAAAATATCGAATCACAAAATATCGAAATTAACAAATATCGAAAATGAAAAATAGGAGAATTTCGAAACCTTAACCTAACCCGACTCTAACGTAACCTAACCTAACCTAACTAAACCTAATCTGACCTAACCTCATAAAAATAGAAAGTTTCAAAAATCTAACCTGACAAAATCAAATCTAGCCGAAACGAACCAAACCGAACTGAACCGAACCAAACCAAACTAAACAAACAATTTTTTTCAAAAAAAAACTTTCCAGACTTCTTTCCCGAGATTCTAGAGTGTGTGAATCCGAACCAAACCGAACAGAACCGAACCGAACCGAACTGAACCTAACTGAACCGAACCAAACTAAACTGCAACATTGCTATTTAGGTTTGGTTGGGTATGATTAGTTTCGGTTATATAGGTTTGGTTCGGTTCGGTTCGGTCCGAATTCACTTCTAGGATCCCGGAAAAGAAGTCAGGAAAGTTTTTTTTTTGAAGAAAATTGTTGGTTCAGTTTGCTTTGTTTCTGAAACGTCGTAACCCACAAAAAAATTAAAATTCATATTTTTGCATCAAAGGTTACATCAAAGGTTAGTAATTATGCATAGCTATATGCTACTAAATCCTCGGAAGGGCAAAAAAATTTTGAAACACAAAATATCGAAAACACAAAATATCGAAAATACAAAATATCGAAAACATACAAAATTTCGAAACTACAAAATATCGAAACCACAAAATATCGAAACTATATTTTATCGAATTACAAAATATCGAAACTACAAAATATTGAAACCACAAAATATCGAAACTACAAAATATCGAAACTACAAAATATCGAATCACAATATATCGAAAATACAAAATATCGAAAATACAAAATATCGAAAATACAAAATATCGAAAATACAAAATATCGAAAATACAAAATATCGAATCGAAAATGAAAAATAGAAAATTTCGAAACCTTAACCTAACCCGACCCTAACGTAACCTAACCTAACCTAACTAAACCTAATCTGACCTAGCCTCATAAAAATAGAAAGTTTCAAAAATCTAACCTGACAAAATCAAATCTAGCCGAAGCGAACCAAACCGAACTGAACCGAACCAAACCAAACTAAACAAACAATTTTTTTCAAAAAAAAACTTTTCAGACCTCTTTCCCGAGATTCTAGAGGGTGTGAATCCGAACCAAACCGAACAGAACCAAACCGAACCGAACTGAACCTAACTGAACCGAACCAAACCAAACCTAACCTAACCAAACTAAACTACAACATTGCTAATTAGGTTTGGTTGGGTATGATTAGTTTCGGTTATATAGGTTCGGTTCGGTCCGAATTCACACCTTCTAGGATCCCGGGAAAAAAGTCAGGAAAGTTTTTTTTTTTAAGAAAATTGTTGGTTCAGTTTGCTTTGTTTCGGTTTGATTCGGTTCGGTTCGGTTAGATTTGATTAGGATTCGTTAGGTTAGGTTTTTGAAACTATCTATTTTCGTGTGGTTATATCAGATTAGGTTCAGTTAGATTAGGTCAGGGTCAGGTTAGGTGAAGGTTCCGTAATTTTCTGTTTTTGATTTTCGATATTTTTTTCTTTCGATATTTTGTGTTTTCGATATTTTGTATTTTCGATATTTAGTTTTTTCAATATTTTGTTGTTTCGATATTTTGTATTTTCGATATTTTGTATTTTCGATATTTTGTGCTTTCGATATTTTGTATTTTCGATATTTTGTTGTTTCGATATTTTGTTGTTTCGATATTTTGTATTTTCGATATTTTGTTGTTTCGATATTTTGTTATTCGATATTTTGTTATTCGCTATTTTGTAGTTTCGATATTTTGTAGTTTCGATATTATGTACTTTCGATATTTTAATTCGATATTTTGTTTTTCGATATTTTGTGTTTCGATATTTTTTAATTAAATCCTCGCAACCAAAAAAATAAAATAAAACGGTCATTTCCGCGATTTATAATAAGTCGCATAATGCTTACCCTATGTAATTTGGTTCTAACTTTTTTTATTCCTGTAAAATTTTGTTGAGTTGGGTTACGACGTTTCAGAATTAGGGTGACAATATACAGGGCTAATGTCGTCCTAACTTCCCCATATAACCCATTGTGCGCCGGTAACAATATAAACCTCGCTAGTCTACATATAACTACATCCTATAATTCAACACTAACAAGAAAAACTGATTACACTGCGAAGAAATAGGCTCTTATTAACGCCTCGTGTATTTTGACATATCTTATCAATATCGTCGTGACGTCTCTCTGTCTCTGTGTGTATATGTATGTGTGTATATCTTTGTGTTTGTGTGTATGTATGTCTGTCTGTCCGACACACGATGCATCCTAAACCGCTGAACCGATTTTTATTAAATTTTTAGCTTTAATTGTGTACAATAGTACAATATTTTAAAGAGCTAATTAGATTTTAATATTTAATGCTACTGACCCTATGCAGTTTTCGAAATAGTAGAACACGTTTTTTTCAATAATTTTTCTTCCTCGTAAGTGCTTTCGTTTCTGAGATATTTACAAAAACTGTGTTCAAGGCTGATATAGAGTGAAGTTCACTTAGAGTGTGCTAATGGGCTCAGAAATTATCAGATCCATCATGGACCCATTTCGCGGTATCGAATCAGTGTGTCCATGATCCTTTACCACTCTTTAAGCTTTTCTGCTAAATCACGGTGTCATTTAACGCATCTTAGAGCATTTATAGAAGCACCATTTATCTCTATTCCTGCAGCGTAATGGCCATTAAAGGAATAAAATGTATATATTCATCCTAATGGAATATAGCTTAAAACTTATTAGAGAATATTAAATGCAACAAGCATTTAGCTAAGCGCTCTAAATTTTATTTGGTTCTAGTCTACATATCGATACCCTAATTCTGATATGTCGTAACCCACAAAAAAATAAAAATTCATATTTTTGCGTTAAAGATTAGTAATTATGCATAGCTATATGTACTAAATCCTCGCAACCAAAAAAATATATATAAAACAGTCATTTCTAACTAGTCGCATAATGCTTACGCTATGTAATTTGCTTCTAACTTTTCTTATGTCTGTAAAATTTTGTTTATTTGGGTTACGACGTATCAGAATATAGGGTTCATATTCAGTATATTTTTAGTGATGAGCAACAGGCTGAATTTTCTAGCTTCATCTTGCTAAGACGTCTAACATTTTTCTCTGCGACAATTCTTAAAACTGATTCCTTAGAAAGTGCGCAGACGGAGATATCTTTCGAGCAGCGAACTGGTAATTACCCTCCTCCCTCCTAGAAAAAAAATCACTTTTCCCTACTAAATAAAAAGAACACAGGATAAGAACCCCTAGAAAAAAAATATGTTAGAAATAATTTTTTTGTCAACTTTTACCCCCCATTACGCAGATCCGCGATTGGACTAAACTAAGCATAGAATTTGTAGGGATGCCATTTACTTTTAGATATTTTAAAGAAAATAAATTAGCCAGTTACTAATTCTTTACTGTAACTTTTTTTAATCTTTTTTGATTTAATATCATAAAATCTTTAGATTTAAGCAAAACATATTTTTGATATCAGACAATTATTTCAAGTCATGCGGGGTAATCCGCAGATTTAATTTTATGCCAATTATTGAAAATTAATTTTTATAAAAACTTTGGCAACAGTGTTCACCAACTAACCAAAAGTCATCAATGACTCGTGAAGTGTGTAAAATAAAAAGAAGAATAATTACCGCGTACACAGAGTCTACCTATTTTTCTGACAAGAATTTTACTGACCAACCACTTTTTTATACTTTTCGATGTCGGAGCGAATTGTTTGAGGTCGAAACAAATGCTACCTAACATACTAACGCTGCTACCGCTCTCAAACGGTTAGCTCTCTATCTATCACTTAGGTACAGATTAGTTTTATCTCAAAAATAAATTTTTTGACAAAAAACCACCACTTTTGATTAGCTGTTTCTACCAAAAAACCAACTAGTACCACGTTCACCTGCCTTTGGCCACCAAAAAACGAACGAGCTCCTATTTCCAAAAAACCAACTAATACCACTTTACACTAGCTTCTGTCAGCAACAACCAACTACTACCACCTTTTCCAGCTTCTATCAGCAAGAAGACCAACTACCACCAGCTCCCCTAGTTTAAATCATCAAAAAACCAACTACTACCACCCCCTAGCTTCTATCATCAAAACATTAATTACGACCATCTTCCTTTAGCTGGTACCACCAAAAACCAATTACCTTCACCTGCCCCTACCTTCTACCACCAAAAAACCAACTATAAGTGTGGCCAGTTTTAAAAAAAGGGCAAAAGAGACAACTAGTGTCTATCTTTCTCCGTCTTTTTTCCTTACCGGGTGACCTAACTTTTATTCAATTACTCAAATTATCATTGGCAAAATTTAATATTTTAAAAATAAGCGGTGCTCACCCCTTAAATCGACCCCAGCCCGTTCAACAGGTACTCTTATTCTCGGGTCTCTATTGTTATTAAAGAACCCAGCCCGTTCACAATTCACACCTTTCTATTGTGTTTTGGAGATCCCTACTAAAGAGGACTGAATAAGATATAAACAGTGGCGTAGTATTCTCCCTAGGGCTTGAACTTTGCATGTGAAAGGTAGGTAAAACATTATTTTAATTTTTTTATTGGCTTTTTTTGAAACATAAACATAAAATCAAAACTCCCCGATTCGAAAAGGGGGGGGAGGATCCGTCCACCCGTTCCAGAAGGTTAAGTATAAGTTATTTATTTACTTATTACTAACTCAGTTTTTACGTGCGTATTGTAGTGGAAAAGTGACAGATTTACTTATTACTAACTCCAGTTCTTACGTGCGTATTGTAGTCGAAAAGTGACAGAAGTATTTGAAATTTAATTTTCAAAGTGTCGAAACATTTGGATACAACTTCTAAGGCAATTATCGCAAATGTTATCAAAGTGTGTGACGAGGAAGCAAACAGTAAAGACTTAAAACATGCAATTCATCTATCTACGTTTCGAGCATCAAGCTATACTGGATATAGCTCTTCAACCATAGAAAAGATTAGAAGAGAAATAAAACAAAATCCATCGCAGCAGACACAAAAAGTGCCAAATAAACGAAAAAGTTACTCGATTTCAGACAAAATTGATGATGGAGATTTTCAAATAATTCGACAAACCATCGTAAAATTTTATACAGAATATAAAGTTGTTCCTACTTTAAGAAAGTTAATTGTAAAATTAAAACAAGAGATGGATTTTGAATATTCAAAACAATCTCTTCGTCTACTTTAAAAAGTCGAGGTTTTTATTTTAAGAAATGTAAGAAAAAAAGAAAAATTCTTATGGAAAGGCCAAATATTTTACACTTAAGATACAAATATTTAAGAAGTATACGCCACTATCGAGCCCAAAACAGAAATATAATTTACTTGGACGAGTCTTGGGTGGACAACGATATTACGTTTAAAAAATGTTGGCAAAGTGACGAAATTACTGGAGTAATCCAAAATATATCATCAACAGGTCGATTTATTGTGGTACATGCTGGTTCCGAAAATGGATTTGTATAAAACGCTCAGCTTATATTTAAGGCTGGATTAAGTACAGGTGATTACCATGGGCAAATGAACTTCGAAAATTTTAATAAATGGTTAACAGAAAAACTTCTACCAAACATCCCACCAAATTCCGTTATAGTGATGGACAATGCTGCAATCATTCTGTTTTGGATGAAAAAGTCCCAACGAAATCATAAACCAAAGCACTTATGAGTGATTGGCTTACAAAACATAATATAACTCATGATCCTCAAGCCAGAAAAGCAGACCTTTGGGAATTAGTTAGTCTCCACAAATCACCGCCCGATCAAAAAAAATAAAAAATTGATTGAGTAGCATGGTCATTCTGTTTTAAGAACACCACCTTACATGTGTGAGTTAAATCCGATAGAGTTGGCATGGGCGTTCGTAAAGAATTACGCAAGAAGCAGAAATACCACTGGAGAGTTTACAATAAAACGACTGAGGGAATTAATTGAAGAAGTTATAAAAGCTGCTGATGCAGAACTTTGGAAAAAATTGGTTAACCATGTCATTAAAATAGAAAACGATTACTGGGAAACAGGCAAACACATGGAGGAAATAACTGAAAAAATAATAATAAGACTTGGAGAAGATTCTGATCCTGAAGATTCCGATGATAGCGATTCAGAAGAAATTCCAATAATTGAATTATAAAATTTTGTTAAAGCCATTGTTAGTTTTAAGGTGTCGTGACTGATTTTAACTAATCTTAAACGTACTACTACGTATTTTTTTTGCTTATTTAGAAAGTGTTTGTACTATTTTTTATTTAATTTATTAAATTTTCTGTGGTTTTTAACCTACCGATTTTTATTTTTATACGTGTTTGTTTTAACGTTTCCTTTTTTAATCTGATGATTTTTGCAATAAGTAAAAGCGTTGACCAAAAAAGTGTTTTGGTATTTTTTGGTTTTACCCAAAACTACCTAGATAGCAAATTAAGGATTATTTCAGAAAACAATAAATATTCCAAAATGTATTAATTAAGTATCTTACCAAGTAACGATGTAATTATTAAATGAACGAAACACTAACAATTATATTTTTTTCCCATCCATCTATTTTTTCAGATATTAATGACAATTTTGAAATTGTCTGATAATTTACTAAGAAAAAATATTTAATTCTTAGTGTAAAGCTCGTTTAATATGAGTCAATAAATCGTCAATTGCGTTCCTAATTATACCATTACTTGCTAATTTGCTATCTAGGTACCTAGTTTTGGGTAATATCAAAAAATAACAAAACCTTTTTTTTTTGGATAACACTTTTACTTATTGCAGAAAATGAAAGGCTTAATTTACTTTTAACTTAAATGTAGTACCTACGCACATTCAAAAAAATTTACAAGATACTTCTTTTTTGATTCCAGGTGTATCAGAATTATTCATATTAATTTTTTTTTAAATTATATCAGTACGCCACTGATAAGAGAGAGATGGGACTAACTAAAGCCATCTCGCTTGCCCTTTTTTTAAAACTGGCCAGACTACTTAAAACTACAGAGTACTTCAACCTGCCCCTAGCTTTTATCACCAAAAAATCAACTACTGCCACCTTCTTGTAGCTTCTAGCAGTGGTAATACTTCCTCTGTCTTCTAATTATCCCCAAGCTTCTACCAGCAAAACGCCAATTAATATCACCTTCCCCTAATTTTCACCACCAAAAAAATCAACTACTACCACCTTCTCATATCCACCACATTTCCCTAGCTTCTACCAACAAACAAACAACTACTGCCGAACCTTTTCCTAGCTTCTGGTAATCAAAAACCACCTATTAATACCTTCCTATAGTTTCTGCCACCAGAAAATCAACCACTAACACTTTCCCCTAGCTTCTACGATCAAAAAGCTTTTATACCAAATATTTTACTAAGAGCAGCGTCATCTATTGGCGACATTTTTTACGTCGAAAAAATCTATCCAAGGATACTTTGGACTCTAAACTCCAAAAACCAGTTAATGAACTGACCCCTGATGCTTTACGATCACGACGCATCAGTTATTAACCTGATAAAGACACATTAATATTGTTTGAAATTTTTTAAAAGAAAACATAATGTATGTAAGTGTTGTAGTCTTAAACTAGTGAACTATTAGAACTTCCTTTCGCGTCGCTTTTAATTTTAAAAAAGTTGTTAAAAAAAACGTGACAAAAAAAACCAAAAAGGTAGTTGGTTTAAGAAGTTTTAATCTAGTGGCGTTTTAGCACATATTGTGGAGGACTTTTATAGTGTGAATTTGGCACAAGAAAATAACGAGGGTAAAAAAGACGTTATATACACAGCACCAGAAACTTACATTTTTTATAGCTTGATTCCTCCTTGTTTATAAGTCATCTAATATTACATGGTATGAGGATTTTTTTGTAGTTTTGTAGCTAATGTGATTTTTGTGCTATATAGGTATACAGAATTGATTTTTTTAAATAAATTTTGGTTCTTAGATAGTCTTGGAAATAGCGCGTATAAAAAAAAAGAGAAAGAAGTTAAGATCTAATAATAAATTGTCGCGTTTATTTTATTTTATAGCAATTTTAAAATGCGCATTATTTCTAGACTGTTGCTGCTAGAGTAAAATCTTACTCTCAACCCTTCTACTACTTTATTCAATTAAATTCAATTCAATTTAATGGAAAATGGACAAAATAGTCAAGTAACCAAAGTGACCAAAAAACTACTGTTATTTTTGGTCCGTTTTTAACTGAAATAGTCCGGAATTTTTTGTAATGATGTTTTAATCATAATGCCTTGAACTATGGCTTACAGTCCAAGCAGTTGAAAAAATAAAAAAATTGACCCTGACGTATCAAAAAAATAGCAACCAAAAAAAACATGTGGGTCTTTCAGACCCATAGTCTCCAGATAGGTTATTAAAAATTCAGGGCACCAGTTAAGGGTTAAATATTATTTTAGACGACAGATATTATGGTTATCGCTAGCTGAATTTTTTGATCTTGAGTTTAAGAATGTAGTTTAACTAAAAGTATAATATGATATTACGGACCTTTTGCACGCAGTCCTTTAGCTAACTGTATCCTTTATAAATGCGACATTAAAGATGTCATATGATGTTTGGAAGTTCAATTTTGACCTTTTGCAGACACAATTTTTATTTGTGTTATTTTTGTTATCCTTTATTTAATGACCAACGAATTTTCGTATTTTTCACTGTATGGCTGCCTTGGTTGTGATAAAAACAAATAGGTATTAACATATAAGTCTAAGCTAAAACCACAGCTAAAGTGATCTACTACTTTTGAGGTGGTAGAAGCTAGGGGAAGGTAGTAGTAGTTGGTTTTTTGCTGGTAGAAGCTAAGTGAAGGTGGTTTTTGGTAGCTGAGTGAGTGATGTATGTATGGATGTATTCGAAAGTGGTGGCAGGCCCTACTGGACCTCCATGCACTGCGACCACAAATGGATCTATTATGCCCACGTACCTACAAACTGAGTTTGACTAAAGTGGCATATTTTTTTTTCCACCCAGTACATGAAAAAACTTTGCAGATTACAACAATAAATGACTTAGGCTTAACACTTTGGCTCAAAGATATACCACTAAGGCCTCTGCATTATTAGCCATTGAGTGAGTGATAGGTAACTTTAGCTGTGGTAACAGCTTAAACTTATAAGGTGGTGGTGGTGGTAACTTTTTTGAAATTAAAAGCGACGCGAAAGGAAGTTCTAATAGTTCACTAGTTTAAGACTACAACACTTACATACATTATGTTTTCTTTTAAAAAATTTCAAACAATATTAATGTGATTTTACTTAGGTTTTATTGGGTATAGGGATAGGCAGAAAAACAATTTTTCTTTGGCAACGTTTCGATTTATATTAAATCTTTTTCAAGCCCTACGGAGAACAGAAAAAAATAATTGTATTTTTTATTATAAAAAGGGAGAAAAACAAAAATAAATATAATAATCTCTTAGCACGATAGAACATTGTAAGGTTACTTACTCAGAAAGCCAGTCTCAAGCCATCGGAGAAAACATCACCACCAACCAAATCTGATCGCATTATAATAAATAACATTATAATAAATAATGCGATCAGAGTTGGTTGGTGGTGATGTTTTCTCCGATGGCTTGAGACTGGCTTTCTGAGTAAGTAACCTTACAACGTTTTATCGTGCTAAGAGATTATTATATTTATTTTTGTTCTTCTCCCTTGTTATAATAAAAAATACAATTATTTTTTTCTGTTCTCCGTAGGGCTTGAAAAAGATTTAATATAAATCGAAACGTTACCAAAGAAAAATTGTTTTTCTGCCTATCCCTATACCCAATAAAACCTAAGTAAAATAACATTCCAAGGGAACGAATCCAACATATAATATTAATGTGTCTTTATCAGGTTAATAACTGATGCGTCGTGATCGTAAAGCATCAGGGGTCAGTTCATTAACTGGTTTTTGGAGTTTAGAGTCCAAAGTACCCTTGGATAGATTTTTTCGACGTAAAAAATGTCGCCAATAGATGACGCTGCTCTTAGTAAAATATTTGGTATAAAAGCCATGCAAGTCACGTTTTAAAATTCGTGTAGATAAGGCGCGAACCTAATGTGATTTTGACGTTGATAAAAATCAACTTATAATTCACTTAAAAATAAGGTAGAAACAGTGCTGTTTTGATTTGATAATGACGTTATTACTACGCCGTTTTTAGCAACGTTATACTTTATAACGCTAATGAATGACCTATTAAGCTTGTTTTTATATATGAAATAAACGTGTTTTTCTAGCAGCTTTTAAAATCAACGTTTTTTTTCTCACGCGTTTTTTACGTGTTAAACACGTGATTGTGCTATGTGGGTATGTATATATGTCAAAACTAAATTCTTTTTAAATGCCGAGAGGATTAAAGTTCCCGATAACTCCTTATCAACTTTCATGGCATTTATTGTAGCGAATACAAAAATATTTTTACAGTTTATAATTTTATTTTACAATATTGGCTAGGGAAGATAGTGTATTGGGAAATTGAGATAACTTCAATTTTTGCCATGGCGTCTGTTTGTCTGGAAAATTAGGATTTGGCCTTTTAATGGATCGAAAACAGTTTAGACAAAATTTAATTATCCTTAGAACAGGTCGAAAAACAGGTTAATTAAATCAGTCACAGAATGGCATATAATTATATTTAGGATTATTTGGAAACTCTTCCAGTTTACAAACAAAATGAGTTGTCACTAGTTAAACGATTAGATATTGTTGTAGTCGTAGTAAAACAAAAATTTGACATATTTTACCTGTCACTGGCTTGAGAAATGTGTGAAAGTCAATGCGAACATTATCGCCAAAATCGCATGCTTGGTTTAGTCTGTGCGAAGCTCGAAAGATTTTCATGCCCGCGCACTCTGTTAGGAATCACTTTCAAGAATTTTTGCAGCGGAAATGTTGATTGTCTCGGAGAGAACCTACGTACGAAAATTAGGCCTGTTACTCACGACTTAAAAAATAGACTGTACTGTGAACTATTTGGCTTTGAAAATGTACTATTATAATTTAACTGAACTTTAAAAAAGGATCTTGTTTGTGAAAGAATCCCATTTTTACGGCTTAAAAAAATCTTGCACTAGTTTTATGTTTTTATGTAACAGGCTACAGGAACAGTTATTTATAATAGCTTTTGGTGTTTGTATTATTCTTTCTAATGTCAAGTGGGATATTTGTGTTGTACTTGTTCAAGATTTTCTTTGCTTTTATAGTGTCATATAATTATTTTGCTAATATTGCTTTGCCTAAGGTCCTTGATTTTACTCTCATTATACAATCTTTCACTAGGGAATTATCGGTTTTTGTTTAGGATTATTTTCAAAGATATTTTTATGTTATTTCCAGGTTTTTTATATAGCAATTATAGGTTCCTCCTCAACATGATATTATATTTTGTAGTATACTATCTATCAAGGCGAAGTAAACAATTTTTAACTGCTTCTAACTTAGATGTAAACGATTGCCCTGAGCTTTGTAATGGTGCTTAATACAGTTCCTTAAGGGACGATCCATTCTAGTTTTTCTTCATTACTTAATTAATCATCAATTTTTACACAAGCTTCCAAATGAAAAAGACACAAATTTTTGATATTTTTGACAAAATAACTTGATTTTTCTCGGCTTTTTTTTAAAGAAATATCATCTTTATTCGTTCCAGGTTGTACTAAATAACTATTGACATTAATTTATGTTTTGCGTTCCGGCAACCTCTTCTCCTCGTTCCCTTGAAATGTTTGTCTAGAAGCAGTTCCACCAAGGATATTATTTATACATTTATTATAAGTCTCACAGACTTATAATAAAATATTTTAAAAACCGAGACACGAATTAACTCGTTCTTTCTCAGCAGTACACCAGGTCACATTCTAGGAAGGTATTAAAACACACTATGCGCCACGATGTTTTCCCGATGAAACCCGAACCATTAATGACAGCAGCAGCTCAGGTCTCACAGACCCGGCACTGGCGCTCGTCCCGTAGGGTTAAGCTGAAATAGTAGATAGTTTAAGTTGTGCTACGTATTTTTACGTAAGCATGAGATTTGACAGATACACAAGCGCACTTCGTTACATCGTCGTCAAGGTCACGTTAGGAGCTTACGTATTTACGTTAGCTTACGCCTGTCTGCGGGCACCTTAACGTTACCAAAGAATAGAATTGGTTGATTGACCGATCGAAAAATGAGGCCTAGACGATATTCCTACTGTAGTTGAAAAGACAAAAAACAAAATTGTAACATCAAAAAAACACAGTGCCGCATTCCATATTCTCTGCTATTAGTAGGCTTGTTATGGTAACGTAAAAACATTCAACTTAAACTCAAATTTGGAACAAAACATAGAGCACGTGTAGTTTTACGTAAAAATAGGTAGCACAACTTAAACTATCTAGTATTTGCTTGTAATGTTAGTTATACAAATATAAGGCGAAGAAAAATAAATTACGTTGAGAAAATATTAAGTTAGGTTTTATCGTACGGCCCGGCCGGTGAAAATTACGAACAGATTTTAAAACAAACGTCAAAGATTAAAGATTTCTTTAAGTTTCGAATCGGCTAACGAAAAGTTTTTGTGAAAATCGATTAATATTTAATAAAGTTTTTAAATTTTAAAGGCTTTTAGCTGATAGTAACAACTAGAAAAAAAGGCTTTTAGCTGATAGTAACAACTAGAAAAAGTATTGGTCAGAACTTTTTCTTCACGTGGCATATTTGTTCCGAATGGTGTTTGTATAAATTAGCTAGATTATAGTTTTTGCAAAGTCAGTTGAACAAAGTTTAAAGCCGACCATCGGCATATCCTTTAAAAAAAGTGACGTGGACGGCGGTAGATATACTCATGAAAATTATTTCATTTAATTATGGCGTAAACTAAAGAAATAAAAATAGATAATAAAACTTTCTATTCCTACACCTACAGAAACGACACTGATTTATTTTCTAACTCTGCATACTGCCGACTAAAGGGGTCCCGAAACGAACACCTGAAAGCAGTTACAGGCGGATCTCAAAAAAATCTGCCAATCAGGTATCGTTCATCCACCTGTGCTGGGTCGGTCAAAAAACAAATACTTTGTGCTCGGACCGCAAAGAGTCGCGCCTTTTCTCTGTCGGTAGGGTTGAAATTATACCAGGAAGATTTTATATAAATTTGGATAACTTCTGAAGGGCAGATTGAAGCAAAATTTCATGAAATCGATAGAACCCCGTATTAGGAGCATTTCAGGTGACTTTGCAAATATGTTACACAGGGTCTCTATTTTAGTAAAATATCAAAATATGTTGGAAGTTGATTTAAAAAATGTATATTTAACTAATTTAAGCTATAAGAGTCTTTCCATGAAATTAGGTTAGTTATACAAACAAAAAGCAAAAAAGAAGCAAATTAGAAATAAAAATAAATGGATCCATGACGGATTTGATACCTTCCTAACTAGCATATTAGCACAATTCAAGGGAAGCCATGATATACCAGCCTAAAAAACAGTTTTTTGTAAATATCTTAGAGTAAAGTTTATACGAAGTTTTGGTAATAACACAAATTATTGACCAAATTGTGGTCTTCTTTATTCCGAAAACCGCATATTGATGCGAATTCTGTGTTTCCCCATTGAGTACATTTTTTTTGTGCTTTTTTTTTTAAGTTGTAACTGTGTCAAGCTATTCAACCATCTGGCCCATTGCTAACTTGCTTGCTTGTTAAGCAGGGGGTTACTTACAAAAATTATCCGTTTGTTTAGTCCCACCTACTTTTATAAATTCAATTGATATTGAAACATTAGTTTTCCGTTAATTGTATCAGTCCCATTGAATCTGATTAATTATTTAAAAATAAGTTTCCCAATAATCACATTTTTCCCAATTATTTTTATCAGAGATTTCCAATCTCACCCAGTATATATATATATATATATATATATATATATATATATATATATATATATATATATATATAAATATAAATATATATATATATATATATATATATATATATATATATAAATATAAATATATATATATATATATATATATATATATATATATATATTGATGCACGCGCCGTTGTCACCTCAGCGTTAAGGATATGACGACCTGACCTCACCTATTTCTAGTGGTTTTACCACATATATATATGATATGAGGGGAACATCCTTTACCAGAATTTCAAAAGAGGGGTAAAGATTTTTTTTTATAATATTTGATAAATACGTGGAATACGTTCGGACCTTAGGCCAATATACAACCTTTGGATATGGGCTATGTCCTGCCACCTCAGGCACTGTTGCCGGTTTTATTGAGGTGATAACGTATGGCGTATATCTCCTAAACTATAAGCAACGTATTAGCTTTATCTGAGTAAATTTATATATTACATACAAGGTAACAACGTTTTACTTTTATTTAGGGACACTTTAGGATATATTACAACTTTAAAACGTTGCAAAAGTTTGTAAGACAAGATTAATGGTGGCAACGTACTGTCTTTATATAAAAAACCGTACTTTTATAGTTTCATTATAGAAAAACGGGCTGTTATTTTTTTTGAAATACTCATTTTGAGGCTTGTGATCTCAGAAATGTTGCATAGCTTGAAAGTCCTAAATACAATTTTTGTTGGGAAATGGTTTACTTACTGTCAAAAATTCTACACATAGATCCGATAAACAAATAAAAGGGAAGTGTCAAAAATACAGTTTTTGGAATGCTAATAAATTTAATAGTTTATATTAATTTATATATTTTTTGGTTTGCAATGATTACGACATGATGGATATGACAGAATTTTGAATATTTTTTAATTTATCCGTGAAAGTAAATTGAATAAAAAAGGAGTTGTAATAGTTAGTTAAGCCGTTTAAAACAGAAAATAACTTATGCAGAATATTGTGTTTGCCCACGCCACAGCCCAACGCGCATATTATAAATCTAGTAATAACCACCAGCAACCAAAAGGCTCAAATGTCACGTGATGTCAGAATTTGTAAATTACATTCTTTATCATTTAATTTCCAAGAAAGTCATAATAAAATTATAATTTTTATTCCCTATATTGCAAATGCATCACCCTGTATATACAGCTTATTATTAATATTTTCCTGCAACTTGTGAGAGGTTAATGTAATGAAAAATTTGCATAGTTTCCTATTATCCTGCTTTGCAAAATTGCCAAATCTTGACAGCAACTTTCTTCAGTTTATAGTACTTGTAATTACATATTTTTTCAAAACGAATTTCTCTGAGTTCGTTTTAGGTTATTTAAATTTGTACCAAAGTATTAAATTCCTATTTAAGTATACTAATAATTTCCGGCCCAGGATTACTTATACTTAATCCTGGTTCAACTCGTATTATTAGTGCACTCCAACAGGAATTTAAAACCAATATAACTCAAAAACGGCCTATAGTTCAAAAGATAATATGAAAAATATTATGCAACTTTACATTATCCCCTGAAAAATGCCACGGAAACGTAAAAATTGACTGTAATTATATGCAATTTTCTGAAATAAAATAAACAGATCCATGACCGATCTGATACCTTTCTAGCTAGCCTATTAGAACACTTCCCGTTTTCAGTTTTTTGTACATATCTCAGAAACGAAGGCTTTTATGAAGTTTCAAGGTATTACACAAATTATTAAGATACAAGTGCTCCATTAATTTTCCAAAGCCGTATATTGTTAAGATGCTCTGTTACAAAGTTCGCATTTAAAAAAAAAATAATTGTCAACAAACTATCAAGCATTAGTATATTTGGACCAAAATCTATTCAGCTCGTTACAATGTCAAACACTATTTCACCTAAACATTTCATGACAATGGGTTCAGCGGTTTAGGAGCTATCGTGTTACGGACAGAGATACACGCAGACAGACGTCACAACGATATTGCTCAGATAGCTTCAAACACACCCAAATAACGCAGTTTCGGCGTTATCTCAATTTTTTTTTCTAAAAAAAAATCTATTTTCAAAACAACTTGCCTTGCTGCGATTTTCACTATTGTTTTGTCGCTTAAAAAGGGAGTAAGTTTTTTCTTCTCTTGAAATAGCTGAATTCCTCCAAAGACATTGAATATAAGTTACGGCCAGGGACGTAGCTGCTATAGTGGTTCTTCTTATTGAAGGAAAAAGCTAAATAGCGCGTGACAAAACATCGCAAATGAAATCAAAGTGATTTTTTTCTTTATGCTAGCCTGACCAGGTTAAAAACACTAAAAACGCGCATTTTTGTCCGATTAATTTAACGTTAATTCTTTTTTCTGGCATTATCAATATTTTAAATTAGTCAAGTGTTTTAAGAATTGGCTATGTTGGCGCAAATTAAGTAAAAAAGTCGCATCCTTATTCTTTCAAATTCGAATAAAACCCTAGTAATATGACATTTGTTTTTTTTGCTAAATCCGTTTTGGTTCAAACTTACGGAGGTATTTTTAAGTAAAAAACTGGAAATAGTAAAGTATCTTTTTAACATGTTTGTTGACTCATTTTTTTAATTTAAAATTGGCTAAGTTAGTCAAAGATTTATCATTATTAAAAACCGGGTTTTCTTAATAAATTTTTTTTAAAATCCGAGGCGTTTTTAAAAGTTTTTAAATTGACACACATATCTATAAAAAGTTCTTTGCCACCACAAAAATAATTACTTATAAATTGCTGCCCTTCATACCTACACAACGGTAAATATTGGCTTCAATTTTCTTTTATTTATAACACTTTTTTTGGACATCGTATTTTATAGTCGAAGCAAATTAGGCGTAAAAATGACGACTAGATGAACAAATTTATAAGGATTTGACATTTTGGTTGTGAACTCCTAGTAGGAAACCTAAGGTGCAAAACCGAGGAAGAAATGTCAAAAATAATAACCAAAAAATAGAAAATCAATGTCAGGCTTTGCTTCCTATAAAGCTTGCATTTACGATAGGTGTCCTTAAGGAAACCCCCTCTACCCTAGGATTAACCTCCTCAGCAAACTGAACCTCACGACGATTTTCTGCGTTTATCTCACAAACCGTAACTTTTTATATTCTTCATCAAATTTCTTATATATGATTTAAGTTTCAAGATTTATTCCACACATTTTAAATGTAAATACAGAAATTCTAACATTTTTATAATAAATTTTTTAATTCTTTTATTAGTGCTGAAAGCGAAAAATTTAATCCTGTAGTGCTTTTACCTACAAACAAAAGATAGAATACAAGAAAAAAATTAAGTAACTAAAAATAGCTTATTAAAATTTTAAAAACTTTAAGAACATTGACTAAGTAACTACTGTTTATTACTTAATTTTTAAACTAATAATTTTAATTATAATACAAAATTTTCCTGTCAAAAACAAACTCTTTACATATACTATAAATAAAGAAATAAATCTTTATTATTTTTTACAGACACATACACACACACATGCATTCACATAAACCCATATGCTATAGGTATAGGTACAGGTCAAATTACTTTGATAACTAGTGGACAGTGGTTTAATTATATAATAGATTCTTATGTATAGTAGGTCCGTAAATTCTGGAATCACCCATTATTGCTGATTTAGAGACCGTTGATTGGATGACATGTTTGTTATTAAATAAATGACGTACTTCATGATTACTTTTAACTCTATTTGACTAATCAGGGCGCTAAAAAAAACTTATTTCATACAAATGTCTTTTATTAAGTGTTTAGGTATGGAGATACCTTAACAAAAATTTACCACATTTGTAATGACCTATCAAAGTCAAATGTGAAAAAATATACCGGGTGTCCTATTTAAAGAAACATAAGTTTATGTTAAGCTTTTTCTGGAACATCCTGTATAATTAACCATAGCCTTTTCTAACTCGTATTTTAAATCTTTATTTGATATCCAAGCTTTTTTCTAAAAAGCTTGCAACTTTTTTAAAAAATTCGTGATTCTACACTTTACGGACACACTGTATAAGTAGGCATAATAAAGGGTTTTGAAAAAATAGAAAGATTAAAATCGGAAATTACAAACTCTTTTGATTTTTTGACAAATGATTTAAAACATAGCATCTTAATTGCTTTAGGAAATTCATTATAAATCTTTGCCCCAAGCAAAATAAACATCCTTTGTGTATGGGATAGGTTTGAATAAAACATAAAATAATACGGATTTTTTTTTGTGATCTTTAAAAATAGCCCTATAATTGGGACGTCAATGGAGTTTTCTACAATAAACTTTATTATGCATTTTCTCTAAAGTACTTAGTATTTAGAAAATTGGATAAAACCTAATAATTTCAGTTTATTTTGCTATATAGAAAGAAATATATGGAGGGGATATCTTTAACACTTTGTGGTTTGTATCCTAGCAAGAATATTACACATGCAACTAATTGATACTTTTTGTAGAATATCTATCAATCTTTGTTTAATGTCATTACAATCATTCATAAAAATGAGTCGTTTTTAAGTTAAAGGCCACCAAAAAAAGGAAATTGTGCAAATTCAAAAATGACGACAAAATGGTTGATATCATACCTCGAAAACTATTACTTTAACAAAAAAACTTTTTAGCATTTTCGTATAAAATTTAGTTTTAAACTCTTCTACAAACACCAAGGGATTTTAGAAAAACAGAATTTGTGCGCCATTTTTTTAAAAAAACTTCCTTGAATATTATGGACAGTCAACCCTATAATTGTACCAAGTTTCGGACCTTTTGCACCAAAACCGCATTTTATGTCTCTAATGATTACACTACTTAACTAATTTTAAGTCTAAAGCCCGTAGCACAGGGTTGAATAGCTGTCGCAAATACTTAATGTATTACAAAAGCAATCAATCAACCGTCCAAAACTATCAGAATAATCAAAGAAATGTAGGAAGACTAACAAAATTAGTTCAATTATTTCAATAAGATAAAAAATACAATAATAATCGTCTACAAAGCACCTTCTAAAATATCAGACCCGAGACGTTTCCAAGAATTCGATTAAACATTCCAAGGGTAAAAAGCAGGTAATATCTAAAATAACATACAACAAAGAAACCCGTCTCTAAAATCTAAACCACAAGGTTGCCAAATTTCTGAGGTCGGTGCGACGCGGTCTTAACACGCAAAATACCTTTTATACCACCGAGGTGACTTAGTAGACCGTTTAGTTTCAGTAAAAGCGCCGCTAGCGCCACCGGTAGATACGTGAACTACACGGCCAAAAAGTAGCTATATATACCATTTTGTGACCTCAGTACAAAATTTTGCACACAGCTTGCTGTGTGTGTCAGGAGTCATCCCTGAAATTTTTTATTGAAAAACGTTGACACCTCAAAAAAGTGAGGTGACAACGTTATATATGAGGTGACAGCGTAGTTTATATACTTTATTTTAAGGTGGCTACGTACCCTTTATCAATATATATATATATATATATATATATATATATATGTTATATGAAAATATCCTGCCTACACTTAGAAGAAACCAGAACCTTCTATGAAACCCGAGAACCTTCCAGATAAGAAGCTTATTCTGCTGACTTGCGTTTCCCATGAAACAAACAACACGTGCATTCAAGCTGAATCAGCACTTTATTTCTCAGAACCTTTCAAGATAAGCAGACCATTCTGCTGACTTGCGTCTCTCATGGAATAAACAACACGTGCATTCCTGCCGAATAGCACTTTAGTTTAAGTCTAGAATATTAAGGAATTATTCCATTGCTTAATCAGCACCTTTTCTTTATATAAACTCAAATCATTGTAATGTTAAGTCATTCTCTTTAGAATCGTTCTTAAGTACACGTTCAATTATAACGTTTAAGTCCTATATTGTATTTAATCAAAAGTTTTTTAAAAAGTTAAAAGTAAACTTTAAAGTATAACATTTGGCGCAGTCGGTAGGATAGTTTAACACAGGCGAAAACACGAGTATTCTAATTCGCGAGTGGTGAAGCTCCAGCTCTTTAAGCTATCAAGAATCTACAGCAACCAAGAAGTTACACAGTAACAAAGAAGTTATATAGCAACTAAGAACTTACATAGCAACCAAGTAGTTACATAAGCAACCAAGAAGCTAGACAGCAACGAACCAAGCGTCCTCGCAACCAACGGATACGGAAGGAACACCCAGTGAAGCCCCTGGTAGCCCAACACGTGGAGACAAATGGTCCAGCTAAAGCTTTTGTGAGTAAGACAATTGAATCATCACGTTTTATTTTTTTTTTTCAAATAAGTTGATATTTTGAAAAATCTGTTCGATTTTCTAACCCTGACTTTTACAATTTTGAATTTTTAAGAAATTTTTCTCAATTTAAAAGAAGTCAAAATAAAATTTAGTTTTAAGAAACAAAATCTAAGAAAAGTTTTAATTTAAGTTTAAAACACAAGAAATCAAAAACCATTAAAAAATGACTGAACCTCGTAATAACCAACCAGCATAGGTACCAGCAAACCAACCTATAGTTGAGGTTGAACCTTATCGTTTATCGGAAATTTTCTCAATTAGCCCTGAATACGATGGAGATCAAATATTTTTAGAAACTTTTATCAATGCTTATTACAAATGCAATACACATTAAAAATAAATTAAAAGGAAAAGCCGCACAATTAGTTAACTCTCGAAATCCTCTTTCTTGGATTCAAATTAAACAATTATTAACAACATATTATGGAGATACGCGAGACCTTTCTTCATTAATTCAAAATCTACAAAGACTCAAACAACAATCAAACGAATCACCTTTAATGTTTTTCAATAGATTACAAGTCATGAATTCAAAAATGCACGCTTGTATTCAAAAATCAAATTTAAAAATGCTTCAAAAAGATGCACAAATCCAAATTATAGATTCTATGGCATTAAATACGCTTTTAACAGGTTTAGAATCGCGCATAGGTCATATTGTCCGTGCTAGCAATCCTAAAGATTTACTTGAAGCACAAGTAAGAATAAGACGCGAACTAGAACTTTCATATTTTGAAACACAAAAAACTCCAAACCGACCCAATGTCTCAAATAATCGCATACAAAATAGACAAAATAATTTTCAATCGCGAAAAATACCTTCTCAACCACAAAAATGTTTTAAATGTAATCGTTTAGGTCATCACGGAAGTGAATGCCGTAATTTTGTACAGAGACCCCCGGTCTACACAAATCAAAATCAACAATTTAACCAAAATTTTCAAAGACCCAATTTTGCTCAAAATCAAAATCAACAATCTAACCAAAATTTTCAAAGACCCAATTTTGCCCAAAATCAACCAAGCACCTCTAGAAATTTTGTACCACAAAACCAACAAAATAATTTTAGACCATCAGTAATTCAAAGAAATCCAAATTATAATTCCCCACAACATAGAGCACATGTAGTAAACTATTCTGATGAATATTTTAATAATTTTGAAAACTACGATCCTTATGATCCAAATTTTGAAAATTTTAACAATTTTGACAATTACGATCCTTATGATCCAAATTTTGAAAATTTTCGGTATGAAAATCGGTTTCATTACGAAAATGAAATCTCACAAGAATTTTCGAATAATTTTGATGAACAATATTTAAATGACACAAGTCAATATAATTTTAATATGAACCGGAGTATATCAAAATTTTGAAAATCAAAATCAAATTTTGCCACCAGAAACCCAAAATTTTCAAATGACTTCCAATCAAAACCATCCACCCCAATCGATTCAAGAAACAGATACCCAATTAGAACAACCTATTGCGAAGATCCAATGTATGTCAATCAATCAAACCTCAGAACAAACATTCGTGTAAATACCAATCTACATAACTTAAACTCGAAAAATCTTTTTTATATTAATGACGCAACAAATAAATTTAAACTTTTAATTGACACCGGCGCAGGAATTTCAGTATTTAAAGAAAAAACAGTCGAAAATTATAATAATCGAATTGCAGAAAATGTAATAGTACAAGGAATAACCGATGAAAAAATTCCAATCACTCAATCAGTTTTAATCCCTTTCGCTAAAGACGATCCACTAAAAGTCTATATTTGTAATTTAGACAGAATTTGACGGAATATTAGGACTCGATTTTCTCGAACATTACCAGTGCGTAATTGATTTAAATTCGAAACAGCTATGCACCAATTTTAAAATAATACCTTTAATTCAAGTAACAGAAAAAACTTTTGAACAAAATCCCGAAATTATTCAAAATCAAATAATAAATCAAAACATATCACCAATACCTAAACCAAGATTAATTCAAAATCAAAAAACGCCACCAATACCAAAACCGCGAATAAACATAAATAAAAATAATTTTCAAAATCAAATATCTCTAGAACCACGAACCGAACAAGTTTTCAAATTAAAATGTAATTTAAAAAACACAGATGCAATTTTAATTAGTCAAGAAATAGAAAAAGTAAGATTACCAAACGCCCTAGTCCACATTAACGAAAATGGTGAATTTTATACATCAGTAATAAATCCCAATGCTATTCCTAAAACAATAAATTTTAACAACTTTTCTTTCGAACCCATACCAAGTGTTTACGATATTTTGAATTTCAATACCACTGAAGAACAATTCATTGATAGAATCGACCTTATTAAAAATCAATTAAGACTAGAACATCTAAATTACGAAGAGAAAAAACTAATTTCAAATCTTTGTTTTGAATTTTCTGACATTTTCTATATCGAAGGAGATCAATTAACTTTTACTAATGAAATCAAACATACAATTGAAACCAAAAATGCTCATCCAATTTTTACTAAATCATATCGGTACCCTCAAATACACAAAGAGGAAGTAAAAACATAAATTAATAAAATGATCGATCAAAAAATAATCCGCCCATCAATTTCCCCGTGGTCATCACCTGTTTGGGTAGTCCCAAAAAAACTTGACGCCTCTAACAAACAAAAATGGAGAGTAGTAATCGATTATAGAAAACTGAATGAAGTAACAGTTGACGATAAATATCCACTTCTAAATATTTTAGATTTATTAGATCAGTTAGGTAAATGTCAATATTTTACAACACTTGATTTAGCATCCGGTTTTCACCAGATTGAAATTGATCAAAAAGACATTCAAAAAACAGCCTTTTCTGTCGAAAATGGACACTACGAATTGTTCGTATGCCATTTGGTTTAAAAAATGCACCCTCCACATTTCAACGTGTGATGGATAACATTTTATTAGGCATTCTAAATGAACGTTTAGTTTATATGGACGACATTATTGTTTATTCACCCACTATTCATGAACTCATTTCACGTCTTTCCGAAGTTTTCCAAAGATAACGAAAATCAAATTTAAAAATTCAACCTGACAAATGCGAGTTTTTACGAACCGAACCGAACCGAACCGAACCGAACCGAACCGAACCGGACATTTAATTACCGAAAATGGAGTAAAACCAAACCCTGATAAAGTAAAATGTATTCAAAACTTTCCAGAATTAAAAAATCCTCGTGACGTAAAATCATTTCTCGGACTTGCCGGATATTATCGAACATTCATACCGAACTTCGCGAAAATCTCAAAACCCTTAACAAAACTTCTTCAAAAAGATACAAAATTTATTTTTTCTAAAGAATGTAAAGAAGCTTTTGAAACACTTAAAAATGCATTAATTTCTGATCCAATATTAATCTATCCAAATTTTGAAGAACCCTTCATTTTAACTACAGACGCGAGCGCATTTGCGATAGGAGCCGTACTTTCACAAGGTCCAATTGGTAAAGACCTTCCGATAGCTTTTGCATCGAGAACCCTTTGTAGTGCAGAAACTAAATACTACACTATTGAAAGAGAACTATTAGCAATAGTATGGTCCGTAAAACACTTTCGACCTTACCTTTTTGGTAGAAAATTCACTATAGTCACAGATCATAGACCTCTAACCTGGCTACTTTCAATTAAAGACCCCGGTAGCAGATTAGCACGTTGGCGATTAAAATTAGAAGAATATAGTTTTAAAATCATTCATAAACCCGGTAAAATCAATAAAAATGCAGACGCTTTATCGCGGATAAAAATCAATCATTTCAAAGACTGTATAGACTTTAAATCAAACATTAAAATTTTTGCAAACAACGAAAATAACGATCAAGAACCAATTTTTAACGAAGACGATGATCAAAGAATTACAGATGAATTTAACAGATTTGTTGAACTTTACAAGACGCGATCCCTAATTGATTATTCTAAAATCGAAACCTCGAATGATCAATTATTAGATAAATCAAATAAATTAATAGTAACCTTTTTCAGACAAAATAAAATGGAAGACTTACATTTCAAAATCATTGACGATATTTTTAAAGAAATATTCCACCTTGAAGAATTAAAAACCGAAAAAAAATTTCTAGCAAAACAGTTAAAGAACGTAAATATTTTATTATAGCCCTACTATTCGATAATGATGATTGTTCACAAAATGAATTTGAAGTTAACAAAACATACTGCATCGAAAACAATCTAGATTTACCAACTTTAGAGATGCTATCTTACATCTTTTCTGATAAAGACATAAAATTAAAAATTTCCCAAAATATAATAACAACCCCCGACGAAGATGAAATCCCAATAATTTTAGAAAATTATCACTTAGGAAAAAGCAACCTACACCGTGGAATAAATGAAACAGTTAGACGCATTAGAGAAAAACATAATTGGCGTGGTTTAACAAAAAACGTAGAAGATTTCATAAAAAAATGTGAAACTTGTCAAAAAGTAAAAATTGTTCGTAAAAATCTAAGCAGACCCTTCGTTGTAACTGAAACACCACGTACCCCTTTTGAACGAATCAATATCGATATTTTCGAATACCCCACTAGAAATTACGCGTTAACAGTACGGGATGAATTAACAAAATTTACACAAGCTTACGCAATGAGTGATAAAAAAGTAAGTACAGTAGTTAGTACTATTTTACTATTTTTCCAACATTTCGGTGTACCCTTACGAATACATTGCGATTATGGCAAAGAATTTGATAATACCCTTTTAAAAGATTTATGTACCCTATACGACGTTAATTTAACATTTTCTAGCGTAGCACATCCCCAGTCAACCGGTTCACTAGAACGATTTCACGCAACCCTTTGCGAAATGATTAGAATCAATAAACAAGAAAACCCTGAAGATCATTGTTTTAGCGTTCTTCCATACGCAGTAATTTGCTATAATAATACAAAAAACAAAACACACGGATTTACCCCTTACGAACTCGTTTTCGGACATACATCAAGTAGACCCCCCGAAAAACTTTATAATCAAGAACAATTGATATCTAAATATGTACGCGATTTAAATAATAGAATGGACTATTTTTACAAATTAGCTAGAAATAGAACTGATCAATCGAAACAAAAATCGAAAGAACGATTTGACGAACACGTACGAAAGAATCTCCCTGAATTTAATGTAGGAGACAAAGTTTGGCTTAAAGAATCACAAATCAAATCAAAATCAGAAAATTTATTTAATGGTCCTTTTGAAATTTTAGAAATACGTCGTAATTCTGCAACACTTAAGAACCCACAAACAAATCAATTAACCAAAGTTAATTTTGATAGGTTAAAACAGTACTTTGAATAAAATAAAAATCTTTTATTTTAGATTAATAGGAATAATCTCAATCGTTTCCGGTCAATATTCAATATTACCAATAAATAATACACTAGGACTATTTTATCATGAAGAATCCCTTATCAGAATTTCTAATAATGAATGGACACTTGTTGTTTACAAAGATCTTTTACCCTTTAAGAAAGCAATTGAGCATAATGACAAAATTTTAGATAACTTTATGGATCACTTTTCAATCAATAATAATCAAATTGCAAATTTCAAATCGCAAATTAAAACGCATGTTAGCCTTTTAAAACAAATTTCTAATTACGTTAATATTAAATACGAAGAACTTATCTCGGATACAAAAGAAAAATCATATAGGCAAAAACGTGGAATATTTAATGGCATCGGAACTATTTGGAAATCTATTACAGGAAATTTAGATGCATCAGACGGAGAATACTTTAATGATTGTATTAATAAAGTATCGACTGATGAGAAAAATATTGAAAGATTATTGCAAAAACAAATTTCAGTAACAACCTCTGTTATTAAAAGTTTTAATACGACTTTACAAAAATTACAAATTGATGAAGAAACGTTTAATCATGATATTAAATTAATTCAATATTTAGTTACTTCGATTTCTGATAACGCTGCCTATGCAGAAGCACAAATAAAAGCATTAGATTTATGCGAATCGCTTATGGAAAGTTACACCTTTATTAAAGATTCATTAAATGATGCGTTAAACGCAGTAACTTTTGCACGTTTAAAAATATTGCATGGTTCAATAATAAAACCATCGGATTTGGTAGATTCATTGAAAAAGATTTCTCATTCATTACAAAAAAATAATTTGCCTTTACCAATATCAATCTCAGGTAGCCCAATACATTAATTTAATTGAACTTAGTGCATTTCAAACTGAATCAAAAATAGTATTTGTTCTTAAAATACCTCTTATAGACCCTTCGACTTATACTTTATATAGACTTTACCCAATACCAATATTAGATAATCGAACAGGTCTTCACCATACTATATCAACAATCAATAAATTTATTGCGCGTGACGATGATTCAATGTTTTTCGTCACCTTCCACAACGTGGACCACTGCAAGATCATCGAAAGAAGAACGAAGCTCTGTTCCAAAGTACTTCCGTATCCCATTGACAGTGATGCTATTTGTGAAGCTCAACTATTGAAGCAACAAACTCAGCTGCCGAAAACATGTCAAACAACCATTTTCTATGCACAAGGCTACAATGTTCAACCACTAGAAGAAAATCAATGGCTAGTTAGTACATCAGAACCAGTACCTGCCAATATTAAATGCAAGAATCAAGAAATCATTACGAAATTAATTGAAACCAATAGTGTAGTTCGTTTCAAATCAACATGCAATGCTTTTATTGGAAGTACGAAAATTCATTCTGAAACCATACTTCAAGAAAGTACCTTCGAAGAAATAAATTCACCAATAATCAATATTCCATATACTTGTTGTAAAGCTATGCCTGAAATCCCCAAAATTCAAGGCCTAAAACCATTAAAGTTAAGCAAAATAAACGTCGAAGATCTGAATATTGCACAACATAATCTCAACCAATATTCAGAAGAATTAGATAAAATGATCAATCAACCATTCATTCAAAAACACATTGATTGGTTTACTATCATTACAATAACATTGATAGTACTACTAATAATTCTTTACATTATTAACAAATGTCGAAGACGCCGAAGAACAAGAAATGGTAATAATACCAATAACGATAATGATAATGGTAATGACTTTCCACCATTTCCAAAACCTAATTTACAAAGAATTAGGAATTTATCGAATATCTTACCAAGAAGAAAACCAAGCATACACATCGAAGATCAAATCGAAGAAGAAATCGAACCCAATGCAAAATTAATGATCAATCAATCATCTTAATAAAAGTTGCCGTATAACGCCAACTTTTTCAAAAAGAGGGGAGCTGTTATATGAAAATATCCTGCCTACACTTAGAAGAAACCAGAACCTTCTATGAAACCCGAGAACCTTCCAGATAAGAAGCTTATTCTGCTGACTTGCGTTTCCCATGAAACAAACAACACGTGCATTCAAGCCGAATCAGCACTTTATTTCTCAGAACCTTTCAAGATAAGAAGACCATTCTACTGACTTGCGTCTCTCATGGAATAAACAACACGTGCATTCCTACCGAATTGCACTTTAGTTTAAGTCTAGAATATTAAGGAATTATTCCATTGCTTAATCAGCACCTTTTCTTTATATAAACTCAAATCATTGTAATGTTAAGTCATTCTCTTTAGAATCGTTCTTAAGTACACGTTCAATTATAACGTTTAAGTCCTATATTGTATTTAATCAAAATAAAGTTTTTTAAAAAGTTAAAAGTAAACTTTAAAGTATAACATATATATAAATATATATTTATTTTTTACGTAGAAATAAACTTTTAGTTTTAATTGCATTAGTTCCACTAATTCTTATTATCTTAGTTATTTACAAATAAGTTTCCCAATGATCACATTAATCTCAATTATTTAAATTAGAGATTTCCAATCTCACCCAGTATACATATATATTTATGTTTTACGTAGAAATAAACTTTTACTTTTAATTGCATTAGTTCCACTAATTCTTATAATGTTAGTTATTTACAAATAAGTTTCCCAGTGACCACATTATTCCCAATTATTTATATTTGAGATTTACAATCTCACCCAGTATATATATATATATATATATATATATATATATATATATAGATATATATATATATATATATATATATATATTTTACGTAGAGATAAAATTTTCCCTTAAGTTTGATATCTAAAAATGACCAGTAAATATCCAAATTTTCAGAAAAAATCCAATAAGTGTCCTTAAAAAGAAAATTGTAGGCGCCTACCTAAACCTATAATTTATTTTGCCTAATTTTTCCCAAGTCAAGTATACAGTGTAAATACTTTTTTCCTATATACAGAGTCATTTTCAGCCATAATTTTCAGCTTTAAATAAAAAACAATTCCAGTCCTAATTATTTGTTACGGGGGTTTTTTATTTATCAACAAGAAAAAATTGCCTCCGCATTTTCATTTCAAGTATCTGACCTGTCTGTCGAAATTACTTATTCCAACCATTTGCTATCAAGAACCCAAACAAAAAGAAATCAAGTTTTACCTATTTCTTGAGTTTTTATGATAACATTTTTATTCCAACAATTTGATATCATAAACAAAAAGAAACCAAATGTTACATTTTTCTCAGTTTTTATATTAATGTTTTGTTCGTCTTCGGACGTAACTGTCCAGAGGGAGGGGGGCTTGGTTTGATACCTAACGCGTATCATACGCCTCCAACGAGGTTTCAAAATCGGGGAGTCCTTTTTTTTAATTAGGCTGAAGATGCTTCAGCCTAGACACAATCATTAAAAGTCTTCCAAGCTTTCCCTGAAACACAATTCGTGGAATACAATTTGACTTTGGAATCTTGATAGCCCTCATTTGGTTCGTCCTTTAAGCCTTAGTTTTGGCTTTTAAAAAATAAAATAAAAATATATTTATTTCTATTAAAGATTTGTGTACCCACGTAAATGGACATTATGACTAAAAGGTTTTTAAATGTGGGACATTTCCACTTGTTTTCGGCATCACATTTTTTAAATTTATCTTATACCTACACATCGGTGTGTCCGCGGCCTGCTTTTTTCTGCATACCCAGAAAAATGTAAGCTGCGTCTATTATCTTATTTAATATTAATTACAATTAAAGTCTAGAAGTCTAGAACACCGGGTATTAAATATTTAAAACTCTTTTACGTTCCCATGAAAAATTAAATCAAACTAGCTAAATGTGACTGTTGGTTTGTGTGTCCGTCCGTCTGTTCTCGTATAACTTTTAATGCAGTGAATCGTTTTTGCTGTTTTTTCTTTTTCTTTTATTACCAGCTTTTATGGGATATTTTTCTACCTTTTGTGTTTCGTATTCACTCTCTCCCTCTCTCTCTCTCTATACTCGACCATAGGGAGATAGGTATGCTGAGTATTGTAAAAGTATGAACCCATTATCGCAGTGCAGGTCTATATTATGGAAAAAGCTTATATTCCAATTACGTAACCGTAAATTTAATTTTATTAACAATTTTAATTTAAAACTTTTAATTAATTGAAATGCTCAGATGCTATGTTTTCGCTACCATGTGTAATTAAGTCTGGGTTTTCCAAAAAAATGCTTACTGCACCGTATAGGTACCATACATGTACTTACATTTTTTTTTTTAATGTTGTGGCCTATGGGGAGAGAGATCTAATAAGGGTGGAAAAATACATCACGGCTTGTTGGGTGTCAAATTAAAGGTAATTTTGTCTAGTTTCCAATAAAAGTGCTTTTTATCTTGGTTGAGTGCCTGGGAAAAAATTTATATTATTTATTTTTATTAAATACGAGGTGCCTGTTTGCAGGTCGTTTTTGGGAACAAATTGATTCAAGTTTATTGATTATTAAATATGTATGTTTATTTGGTATGCTAACTTTTTACATTTTAGATTATTATACTACAGTTCCTTGTAGTACGTCATTATAATATAAAAAGAACTAAACATATAACTAACAATATGTGAAATAATCACAAACAAAATTAAAACAAATATTTTTAGTGTTTATTATTACTTTTTTAGCCCGGCCGTGTTGTATAATTTTACATTTTTAACTCTTACATTTAAACTATATTTTTCCTAAATAATATTTTTGAGTTATTTTATTATTTACAACGAATCACATGATTCATTATTTAATATTTTACCCATTGTTTTGGTTTATTATGGTTGTCCCAAAGGGTCGTCACACTTTTGTGTTTAGTTAACTGTCTACGGCCCATTTGTCCGTCTTCCCGTGAAGGACTCTTTACTAGAGGACGCCGGCCAAAAACGTCATCTTCCGAACATCCCTCTTGTCGCGGTTTTACCGTAATATTAAGCTTATTTTCCGCCATAATAATCTTTAGTTGTTATTTATAACTATTAATACTGTTATTAAGCAAGGTCGGGTTTTGTAATAAGTAAACAAGTCGGTTTTGGCGCGAATCAGTGCCTGCTTTCAGTTTTTCCTTACACACCACTCGATTATTTTATGTGTGCAAGAAACTAGCCGCTAGGTTTAATAGGCTAAAAGAAAATAAACTATGGTGGCAATCTGACTTGTTTTAGAAATATTTAAAAAACTATTTATGACCGAAGCCCTTAAGAACAAAAAATTATTAATGCTTAAACTTTCTCTGGATTCCCCTTTTCACAGCCCGTATTTTTATCTGACTAGTTTTATTTTATTCATCTAGTTTTGTAATAAGCCTCACAATACCACATTAAAGAAATGACTTAAGTTTTACCTAGAATTCAAAAACCCTTTATAATAAAAAAAAATCTATCTGATTATTAGGTTTTACCGGGGTACTTTTTTTTCCAAAATAACTTCTAATTTCTAGTTTCGGATTTACGTCTCTACCAATTTTTTATTATTATTTTTTTCTTATTAAAAAAACCAAATACTACTCATTGTTGTCCGGCTCGAAGGACCACTTTATGTTAGCCCGCGGATAGAAAACGCTAAATTTCGCGGTTGTTTATATATATTTTTAAAAACACACAACTGTATGAAGGACAAAGCGCATTCCGCGTATTTGGACATGCGCACCAACAACCAGTGAGATCCTTGTCAATCGCCTAGAGAAAAAGGCGTGTTAATTTCGTTCTCCAACAATTTCAATTATCTACACCTGAAAGTGCTCGAATTTTGTGTACTGAAGCATAGAACTAGAAACTTCAACCCTTCAGCTACGTGGTGACATCATTAGATCCTTCAGGGGCCCCTTGGAAACGAGGAGAATTTGGCTGCAAAGGAGGTGAGTGCACTTATCTGATTACCGTTGTGTGGTTCCAACAATTTTACCTATGGACGTCTGATTATTTCGTAATTTCATATCAATATTTATGTTTGCTCGCGATATCATTAATTAAAATATTTACAGTCCACTGCATTTAGCGTTTTCTATCCGCGGGCTAACATAAAGTGTTCCTTCGACCGAATTATTTTAAATAATAAATCCATACGACGGTATTAATAATTATTTGCAGCCAAATAAGGCGACCTTGAATCGCAGAGAAAGTCGTCTGCACCGACGACTGCACGTGTCTTTCGCATGCTCAGTGCATGATTCAGTAAACAAAGCGAAGGGATCAAAACAAAACAAAACAAACAAAACAAAAGTTCAGTGGTGTACCATATCATTTCGATATTTAAAATAATTTTCATCAATTGCGATAAATTAGTGCATATTTTCGACAATTCGTCATTTTTCTATTTCAGAAGCATTAATTTAGCGTTAATTGTATATTTACCGACAATTTCGTCATTTCAAAGGTAAAATCATGTCTGTCAAAAAAGCCGCGCAAAAACGCAAGGGTTTTTTATTTGCGATCACCGAGTGTTATGTGTTGTCACAGAACGCGGAAAAGGATGAAAGAGCGAGAAACGAGTTTCAAGTGAGGTATGCCGATTTGGATGAAACCTTCGATAAATGCATGCTGGCACATAATGACGTCATTATGTTGCTAGACGACTCGGACGATGAGGAATTTAAAACGCAGGATGCGATCCTTTCAGAAGCTCGTAAATATTTTTATGCGTGTAAGGGGGTTTACTCTAAAATATTTCCGGTTGAGGCCCCATCCTTTTCGGGATCATATGTTCGACAAAACGAAACTCCAAAACTCAAAGAGTTAGGTATTCCCATATTCCGAGGTGATAAAAAATTATGGCCAAGCTTTTTCGATCTTTTTAATAACATTATAGATCAAAATCAAAGTCTAAGTAACGTTCGAAAACTTCAATATTTATTTTCATATCTCGAGGATGAGCCTTTAAAATTGATATCAGGGATTAGCTTATCTGATCAAAATTATAAAATTGCTTATGACAAATTAGTCAATAGATATCAAAACAAGCGAGACCTCGCAAATGATGCTTTAAGCTCAATTATGAACTCCACCTTAAAAAACGAGTCAGCTAAGGAATTGCGTAATTTAATTGACACCTTTTCTGAATCCCTAGAAATTTTAAAATCACTTAGCTTTGACGTTGACAGTTGGGACTTTATTATTTTTTTCATTTTATTAGAAAAATTGGATATTCCAACGCGTTCAAATTTCGAAATGAGTCACGCCAATACTAATAACGAAATTCCCACTTTTCAGTCACTTTTTCAATTTCTAGAAAAAAGATGTAAAGTTTTGGAATCACTTCCTCAATCAACAGCACCCAAAAAGGTGCCTATATATCAAAAATCAAATTCTATGCAAAGTCAGTCTGGGCAAAAGCCTACCTATCAAAATTCAAATTCTATGCGAAATCAGTTTGGGCAAAAGCCTACCTATAAATCATCCAATTCGCCTTTTATAGGACTGGCTGGCACCTCAACTAATTCGAGTACGGGAATAAAATGTTTCCGGTGTAATCAAGGTCACGTGCTTTCGAAACGTCAAACATTTCTTGATCTCTCACCTATCGATCGCCTATCTTTCGTCAAACAGAAAAAATTATGTCTAGCGTGTTTTCATCCCTTGCATAATGTAGATACGTGCAAATCAAAATATTCATGCAGGACTTGCAATAGTAAAAGGCACCACACTTTAACTCATATCTTAGAAACTAATCAAGAGTCTGATAGCCAAGATACTAGTCCTGTCATTCACACACCACCTGTCAATAATCTTCATGTGTCATTAAATGCCTCAGGACCTTCAGGTACCTTTCTTTTATGCACCGCCATAATAGATGTTATGGACGGTTGCGGAAATTTTCAACCCGTAAGGGCACTGCTTAATTCTGGATCACAGACAGGATTCATCAGTGAAAAGTGTATTCAGCGTCTTAATCTTCCTAGGCGAAGTTACACCACTGAAATATTCGGATTAAATCAGATGTCTTCTTTCACTTCAAAAGGGCTCGTTCAATGTCACATTAAGCCACAAGGACAAGTCACTCCTTTACTTAATTTCGAAGCAATTGTTGTTCCACAACTATGTTCCAATATGCCTACATTCTCTTTGAACGATAATCAGTGGAAACACTTGCAAAACCTTAAACTTGCCGACCCATCTTATTTCAAATCTAGACCTGTAGACCTGGTTATTGGTTGCGAGCTATTCGCACTGATTTTCAAGGAGGGCAGGGTTCTTGGACAGGTAGGGCAGCCTTCAGCCCTTGAAACTATCTTTGGCTGGGTCGTCATGGGAAAGGTTGACGAAGTAGGTAGTCTTACGGAACGAACCAGTTGTTTTTTAACCAGTCATTCACCTCCTTTAGAGGTCATTCTCCCTAGGTTTTGGGAAATCGAACATTTGCCTAAAAAACAAATCTTATCAAAGGAAGAAAAACAGGCAGAATCAATTTTTACTGCTAGTGTAGTACGGCAACCGAGCGGTAGATTCATGGTAGATCTTCCGTTTAAAGACAAAATAAACCCTGACCTAGGAAATACTTATCCGCAAGCTTATCGTAGATTTTTACTTCTAGAAAATAGATTAATCAAAAATCCTGATCTGTACACTGCCTATTCAAGTTTCATGCAAGACTATATCGATTCTAATCATATGAGTTTAGTTTTATCTAGTCAACCAAAGGTCGACGTATCGTGTTTTTTAGCCCATCATTGCGTATTAAAGCCGGAAAGCTTGAGTACAAAATTAAGGGTAGTCTGGGACTGTTCAGCAGTCACCCCAAAAAATATTAGTCTCAATGACACATTGTTATCTGGACCGAAACGTCAAAAAGATATTGCTTCTTTACTCCTTACATTTCGTCTTAATCCTATTGCCTACATTGCTGACATCAAACAGATGTTCCGTCAAGTCCTTATCAATCCTTATCACCGTCCTTATCAAAGGATATTGTGGAGGTTTTCTCCACAGGACCCACTTTCAGTGTGGGAACTTTCTACTATCACTTTTGGCATGACATGCTCACCTTTTCTAGCCATGCGTACCTTAAATGAGCTGGCAGAGAGAGAAAAGGAACGTTTTCCTATAGCTAGTACTGTTCTAATAACGTCAATCTATATCGACGATATCTTGGGAACTAGCCCTTCGCTTTCTGAAGCTCTCTCCCTTCAAACAGAACTCAATGATTTGTTGAAGTCGGGAGGATTTGAACTTAAAAAATGGGCAAGCAATTGTCCTGAGTTATTGGCAACATTGCCAGAGTCCGATCGTCAAATGCCTCTCTCTTTCGACAAGGAGGAACCCCACTTTATCAAAGTTTTAGGACTTCAATGGCATCCAAAAAACGACATTTTTTCTTATCAATGCCGAATGAAGGACAAACCCCCAACCAAACGTTCTATTTTATCTATCATAGGGACAATCTTCGATCCCTTAGGTTTTCTTTGTCCCTTGTTGCTACAAGCAAAATTTATTTTGCAACAGTTGTGGATATCGAAAATAGGCTGGGACGAAGAACCAGATTCTTCTATCATCGACTCTTGGAACAAACTTCGTTCTGAATTCCCGCTTCTTTCCAATTTTCAATTACCCCGACAAATCAAACTGTCAAAAACCAATACCTGTCAAATCATCGGCTTCTGTGACGCTTCAATTCGAGGCTACGCAGGCGTCGTATATTTTCGTGTAGAAGAGGAAAACAATATATCTGTTTCTCTCATATCTGCAAAATCTAGGGTCGCGCCTATAAAGTCACAAACTTTGGCTAGGCTAGAACTCCTAGGCGCATTTCTTTTAAGCGAATTAATTGACTTCGTTTTATCTAGCTATGAAGGAAAAATAACTTTTACAAATATCGTTACTTTCTGCGATTCGCAAGTCGTATTGCACTGGCTTTCATCCCCTCCTAATCGCTGGCAAACCTTTGTTGGAAATCGAGTCAGTAGAATCCAAGAAATCATTCCCTCAAACTCGTGGCGCTACATTCCTTCTGCTTTGAATGCAGCCGATATTGCGTCACGAGGGGCCACCCCTTCACAGCTCATGTCACATGACATGTGGTGGAACGCACCGTCGTATTTGTGGTCTCCCGAAAACGAATGGCCCGATTTTCATAAACCAAAAATGCCGATTGATTTCGGAGATATTAATCTGGAGGAAAAGCCAAAAGTCTGTTGCAATGCGATAATTGATGTCAACTTCTTAGATCAGCTTCTTATCAAATATTCCTCTATATCAAAAATTCAACGTATCATTTGTTATGTCCTTCGAATAGTTAACCTTTTTCAAAAGCATTCCTATCAAAAACCCACTAAGCCGCCGGACCAAAAAGTTATTTTTGAGAATATTGTTTTTCCTACCACCGGTGAGATGCAAAGTGCGTTACACCTTCTTATCAAACGCGTGCAAGGTTCTTGTTTTTCTGAGCTTTTTTCCGCGTTATCTAAGGATAAACCAATACCGAAACCTTTGCGAAAACTTTCACCTTTTCTTGATGAGAATAATATCATTAGAGTCGGTGGCAGATTACAAAAATCTGACCTTTTGTCTTATTCTGCAAAACACCCCGTCTTACTTTCGAGTGACCATCGTTTAACTACTCTTCTTATCGAGTCCGCTCATCGACAATATCTTCATCCTCGGTTTAAAACATTACATAATCTGCTTTTACAGCAATTTTGGATATTATCTGCCAGACGGGCAATTCAAAGAACCATATCCAAGTGCTTGCAATGTTTTAGAATCAACCCTAAACCCTATAGACCGCCCATAATGAGTTCACTTCCCGCTCATCGAATCAATCAACTAAAACCTTTTTCGAGTGTAGCTATCGACTTTTGTGGACCTTTCTTTGTGATTCCTCATCGTTACCGTGGTTGTAAAGCTTTCAAATCGTATGTCTGTGTGTTTGTCTGTACGGCCACACATTGCGTGCATTTGGAATTAACCATGGAACTGTCCACCGAAGGGTTCGTAGGTGCATTCCATCGATTCATTTCCAGACGCGGAAGCGTGACGCAATGCTGGTCAGATCAAGGCAGTAATTTTATAGGGTTTCGTAACCAATTACTGGATTACGCAAGAAGTGCTGCCACCAGACTTTCTATTCGTTGGCATCTGGGACCTCCTCTCAGTCCTCTCAGGCCTGGCAGAAGCTGGCGTCAAAAGTTTTAAAACTCACTTTGTACGAGTTGTCGGCGACCAGAAGTTGTCTATCATGGAGATGTCCACCCTTACCTGTCGCATAGAAGCCGTACTGAATAGTCGCCCTTTATCTCCTGCCTCTTCAGACCCACACGATCTTCAACCTCTTACCCCTGGGCATTTTTTGACACTTGAACCCCTTAATTCAGAAATTCCGGAGTCAGATTTGTCCGAGGTTCCCCTAAATCGGCTCTCGAGATGGCAACTAATCCAAAAACTACATAATGATTTTTGGAAACGGTATTCTATAGAGTATTTGCATACGCTACAACAGCGACACAAGTGGACTGATTTGTCCCCAAATATCAAATTAAATGATTTGGTTATCATAACAAGTGATCACATTCAAACGCCTTTGAAATGGCCGGTCGGTCGGGTCATCGAACTGCATCCCGGCGGGGACGGTCAGGTGCGTGTTGCGACGGTAAAAACGGTTACCGGTGTCTATAAGCGGCCAGTTGTAAAACTGTGCCTCTTGCCAAATTAAAGGTAATTTTAATTTTCTACCTTTTACCGGGTATTACAATAGGTTTTTTTATTTTTAATTTTTTTTGAATTTTTTGTTTGTTTGTTTTGCCTTTTTTCGGGATTTCGTTATATCTAAATAAACTTACGATACTTATCTGTTTTCATTCATTTATATTTATCGGTCGATTCTTTTTCTTATATCTATATCTGTCCGGTTGAGATTCTAAATTTGTGTGTTTTGGAGGGCAGTTATGTTAGCTCCCGCTAAATTTCGCGGTTGTTTATATATATTTTTAAAAACACACAACTGTATGAAGGACAAAGCGCATTCCGCGTATTTGGACATGCGCACCAACAACCAGTGAGATCCTTGTCAATCGCCTAGAGAAAAAGGCGTGTTAATTTCGTTCTCCAACAATTTCAATTATCTACACCTGAAAGTGCTCGAATTTTGTGTACTGAAGCATAGAACTAGAAACTTCAACCCTTCAGCTACGTGGTGACATCATTAGATCCTTCAGGGGCCCCTTGGAAACGAGGAGAATTTGGCTGCAAAGGAGGTGAGTGCACTTATCTGATTACCGTTGTGTGGTTCCAACAATTTTACCTATGGACGTCTGATTATTTCGTAATTTCATATCAATATTTATGTTTGCTCGCGATATCATTAATTAAAATATTTACAGTCCACTGCATTTAGCGTTTTCTATCCGCGGGCTAACACTCATGAAAATAGTCACCAACTTTGGTTTCTAAAATATCCCAAAAATTTATTCTCTTGGGTTTACGGATTTTATTTGACAATAATGGGCAGACGTGTAGATTTTTATTGAATTTCCCTATTATTTCATCGTCATAGTAATTTTATCTTAAATTTGTGACGGCACTGATGCGGGTCAAATACCTAAGGAAAATACCAACTTTGCAAAAAATATAATGGCCGTCGCCTCGTATTTCTATTTATTCTACCAATGTTTTAATTTATCGTCAATGAGTGCATTTTTTATTAAAAAATAATTTACCTCAAAAAAAAATTACTATTTTTTGTAAAAGTTATCAAAACAAAAAGAAAAAGGTTCTTCCTAGTGTCCTTCAGGATTAATTGTTATTTATTTCTTTTTCTTTCAGGGCTCGAGACTCCGCCGAGGGGGCACATAGAAGTGATCGAACGTGTGGTTAGTGGGTACATTTATACGGTATAAACTATTTTCTTAGACTACAAGCTATTTATATCACTTTTAGCCTGTCAGTATAATCAATCAAAATAGCCTACACTCTGTTTATTCTTTTTCACGCAATATAAAAAATTTGGGCGAGGGGGGCTAAATATGTAAAATATGATAACAATCGGATCCATACCTAAATAAAATCAAACAATACCCTAGGAATTGTCATTAGTATTATATTTACCAAAAATCACCAAATACAGGGGGTGGGTCAACGTGGGGTAAGCTCCTACAAGCAAATACCATTTTTTTTTCCTCTGGGGTAAACTACCAAGTTTTTCTTGACTGAGTTAAACTACCAATTTTTTCTGGGGTAAATCTACGCCTTTAAACAAAAATAACAAACGAGCCCATTTTTTGTTTGTGCATTATTATTAAATTCTTTATATTACCAATTCTTTTTCGAAAAATTATCTAACTGAAGGTCTACCAATTTTGACCTTAAAATAAAAAAACCTTCCAAATTTGAAGTGCTACCAAATAAATGTGTACATTAAAATAAACATTTAAGGTTATTCCGGTGCATTTTGGTAAACAAAAATAGGTAATGACCCTTCGCTAGGATGACAAAAATAACAATAATAAATAAATAAATATGCCTATTGTGAACCAAAACCAAGCATTTCTTATACTGCACAAACTATCCTTCTTTCTCTCGACTCACGAAAGCCTAGCCCTGAATAATCGCCCTCAAGGTTTGCGCCTCCACCATGTCACGCTTAACAGCCTTCGAAGCCTTCAGGCACGGATCACCTAGGTGATCCGTGCTTCAGGGCGCTAATTCCCCGTCGCCTTTTAAGACCGTACAAGCTTGTTTTTTCCCCCCTGACCACTTTTAACGCCCGGATTATGTCAACAGGGTTGGCACAAGCCGCGACGGTTTCCGGGTCCTTCGGGATCGTTCCCTTAAGAGCGAAAGATCCAGGGACTACAAACGCTGTCCAGAGAAAACAAGATATTGGTAGTACAAATTATAATGCTTGCTTTGGGGTCATTCCATTCAATTTCACCCAGCTGTGGTCGCTTGGTGAATTTATTTTTTTTTGCGAAATTAATTGTTTGTTACAGTTACCGAGTGAAGTCGAATTAAGTAGTTTAATTGTTTTTCTGGTACGTGGTTAATGATACAGGGTGCTGCAAATTTAACTAACTCATTAATTTTAGATAAAATTACCAATGCTAATATATGACATTTAAACAAATCTTCTAAATAAAATTATTAATAAAACTTTAGTTTGGGATAGTATTTTTTAATTTAAATATGTAACAAGTTGTCTCCCGTCATTTTTTAAATTTCTACAGCGTGTTAAAATAGTCAGTTAAATTACAAAAACTTCTAATTTTAGAGCCCATTTTTTTGCCAATATTGTCTTAACTTTATTTTTGGGCAATAATAATTTAAAATAGAACCTCGGAGATTAGCTAATAAGAAAAAAAAAGTTAAAATTAAAATTAATATCTATGGCAAGCCATATAGAATATAAGCAAAATTGATTTTTTTTGTAAATTTTAACTTTTTTATCACTCTGTATCTAAAAAACCCATCTTTTTTTTTTGCTCTAACTTTGCAAAAATGTTATGCTATACTTAGGTAATTTGGTCGCCAAAACTCATTATGGTTATATTGTTTGTTTACGAATTATCCATTTGCAAAACGATGATAGAAGATGATGAAAGATAGATAAAAGTAGTTTTTTATTACAAAAACGGAAAGTTTTTATCTCGAGCGAAGCGAATATTACAACTTACAAGACAAAATGAAACATTTTTTATTACAAAATAGGAGTAATAAATTATTTTAAAAAGCTTAACAATTGAAATTTTAGTTTGTTTTTGATAAATCAATGTTTTCCGTAACCGTGTTAAATGTGTTTAAAGTTTGTCTGTTTTTTCAACTTACAATAAATCTATTTTTATTTTGACACTCTATATGTTCGAATTGTAGTGTTATTGATTGGAACGAATCCATGTTTTTCTCTTGTTTGAATTACTGGTTTAGTTCTCTCGTACCTCGAGCTTTTTTTTCAACAATCTCCACTTTTGATTTTTGAACATAAATAAATGTTACACCTTTTATATGTTCCAAACAAAAGGCTAGCATCTCTGAAACAGTCAAAATCGGATTGGTTGGTCTTTGCAAGCTTGCTTTGGCCACCAGCCTTTTTACCGTTTCACCAATTCCATCGCATGGGCCCTTGCCATGCGATGTGGCAAAAAAGTGCCATTCTTCTTTGTGTAAACATAGGTTGCTAAAGTTTTTGCGGTTTTTGTATTGTGCACCTGATCCATCCGAAAAGTATATTATTTTTTTGAGGTCTGGAAAAAGACTTTTGATTTTCTCTATTAATTTTTCTTGAAAGGCATACACAGTGGTCGTATTATGTGTTAGACAATCAGAAAGGATGCAGAAACTTTTTGACTCAATTAATTGCGCTTCTCTGTTTAAATAATATAAGACAAACGGATGTAATGTTGCTTGACTATTTACCCAATGGTAACTCTGGATCTCGTCCTGGATAGTAAAACTGTAATTTTCTGCAAAGTCGCCGATTATAATACACTCATCAAAACAAAGATTTTCTTTTCTTAATGTGAGGTATCGAGCCTGATTTTTTGACACAAAATGATACTTTTTAAGCTGCTTTAATTTGTTCAATAACGCGTCGACGAATTCATCGGTAGGCAGCAAACATGTTACGAAGTCACAGCGATCTGTAGTGACCTACTGTTAACTTATGTGCTTGATGGAACTAAACTAAGAATTTTTAGTTTTTCGTTTTTGAAACAGCCCTCGGATTTAAATTTAATTTATCTATAAGTTTATTGTAGTCCGTACACAAACAATTTTCATTAATTTTAAAGTTTACACCATCTCTTTCTAATTTAACGTCAAATAAAGTTTCTATCTTATTCACTAAACTGTTTAAAATCATTTTTACTTTATTTTCCAAGAGTGACACTCTTTTTTCATTATTTAGCTTTCTTAATTTTATAGGAGACATTTTAAGTGCTCTACATACAGTATTTATTGAATCTTCGTTCTCTTCAGATGGCACAAACTCTTCATCAAAACTTTCATCCCGTAAAAAGCTTCCATTAAAGCTTTCGGCAAAACTGCTATTTGCTATCCGAATCTAAATTCTTTATTTTAATTTTACAATTTACACACAAGGAAGAACCAGGTATTAGATTTATTAGATGTTTGTACTTCTCACTGAAAACCAATGTCACTTCTCTTAATCCGTTTTTTACATTTTTTTATGATTTTTAAACGGGTTGCAACATACTTTTCCAAAAAAGAAGTTGTATTTGTATAAAAATTTATGAGTATGATATGAACAGATATCCAAGATATTTTGAAAGCATCTAAGTTGTAGTAACTTTTGCTGCTGTGTATCAAACTCAGTTATTTTTTTGATTTTAACATCGGTTTCTGATAATTGTCCGTAAGTTTCGTTTAACTTAATACCAACTGAACACTGCATTTTTATATAAGAAAAATAGCAAGTTTAAATTAATTAGTGAATTACAAAAAGCTACATCGAGACTAATCTGACATTTTAAAGAACAAAAAACAAATGTGTTGACAGCTCTTTACTTTTTATCCATGGCACACTAGATACATCTACTAATTTAAGATTAAAAACATACGTCTAAATTCGGAATTTTTTAGATATGCAAGCCATCCAAGTAGTTTATTTTTCAATAGATTTTACTTTTTATAAAAATTTTCTTTATGTAAATAAAAATAAAAGCTTCAAGCAACAAAATAAATTTTAAAATTAAGGGCTAGCCACTTTTCTGTAAGATCGGATATTATAACAATTATAAGACAAAAAAATTGGTATTGCTCTTCATGTGGTATTTAAAAAATTATAACTTCAAAAAGACAAATATAACCATAATGAGACTTGGCACATACAATGGGGATATATCAGTAAAGAAATGTCCCAGATTTGAAAAAAATCAAAAAATAGGTTTTTAAATTATAGCGGTTCAGAAATTTATAAATCTGCAAAATCGATAAAAATTAGTATATTGGGAAGGGTCTATCTCGGAGTTTTAACATTATCTAAAAAAAAATATGCAGTTTCATAAAAAAACAAAGATTATTTTAAACATATTTACTATAAAAATTTTTACTAGCTTAACTTAAACTCAATTAGCCGTAAATTAATATAGCGGGTTTTCAAATCATAACGCCTAACTTTTTAAGCGCCCTGTATAAAATTTTGAAACATGTTAGCATTATTTTTTTTGTTAGATTATTCTGCCAACTCAGGACAAAAGATTTTTAGCAAAATAAACTGAAAAACAATATTAATGTTATTGTTTTTATTTTTACCATAGGACCTAAATATCCGGAAATTCACAATTTTTAGCCATCCTGTATACTAAGAGAGTTAAATAAAAAAATATAAAAATATTGTTTTTCGGCTATATTCGCTGTACATAATTACATATAAAAAAATATTTTTTTTTTAAAGTAAGGCAGCGACCAATTTTAACTTTTTTGGGTGATATTCCATGGATTGACCCTTTGGGAATAAATACAATAATAATAAGGGTTATTACTCACATTATGGTTGTACCGGCACTGCACTTTTTGGAACTTCTATTCACGCCCCTTGACTCCGCTATTGTTTCTGAACACTTCTCGCCCTCTCGATTTTTCTGCCCTCGGCCACTTGACGTGGTTCCCTTCTGGCCCCCAAAAACTGAATGCCCCCAAAAAGCCACCGTCACCTTCTCCGTTCCGCTTCCACGTCCGCCCTTTTGCGTGACAGCTCACTTCCACGTCTCGCAAAAGTCCAGTATGTCAACTTTCTATTGGTCAATTCACGCAAACCCCGAAATGTTTTCGATATCTGCAGGGTCAGCGTAACCTAGTTTTTCGCCTAGGAACCCAGAGCAACGAACCCATTACGATATTTGCGTAATTGTTTAGAATAACTGCGTCACCCAAAAATTCCACATGCAATTTATAACTTTGAAGGAATATTAAATGCCTTTTTGGGATAATCGTCACAATATTCACCTTTATAAACCATTTATCGGACTCTATTTTAGTAAAAAGTGCTACATCATTACCATTTTCTGAACGGATATACTGGCCCACAACAACTTTGCTGTCATTTTTACTGTTTTTTTACATTATTTATTGTAGCTACTGCCTTAATCAGAATTTTGCAACGAAATTTGGCACAATTTGTCGGCTTATTACAGACTATGATATAAAAGTTAAGGTTAGTAGTATTTGTAATGTGCTGAAAGATACAAGGTGATATTAAGAAAATCATATTAAAAGTAGTAGTGTCAAACTTTTGGTTATACCGGGTATGCAGTTCAAGATACCTTTTTAATTTGACTACTTTTTATAACTAGAGGAATGCCTTTTTTACATGGAGTACATTGTTTTACTTAGCTTTGTAATTGTAAGAAAATACAGTGTGTTCCTCTTGTTAATATAATTTTTTTTTTCAATACGTAAAACGTTATTCCTAGCACTCATAAAATTAAAAAATATACAGTAGATAGTTAAACTATTAAACCTGTAAGTAGCTGTTAATTAGAGACTTTAAAACATACAGGGTATTCAAATTAAATTCGATGATATTATTAAATTTTTTATTATCAAAACTACAAGCCTTGTAGTACAAGGTCGGTTAATTAGGCAAAATGTTAATATTTAATGACGCGTAGGTGAGTTATAGTAAAAAAATAACTTTTATTGGATACATAGACGGCTGTGCCCTGAAGGGGAGAAAACTAGAGATATCACAAAAAAATTACCCCAAAGTTAAATTCACCCCGTCTGGGAAATCCGACGTTTATTGAACTAAAACAAAGGAAAAAAATCGGCAACACGCTAGAAGCTTACCTTCTTTCATTCAGCAGCAGTTCCACACTTCACTCGCGGCACCGCGGCTTTTCTTGTGGTTGGAATTTTGGTCCTATCCTTAAAACACGTGTGAATTATTTCAGTGTCTTGTCGGAAGTGGTTCTTCATTCCCCTGTCAAACACCGGATGAAAACTTTCATTTAAATGAACCCCATCAAATCGAAGACCATATTAAGCTTACATCACCAAAAGAAATATTAACAGAAATCAAAAATATTAATTCGAGAAAAGCCCCAGGGTATGATCTTATTAACGGGGTAGTCATTAAACAACTCCCCAGAAAAGCTATCGTAGAACTTAGGTATATACCTAAACTGTGGAAAGTTGCAGAAGTTATCATGATCCCAAAACCGGGAAAACCACTCCATGACGTATCATCTTACAGGCCAATAACTTTGCTGCCAATTATATCCAAGCTCTATGAGAAATTATTGCTTAAAAGAATAAAACTCATCATAGAAAGACAAGAAATTATTCCATCTCATCAATTTGGTTTTCGAGACAAGCATTCCACGATAGATCAAGTACATAGAATTACTAATATAATAGAAAAAGCACTAGAAGAGGGAAAAGTTTGTTCTGCAGTTTTTCTAGATGTAGCACAAGCATTTGACAAAGTGTGGCATGAAGGCCTTACTTTTAAACTAAAACGGTTTCTGCCAAGACAATATTCGGATATTTTGGAATCATACATATCTGATAGACATTTTAGAGTAAAACAGGAAGACTCATACTCAAATTTAAGAGAAATTCAAGCAGGCGTGCCCCGGGGTAGCGTACTAGGCCCTTATCTATACTTATTATTCAATTGCGATATCCCAAAGCCAGAAAATTGTCACTTAGCAACATTTGCAGTTGATACTGGTTTATTGACGGTAGAAAAATCTATTGAAAAATGCATAGAAAAACTTTAGGATGCAGTCACCGAAGTTCAGAGTTGGACCACAAAGTGGCGAATAAAATTAAATGAAACCAAATCAATTCATGTTGATTTTACAAACAAAAATATAAATCACATACAAATAACAATTAACAACATTCCCGTTCCATATTCAAATCAGGCAAAATATCTCGGTATAACACTTGATGCCAAATTGCGCTGGAAAGCACATGTTAAGAAAAAAAAAAGAAGAACTTGAGATAAGGTATAGAAAAATGAACTGGCTAATTGGAAGGAAGTCCAATTTAACAATTCATAATAAGTTACTGCTTTATAGACAAATACTGAAACCAGTATGGACATATGGTATTCAACTATGGGGTTGTGCTAAATAGAGTAACATTCTAGTTTTACAGAAATTTCAAAATAAAGTATTAAGAAACATTGTGAATGCACCTTGGTACGTTCGAAATAGTGACCTTCATCGAGATCTAAAAATCGAAACTGTAGCAGAGACTATAAAAAAGTACGCAAAAAGCCATGAAGATAGACTCCATCGGCATGTGAATGTGGAAGCAATTCAGCTTCTAGACAATACTATGCTAGTTCGAAGACTAAAAAGAGTGAAGCCGTTTGAGCTAGTAAACTAAGTGAATTATATAAAACAAAATAATGCTATAAACACAACACAATTGTGAGTTACAGACTAAACAAAGCGGGGAGAACTGTTAAGTGAACCCTAAGTTTAAATCTGACTTTTCTAGTAAATTAAGTTAAAACAAAATTGCTAATTAGTCTTACTGACTAGACTGTAATACAATAAACACAGTGTGTTTGACAAAAAAAAATACAGGGGGGCGCTTCAAACTCCCAGCGTGTGCAAAGCGCGCATCATTTTTGCCAAAATGATCAGGTGATCAAAAAGAAAGTAACTTTCAACAAAGAGAGAAATTATCACCTCATCGGAATTTTTCCGAAACAAGGAGTTTCTTTTTTGAAGGTTTGGCTAAAAAACCCAAAAATATCAAAACAAAATTTAAGGTTAGGTTTTCCCAAAAATTCAAATAAAAACAAAAACAAAAATAACGGGCAACATTAAACATTCCGCCTACCATAAAAATTCCAAATTTTTATAGAAAAACCCAAAAAACTAAAAAATAAAAAAAAAAAGGTTATTCAATTACCCAAAGAGTCTAAACAATAAATTAGCATTTTTGCAACAAATATTTTATCGCAATAACTATGGACGTCATACTCAAGTTAATTCAAATAAGCATGATTTACGCTTCACAAGGCTTTGAAGGTTGGTTACTGGCTGGGTAACGAACATACCTTCACGAAACTACGGTCAAGTAATCCTCCGCGGTTTTTACTTGCACGACACGGGGGATTTTATCTGAACTATAGTACATTTTTTCAATTCTACCGAGCGACCACCTAAGTGGGGGTAGGTTTTCGTCTTTCAACGCTACTAATGTTCCAACTTTTGGAGGGTTATCGGGGGTATTCCATCTTTCGCGTTGTTGCAACGACTGTAAATACTCCAGCAGCCAGCGGCGCCAAAAATGCTGCTGGATCTGGTGAACAAGCTGCCAGCGATTGAGACGGTTTAACTTAACATTGGTTAGGTCTTAGAGGCTGTCAAGGGTTCCAAAGTGAGGAAATGTCCAGGAGTACGACTTTGAAAGTCATGAGGATCAGGGCTCATACTACACAATGGTCGACTATTCAAAATAGCCTCAATTTGAACCAATACAGTCATTAACTCTTCAAAGGTTAGGATTTGATCCCCCACAATTCTCTTCAGATGGATTTTCGTGGATTTTACCCCAGACTCATGAAGTCCACCAAAATGCGGACTGGCGGGTGGATTAAAACACCACTTAATCGCTAAAGTCTCAGCAGCTTGCTGACAATAGGACACAAGGAGATTATTTGCCCCAACAAAATTAGTGCACTGATCACTGTAGAGGGCAGCACATCTGCCACGTCTACCAACAAATCGGCGGAGGGCAGCCAAAAATGCATCAGTGGACAAATCAAAAACAGCCTCCAGGTGAATGGCCTTTGTTGGGAAACAAACAAAAATACACCTATAAGCCTTTTGACTTTTTACACCACGACGCTTGATTAACGTGATGGAGAATGGACCCATAAAATCCACACTAACATGGGAAAAGGGCTTTACCTGGGACACACAACCAGCGAACCTCGATATCATATGGCTGAAATTTACCTCAAAGTCATCGACCAAGTTCATTTGCTGCCTCTACCGACCGCCAAGTAACACCGAGTATCAAAACTTTTTTGCGACATTATCCGGAAACTGTGATAGTATACAGTCTAACTATCCACATGCGGAAATTGTTTTTTTAGGCGATTTCAACGTCCACAATATACCCTGGCTAAAACACCACAACAAAACAGATAATGAAGGCAGGGAAGCAGAAGCTTTTGCCATAAGTTGTGGTCTAACGCAACTTGTCGATGAACCTACCCGCATCTCAGAAAGGGGTGAATTTGCAGCGCTTTTAGACTTGTTCTAGACTACAAATCCTGACTTGTACACAATTCAAGTAGATCCCCCACTTGGTTCATCCGATCATAAACTTATAAGAACAAAGTGCGAAATGTTCATACCGCCAAGCCAACAATCACTTCCTCGTAAAATGTGGCACTATAAATCGGCAAAATGGAATGACCTTAAACAGTTTTACCTGGATTTTCCATGGCAAGAGGTTTGCTTTAAAACATCTGATCCAACTATTTGCTGTAATGAAATAACAAAAGTAATCTTATCTGGAATGGATGCATATATCCCGCATGCAATAAAACGCAGAGCTAATGCAAAACCTTGGTTCAACATCCAGTGTCAAACAGCTGTACAGAAAAAACACAGAGCATATAACCTTTGGAAACGACAACAAACCGCTCAAAACCACACAGAATTTATAGAAGCCAGAAATAGTTGCAAACCTACTATTGACGCTGCCAAAGAAACATACAATCAAAGAATAAAAAACAGGTTGCTGAATTGTCCAAGTAGTTCTATGTCCTTTTGGTCTCTTGCAAAAGCCGTTGGATCAAACTTCACCAAATCATCCATACCACCACTTACAGATAAAAATACCCGCTTAGCCACAACATCAGAAGAAAAAGTCTATATGCTGGCCAAAATCTTTTCTTCCAACTCAAACCTAACAGTGCCTAATGGAAAAACTCCACCGTTCATTGAAAGGGTTTCCCACAGTATGCCAGAAGTACCCTTTTGTCACAGAGAAATACGAAAATCCCTTAAAAAGTTGGATACGAACAAAGCAATGGGTCCAGATGGCATTCCCGCGATAGTACTCAAAAATTGTGCTAGCGAACTCACCCCAACTTTCGCAAAATTATTCAATTTATCTTATAGGCAAGGAGTATATCCATCATCATGGAAGTCTGCCGCAGTACAACCCATTCCAAAGAAAGGAAAAAAGACAGATCCGTTAAACTATAGACCAATTGCTCTACTTCCGGTAATATCAAAAGTAATGGAAAGAGTTGTGAACAATCACCTAACCAAGTACTTGGAAAAGTACAAAATTATCAACGACAAGCAATACGGATTTCGAAACTATAGGTCAACTGGCGATTTACTTACATACGTCACTCACTTATGGCAAAAAGCGATTGAGTTGCGAGGTGAAACAAAAACAATTGCCTTAGATATATCTAAAGCATTCGATAAAGTCTGGCATGAAAATCTGCTCAACAAGCTCAAAGCAACGGGATTGTCGCCGAGACTTTGCACTTGGTATGAAAGTTACCTTAAGGATAGATCCATTTATGTTGCACTGGATGGCCGGAACTCCAACTCTTACCAAATAAATGCTGGTGTGCCACAGGGAGCAATCCTTTCGCCAACACTTTTTCTGATTTACATAAATGACCTCATAGATAAAACAGTAAATCCACTTTATTGCTTTGCAGATGATGGCAATGTAGTCTCCTAAGTCATACCACCCACATGTCTCTCCGCACGTGAATTCCATTACCTTAGACTAACTGAAATATCACAGATAAATAACGACTTGGAGATAATAGAGGACTGGGGCAACTAAAACCTTGTACAGTTCAACGCGCAGAAAACCCAAGCAGCCCTGTTTTCAAAAAAGACCAGCACCGGTGAGCCAAACATCATGCTATCTGGAAGTGCTGTCGCATTGCAGAGCCAGTTGAACATCTTAGGAGTCATTGCAGAGACCAACATGTCTTGGCACAGTCACGTGGCAGATATAGCTAAAAAGGCGTTCCAAAAGCTTGGGGTGCTATTTCGTACAAGACATCTGTATACACCAAGCCAACTGCTGACACTCTACAAAGCCCAGATTCGACCAATTATGGAGTACTGCTCACATATATGGAGTGCGGCACCCAAACATACCTTAATGCTTTTGAACACCGTGCAAAAACGAGCTATCAAGCTGATCAATGACCCCGCACTTACCCGTAGCTTGGATAGTCTCGAACATCGAAGAACTGTGGGCGATCTATCTCTCTTCTACAGGTATTATCACGGAAAATGCTCTGAAGAGTTGGCACGTATGATCCCCCCGGGAGTAGCACATACTAGGCGAACACGTCAAACAGACGGTAACCATCAATTTATTGTCAAAATAGAGGCACCAAGAACCTCATTATATCAGAATTCATATCTCTGGAGAACAGCATCGCTGTGGAATAAACTCCCTGCGACCGTTTTCTCTGCAGGTTACAACCTGAACCGTTTCAAAACCAACACACACCAACATTTCCGCGCACTTGCCGCTTCTCGAGCGTGATAGGGAACTCCTTGCGAGTACGCATACCCGTAAAAAAAAAAAACATTTAGGAAGGTCACCCATGAATGGGTGTAATGGTTTGGGATTTACCCTGGCACAACAAAAATACTTGGAAATAACACTGTGAATGGCACTTTTCACAGACAAAATCCAAAACTGTTGATTTAGTGGTACTCTAATAAATGAGGACCTGGATGTCCATGCTCATTATGGAATTTCTCAATAATGAAATCAGTGTGCCATAATCTACCTTCCACCCTAAGGACACCATCGGAATCAAAAAAGGGAACTAACTTTCGAAGAGGCTTAACATAACTCTCTTTTCAAATCTTCCAGAAAAACCTCTTGTTGTACAACTCGCACAACAACTAAGGTAGCATAATAAAGATCTGCCTCATTGAGGGCTTTAGGCAAAAATACCCCGTATTTTACGCAAAGGGTAGTATTTAGTGAGTAACAGCTGTACTTCATCGAGGGGTGTTTCTGTCACAAAAACTAAACGATTTTCCTCAGGGGGTAGATCAGCATCAAACGCATCATGATTAGGGTTGATAGGCCATGTTTCACTGGACTGGGCCAACCAAGATAGTCCAGTAAACCAAAGAGGTCTATCAATTGACTAGGAAGTAAGCTCCGGGATAGGGAATCAGCTGGGTTCTCCTTACCATTTACATGGTACCAACAGCTGGGGAAAACTTTCTCTTGAATAGTCATTACACGCTTGGCTACAAAAACCTTTCGTTTGGATAGACATGATTTTATCCAAGCAAGACTAACACTGGAGTCAGACCAAGCAAAAATCTTATCAAGCTGGATGCAATCAAGGCCAACAAACTCCAATAGTTCTGCTAACAATACAGGATCACACAATTCTAAGCGTGGAATAGAAATACTTTTCAAAGGGCACACCCTACTTTTCCCACACAAAAGATAAAATTATAATATATTTCCATCCAACTCAATTTGTCGAATATATATTGCACCACCATATGCACACATTGAGGCGTCACAAAAGCCACCCAATTAATTCAGTGGTGACAGCAACTTGCTTCACAACATAACGAGGTCTTGATATCGAAGATAACAATGGTAGTTGCGACACATAGAGTTGCCACTGTACAACAATATCTCTGGAAGGGGTATCATCCCATGAAAGACCCTGGACCCACAAACGTTGCATTAAACATTTAGCAACCAAAACAACTGGGGCTACGAACCCGAGTGGATCATATATCCTTGCAATATCAGAGAGAATGTTTCTCTTGGTACAAGGTCTTTCCATGGGCATCACATCATAACAAAACGAATCTGATTTTGGACACCACTTTCGTCCATGGATTTTTAAACCAGCAGATTCATCATCCAAGGAAATTGGTTGCTGATGACTAGCTGGAACCGATTCTAGTAGCTCAAAACAACCCAATTTTAACTATGCAATTAGCTGTTTCTGGCTTTCTAAAGCTTCAGCTGCAGAATTTGCTAATCCAATGGCATCGTCCACATAAGTAGTATGCATCAACACCTTGCTCGCTAGTGGAAAGTCATTGCCATGATCTTTAATGATCTGGTGAAGAGTACGAATAGCTAGGTTTAGGCTCGAATTCACACCATAAGTCACAGTTTGAAGAGAGTACTTTTGAATCTCATCGGTTGGGTCGAACCGCCACAATATCTTTTGATAATACACATCAGCCTGATGCATATCAATCTGTCTGAACATTTGACGTATGTCACTAGAATATACAACACTATAAAGGCGAAAAGTAAGCAATATTGACACAATATCTCTGTGGAGTTTAGGTCCTTCTAATAAAATAGAATTTAAGCTAGGATTATTTGAGGTCTTGGCAGATGCATCAAAAACAATTCGAATTTTTGACAAGTCACCATCTGTCTTCACAAATGGGTGGTGTGGAATAAGATATGAATGGAAGTCATTGCTAGAATTGTACAATTTTATATGCCCCTGGTCTAGGTAATCCTAAGCAAAGTCTTTGTACGCAATATACAAAGCAGGATTTTTCATTAATCGGTTTTCCATCATATTGAATCTACGCAATGCTTGACCTTTAGAGTTGTCGAGGCTCTCTGAAAGGTAAGCTAACAACATATCTGCTAGACTCAGTTCTTGAATGAGTGGTACCAAATATTTTTTCACACAAGTCCTCATCAGAGGAAAGAGGGATTTTTTGAGGGGTCGATTCTAGTTCCTAGATGTACTATCCAATCGAGATTCTATAGGGGAAGACACTGAGGTCAACAAACTAATGGGTTTTTGAGTTTTACGAGGACCATCAATACCACCATGGAGTATCCAACCAAATATTGAATTAATGACTCAAGGTTTTCTCCTTTTTTCAAGCCAGGCACAAGCATCTGACCAAACAAATCAACACCAATTAAGAGGTCTACTCTACTAGGTTGTCCAAAATTAGGATCAGCAAAATCTAAGTCTTTTAGGTATGGCTACTGAATAGAATCATATTCTACAACACTCACAGGTATGGTTCCACAAATTTTAGGAATAAGAATGGCATCACCGGAAAACAAACTATCAGGAAATTTAGAGGAGCCAATTTGCAATGTAACATTGCCATATAGCGTACTAGAAATCATGCCATTTATTCCTTCAATAGGAGTTCTATTCGAAGCCACTTTAAGGCCAGCGTCACAATCTACGAAAATTTTGGAACAGCCAAAAAATTAACGGAGGGATAAAGAGATTCCCCTGGCTTGGTTGCCTATAATAGTTTTTGTCCTTTACCGACTTTAATATTTGTCTCTCTCAAATATTCCCCCACCAATTGTGTCCGTTTTGGTTCGATGGGCGCCATCTAGAGACCAAATTTCGACTCATACTGTGGCCAACGGAAAAAAATAATACGGGCGCCGTTACTATTTAGCCTGTGATTATTTTTTTGTTGGCCTTGTTTGATTAGACAGGTTATGTCAATTTTTTAAAAAATTTTGATCTTTTTAAACAGTTTTGATTGTTTTTTAACATTTTTTAAACCCACAATCCCAGTTTAAAAATTTGCAGTGAAATAGATATACACATATACAAAACAAGCAAGAAACACTTTAAGCATTAAGAAGAAACACAACATAACTACAAAGTTATCAAATGGGAAGAGAAACATCTACAAAACTAAAAGAGAGGATTTGAAGCTGATTAGAAGAGTCAAAGAGCAAAAAAAAAAGAAACTGAGTTTGGGTGGCCTAGAGAGCCAGACTACCCCAATCTCAACCACCAAGAGCTGGCTAATTACCCAAAGACAGGGTAAAGCCAAAAACCCAACAATAGATAGATAGATAGAACATTTTTGAAAATTTCGATAAATATTTGTGAGAAATAGTGTTTTTGGTGAACTTTATAAGTCACCGTTTTGATTTGTGCGCCGTGAACTTGAACCTGGGAGCAAAATGACCCCTGGGCGTCCACAAAATTGGGGTACAAAGAAGTTTAGGAGTTTGGAACGTTATAACAGAAGAAGTCGGAAGTTACAAAACGAGTAAGTGCTAAATCTACTAGTCAAATTAAAAAGTGTTTAGAAAATGTTTTCCTTTTTGGTTACAGTATGACATTTATTTTAAAATTTACCATATGCGGGGGGGGAGATAAAATAAGGCCTAAAATCTTCTTTATAAAACTATAACATACTTTATACAAGATATAATCATTTAAAATTTTTACAATTATTAAAAAAATTTGATAGCACTCCTAGTATAATTTCACCTTTTACTGATTTCAATGGGCATATATGATGTCTATAACATCTAAAAATGACATTTGACCGTCAAAATTGTTTTGATTTTCTCACAACCTGTCACATATAACTTAAAAGAGTGGTATATACCAGGGGTGCCGAGTGGTACTTTTTTTTATTATTAAAAAAGAAGTGCTTATATCTCATAAACTATTGTTGACAGCTATAAAGTATGTTATTATTTTAGAAAGAAAATTTTAAGCCCTATTCATAATATGAATGCAAAAATATATAGGGTGTTTCCTTTAAAAAAAAGTTACTTTTACCTGCCACTTGTATATGGAAACTGCCAAAATAAATATCATACCGTAAACAAAAAGGAAAACATTTGCAGATCTCTTTTTAATTTTTTCCTTTAGGACAAAAATTCTGGAAAACTTGAACGGTAGAAATATAATGAAACACCCTGTACAGGGTGTCCCAAATTCGATGTTTTTGGGGGGTTTAGGGTATTTCTAGGGGGATAGAAAAAAACTGTCTCACCTCTACGATGCTCAAATTTCAAGCGAAGCTGAAAGGTGAAAACCATATTTTAATATAGTAAGCCATAAGTCTGCATTTTGGGAGGGGGTCTATAACTTTTTTATTCATGAAAATTTTGTTTTTGTGTAAATTTTGTTTCTTTTTTTGGGGTATTTTTTGAGATATGTGAGAAAATAGGGTAATTTCATATCAAATTAACCAGAGGTTTGGCAGACCATTTCACCGATTTTGATAAAATTTGGTACACATATTCTCTATATGGGTGCGATCAAAATTCCAAAATATTTTTTTTTTCTGATTGGTAGTTTTTTTTAAAATTAATTTTCAAAAATCAAAAAATTAACCCATTTTGGTCTAACACAGCTTCACAAAAATTAAAATATCTTGAGGACCACTTACCGCAGATTAATAAGATATAGCTCTTTGTAAAGACAATTTAAATACCTTTCCAACTGTGTGTCACATGACCTAGTATATTTTCATCTGTTTTTTTTTTTTAAATTTTGAAAAAAACATTTTTTGATTTTTTTCAAAAAAACATTTTTTGATTTTTTTCAAAAAAGTTATTTTTGATTTTTTTCAAAAAAAGTATTTTTTTATCAAGGCTTTAGGAAAATATGTGCCAAATTTCAAAATGGAGAAATTATGGCTTCATGGTTAAAAAAAATAAAAACCAAATAAAAGTAACAAAAAATCTGAACAAAATTGTTTGAAATTTGTATCATCATGCATACATAATATGTATATGTGCTGTAGTAAAAAGTTATATTTTGAATATTAATTCGGTGTAGTTAAATTAAAGCTAAAATAAAAATACCCCCTTTTTTTCATCCCTCCCCCTCCCCCCGTCAGTCAGTGTGCAAACTTGTTTATTCCTGTCATTTCTACTTTTTCATTGGTGAGTGATTCCCAGCCAATCAGACCAGACAATCTGTGCCTGTTTGATACAGGAAAATTCCTGCAAGAAATTGTCCCAAGAACAGGCCAAAATATAAAATATTTGCGACCAGGTGTTGTGATCCGTTAAAATTGAAGAAACATTCTGAAATATTGAGGAATGTTTCAGAAAATATGTGCTCTCATATAGACATTAAGCTAGGAAACATATAGTAACATTTAATCTTTTTATAATTTATATAAGTTGAAGCCTAAGTTGGTAGCTTACATTTAAGCCTTGGCCACTTGAGGTGACAGTACCACTGTCATACACAGGCCCCTGTTACAGTTTCAAAATGTCCCTAATAGGTATAGTAGAATTTTTTGTTTGTTTATTATATTGTGGCATTGTTTATTAATCTAAAAGCTGGCTGAGGGATAGGAGTCACTGGGTAAAGTAGATTTTTTTTATAAAGGTTTTGAGTTATGATTTTTTATTTTTTTTTGTTTCTTATGTTGTCTCCAATAATAGCATAAAAAAGGAAGATTCTTGTTATATGCAATAAACGTACAATTGGTCAAAACTTTACCTTATCACATATTTTAAAAAATGCATGTCCCCCACATCTATGTTATGCTTGCACCCTGACTTCTATTTTTTATTTAAGATATTTTTTTTTGTCAGGTCAAACTTGCAATTTAAAAAAATATTTAAAAGAACTACTTGTCAAAAAAATCTGAAATTTTTGATTTTTCAGTTTATTAATGGTTAGTATAACTACCAAAAATCATTAAAATCGGAGTTGATGAATACTGGAGGCTGGTTAATTTGGTATGAAATGACCTGTTATTTATAAATCCAAAGCATACATATCTTTTGATGTGACCTTTTAATAAGTTTTAGAAACAAAAATATATTTAAAGCTATTAAGAATAAAAAAACCTTTAAATTAAAACAATAGCTATCAAACTAAAAACTAGAAACCATCGTAAGTTGCATAAAAATGTAGTAAAATTATTATGTTTTCTTATTTTAGGAAAAATCCAGTTGGGGATGAACATTGCTATGTTACATTGAATTTTCATCTTTATACTGAAGGAACAAAGAGAGTAGACAAAAATAAGGGAAGCTGGAATGATAATTTTGCTTTGTCATCTATGCTTGTGTGAGTTTTTAGAACATTTATAAATTTTATCTAAATTATATTTTTGACATTATTAGACCCTAACAAACTTTGTTTATTATATGGGGGCATTGTTTATTGATCTAAGAGCTGGCTATCGAGGGATAGGAGTCACTGGGTAAAGTAGATTTTTTTTATACATGTTTTAAGTTATAGTTTTTTTTATTTTGTTAGAAAAAAGAAGATTCTTATTGAAGGCAGTAAACATACAATTGGTCAAAACTTTACCTTAGCGTTTACAAAAATGCATGTCCCCACATCTCTATTATGCTTGCACCCTGACTTCTAACAATTTTTTATTTTCTTTCTTATATTGTCTCTGGTAATACTACAAATTATCTTATTTAAAAAACAAATTTTCGCCAGGAGGCATGTACAGCTATCCATAGGAAAAGACCTAGTCATTCTGGGTGTTGAGGTAAATTTATTTTTGTTGAAAATGAAATTTTCAATTTATTTGTGAAAACAACTAGCTGCTGTTGCTTTTGAGGTATATGTACTATGTTATTTTCTCAAAAATTGTGACAAACTTTGATACTACTTCGAGAATGTACTTTCTCAATCTAAATTTGAAAACCGCGTTTTGCCAGCTATATTGTGGTTCGTAGAATTTTTTATTCACAGGTACCAGTATTTACGTTTGTAAAAAAGAAAGCAGCCTGTACTTTTCGTTTAAATGTTTAAATCAATTTTTATTTAGTGTTTTATTTTTCTTGGGTTAGAAATATTTGTTTTTACTGGAAAAGTCAAAAACAGCTGTCCTGTGTAACAGCGCCGCTGTGTAATTGATGTCAAAACTAAATTAAGAATTAAGAAAAAAGTACAGATTTCTATCAGAAAGTACCGCTGGCGTGCAAAGCAAAAACCTAGTAACTCGACTTACTCGAAAATGAGATTTTTATATCATTGAAATAACCGTAAAAAACGGCACCAGAACGTTTTTCTAGAATGTGGCTATCTTAAAAAACAAGGAAGTTGAATGTAGTTAATATGTAGTTAAATAAACTATGGTTAGTATGTAGTTAAATAAACTTCAAACTCTATTTCCCAAAACACTAGTTTTTGACTCACTAGGTTTCTGCTTTGCACGACAGACCACGTCTCTCTCTTTCATCTTCCTTTTTCGCAGTCCGTGAATCGACGATCACGTGATCAAAATAAATTTACAAAAAAACCCATGCAATTTCAAAATTTGGGCGATCAAGCCATATGATAGAAACCAATTATAACTTATTTTTTGTTGTGTTACATAAACAAAAGAATTTCGGGGTGCTCACTTTTTTCCGATTTTGAAAATATGGTCTAAAACGATGGCAAAATGCAAAAAACCCATAGAATTTTTTAGAATAAAGCTGTGGAGGAGAAAATAGGGGAGTACAAATACGCATCGTTGCCAAATTTCAAAAAAATTAATTTCTAAAATGTTTGATAAAACCCAAAATAAGGCAAATTTTAAAAAAAGAAAAAAGTCAGCACCCCCAAATTTGATGAAGAATTTACTAGAAAAAACAAAAATTCCTTTATTGCTACCAGTTTCTCCCTGGATGACCTGGTTGAAAAAGCATCATATGGATAATTTCCAACACTGCAATTGTGTAATTTACCTCAGAAATAGGGATGAGACGGGCACCTTAAGTCCTAACCTCTCAGCCAAAGAGATGGTTACAAAGGACGCTTCACTAGCGGAATATATAAGAGCCCGACAAGGCACAAACTTGTTGTGGGCATCTAACACTAAAACTTGGGCAGTTGCAAAAAGCAAGGTTCAAAATGGTTGCTACTGGGTGTAGCGGTACACAATGCCTGTTTGGCAACTTTACTATGAGGTATACGGGGGGTCTCCCCTGCAGGATCAACTTGTAGGCTCGGCGAGCTTTTCACCAAGTGCAACAAGGAGTAGTGAAGACCCTGCTACTGACGACACGTGACATTTGTAGGGCATTGAGAAACACCATGTCTGCCGAAACAGTTAAAACAAGGTCGTTCACGCTTAACAAATAGATGGCGTTGACCTACTTCCAATTCCAGAAATCTGGCATACTTCACAAGGGGGTGGTAGGGCCGCTGCTGGCAATAAGCACAACCTTTATTACAAGACTAGCCCGTTCCAGTCACTAAAGCAGGATAGGGTGGTTTGCCACCCTTCCAAGGGGGTAGTGGAGGTGAGACCTCCTTCGGCTTATTCAAAAGAGAACTATTTTCCAAAGCCCGACAATTTTTCTCTAAGAATTTAAACAAATCTTTATAGGATGGGATTTCCTTTCCACTATACTTATTCTCAAACTGAGTCTTCAATGGGTTGATAACCCCTTTTGCAAAAGAAGACTCATTTTAGCAAAATCTAAAAGGTCTACATCATCATAGTTTGACAATGCTTCCAAATTTTCCCGAAAAGTGGACAACAATTATCTCAAATCATGTGGGTTGCTCGATTTTGCAGAAGGGGCTTTACAAAGAGACGTCCAATAATTTGTTACCAAAAGTCTTTTATTATTAAAGCGCCTAATCATCGCATTAAAAGCTACTCTATAATTATCCAATGTTAGCGATATGTTCCTAATCACAGATGCTGCTTCTCCGACCAAAGCGGTATTTAAGGCTTGAAATTTAGCTATTTTACTCATGTCAGCTTTATCATGAACAAGTGACTAAAACATATCAAAAAAGGTGGGCCATTTTTTAAGATTATCGTCAAAATATGGTACCTCTATTCCTTTAATTTCAAGACCCTTGTCTACATTTACCAGGGAATGGTTTAAAATTGCCTGGGAGGCATCTTGGTATTCCTTAGGATAGAGCTCACGACAAATCGATCTAATTGTGTACTTCATTTCATCAAATTTCTGCACTAAGGTGTGTTATAATTTCAAAATACATGGCATTAAATTGACTTACCAGAAAAGGCACATCTTCCCATCTGGTTTTTAACTTTTTGGCTTTATCCGCATTGCCCTGGGCATCCACGGCTCTATTGTAAGTTGTTTTTAATTTTTTAAAAAACGCTTTTTTGTTGTTGTTTTAAAGCTTTTGTGTCAGACATGACAAAGCGGTTCTTATCAGATACAAAAATGTAGGTTTTTTCATGACAAATTTGCCATCAACACACGGGTAAGGTTCGGTAATAACGCGGCAACAATCTCGCACTTAACGAAAGCAAAAAGAAGGTAAATTTCAATAGATTTCAATCAAACAAATTCTAAACCGACGAAAATCAACAAAAAATCTCCAACCTCGAAGGTAAAGAAAACAACAAGTGCAATTGTGAGGTAAGAACACACAAACGAAACAATGAAACATCAGTCAACCAACGGCCAACAAGAAAAAAGAACGCGACGCTCCCAAATGTCGAACGGGGATTTTTTTATCGCCGTACGAGGTCATATACCAAACTTAGGGCAACCAACCTTCAAAACCATGCGGAAGCTAAAAAAAAACCGGTACAAAAAACAACAATGTTCGAATCTGACAAAAAGATAAAATGTGGCAGCTGCAAAAAAACTATAAAATTACCAATTTTTTAACAAAAAAAAAACTGTAAAATCCAAACGGCTCTTTTATACATAAGGGTCTGAAGGACCAATTAGACGGCTGTGCCCCGAAGGGGAGAAAACTAGAGATAACACAAAAAAATTACCCCAAAGTTAAATTCACCCCGTCTGGGAAATCAGACGTAATGAACTAAAACAAAGGAAAAAATCGGCAACATGCTAGAAGCTTACCTTCTTTCATTCAGCAGCAGTTCCACACTTCACTCGCGGCGCCGCGGCTTTTCTTGTGGTTGGAATTTTGGTCTTAACCTTTAAACACGTGTGACTTCTTTCAGTGTCTTGTCGGAAGTGGTTCTTCATTCCCCTGTCAAATACAGGGGGGTGATTCAAACTCCCAGCGTGTGCAAAGCGCGCATGATTTTTGCCAAAATGATCAGGTGGTCAAAAAGAAAATAACTTTCAACAAAGAGAGAAATTATTACCTGATCGGCATTTTTCCCAAACAAGGACTTTCTTTTTTGAAGGTTTGGCTAAAAAGCCCAAAAATATCAAAAAAATTTAAGGTTAGGTTTACCCAAAAATTCAAATAAAAACAAAAACAAAAATAACTGGCAGCATTAAACAATACACATAGTATAGAGTAGCGGCAATCCTTTAAAAAAATTATAAAAATAAAAGGTGTCTTATGACTTTTTCTATACAAGATAACGGGCTTAATGAAATGAGTACAGTAATTTTAGTTGTATAAATTTCTATTTATATCTCAATCAGGATGCAATTATGTTATTTTTTTAAAGTGTTTGCTTTGCTACCAAAGAATTGGTAAATTATGTTAAAAATTAAAAATTCTAGAAATTTGATTCCACTTTTACTTTTACTACACTACACTAAGTTATCAAATTTTATTAAGTTAGGCTTGGTCAGGTATCTTTAATAATTCTTGGTAGATTAATGTGTCAGTTTTTGACATATCATGTGAACAGTTTGACGTATTGACTCAATTGTGTGTGTGTGTGTTATTTTGGTTAGAATTCCAAATTACCTTGAAATCGACAGCCCACACGACCACTTTAGAAAAAATAAGATTTTAACAATTTATCGTCCTACCTTTTGCTCCCTCTCCCTCTCTCAAAAAAAACCGTATATTCAACCTTTACTTTTTATAGATTTTTTAAATTCATAGCTATAAAGTTAAAGAAACAAAAATGGTACGCAAAACTAGTTTTATATTTAATTTAACAATTTTTGCTGTCCCACCTCAAGTACGCCCCTGTATCCTGGCCCTGCACTGGGTTCCATCGGAGCACCACTTCTAAAATGGCACGTCTAGGTGTCACGGTACGCGAAAATGCAGACAAGCCCCTAAATTTCGGGCTTAGGCTTCGAACTATTATACTTAAATATTATTTTTAAAATTAATAACAATAGCTCGTAAACAATGCGGTTTTACAAAAACTAATTACCTGAGTAGGTTCTTCATTTTTATAAAAAAGTATTTCAAACAATGTGTGTTGTGTATTTAATAGTATTATTTTTCATTTTCTTAATTTATATATTTTGTTTGTGTTTTATTTTTTTTAAAACGAAAATCATCAATATTATGCAGGATTCTAAATTAGGAATTTTATTTAAATTAATTAGTTAGTGAAATCGGTACTACTGGTTTGTTTTTTCTGTTTTTTCTTGCTTTGATAATGACACGGGAGTTGTCGAAACGTTGGCTTTTGATATTGATATTTATTAAAGACTATCCAAAAAGCTGAAAACGCCTCTTTAATTAACAATTAGTGGACAAAAAATCAACTCTCATTACTGTCTTAGCCGTTAACTAAATCAAAAAGTTATATAAACTTTATTTAGAGAATTACTGTGTAAAAATGCTCTTTATATATCTCATCCAAAGTTTCCACTTTATTTAATCCGGGGCCATAGCGTTAAAATTTGCCTATGTGGGATTTTTCATAAAGATTTTATAACACCTGTTTTAATCGATTAATGATCCCACCAAAATTGCCTGACCTGTTAACAGACCCAAAATTATCTTAGTGAAAAAGTAAGGTTAGGGTGTCAAAATATTTTTTTAATTCTGAACGGTTTCAGCTTGGCACGTACATCGGCCTTTACGTTTTAAATATTTTGCCCCAGGGCGTGCAAGGGGGCAAAATGTGATTTTAGATTTTAGACCTGCACAACTATAATATGTTATGGATTTGGTAGCTCATACAATTACCCACAGGTCTACCATATAAAAAAAAATTCGAAGCTGTCAATGAGGCTCCCCTAAGTAGGGGCAAAATTTGTTGTAATTTACAATAAAAAAAGCTTAATTATTGGCTTCTACAGTTGTGGTTGACCACTTCTTCAATTTGTATGCTCTATACTTTGCCTATGGCCCTTGGGTGTGTAAGGGGCCAACATCTTATTTTGACGCCACCACAAAATCGGCAAATATGATTACGTAACCAATCCAATAAAATGTCTTGACTGAAAGATTTTCTGATTTTGCGGTGGGGTCAAAATAAGATGTTCGCCCCTTACAACAGCTAGTAGCCGGGGGCAAATAATAAAATGTGTAAAATTTAGAAGTGGTCAACTGCAACCGTTTGGTGCAAACTTGCTGACATAGGGCACAGTATAAGTCAACTCAGCTTTTTTTTAATATAAATTACACAAAATTTTGCTTCTACCTAGGGCGCCTAGTTAACAGCTTCGATTTTTTTTTTATATAGTAGACCTGTGGGCAATTGTATGGGCTACTAATTTGATAAGACACAGTTGTGCAGGTGCAATAGTTTAGAAGATATAAGGCATAATCTAAAAACACACTGTGCCCTCTTGCGTCTCGTAGGTACAAAACATATATTTTTTGTGGACAGTCAGAGAATAGGTACGTGAAGGCCGACGTTCGTGCTAAGTTTCATTACTGTAGCTTAAACCGATCAGAATTAAAAAAAATATTTTGAAACCCTAACCTTACTTTTTGACTGAGACGATTTTGGGTCTGTTAACAGGTCAGGCTGTATTAGTGGGATCATTAGTAATCCATTAAAATAGGTGTTGTAAAATCTTCATCAAAAAGCCCACGAAGGACGCAGTCTGCAAAGTGCTTATGCGCAAGTGATCCATACTTTTTTGGCCGCAAGTGATACAGGACTAAATATTGTTCATTTAAAGGATTACCTATATTAAAAGTGGTTACTTTTGAACTTAGCATTCTGTACAAACAATATAATACAAGAAAAATTTATATTTATACTCCTAAGCTTGATGCGAATAAATCCATGAAAGCTCGACGTCTTAAAGCAGCGCATATTGCAGCCGCGTTCAAGGGATTAGGATTACCCCTTAAGACCCTTAAGCCGAAGAACATACATCTAACGTGAATTCAGATTTATATTGTAATTTTTAACATCCAAAAACTTGCGCTATAAAGTATTCGGCTGCTATTTCTGAGCAGATTTTATTGTGCATGCCGACGCCAGTAAATAATGTTATTATATGTGTTTTTTTAGTTAAGTGGTTACGTCGCCACATAGCGTATATTGCCAAGAAATACGTCTTTCTAAATTTTTTGCACATTACATTATGCTAAGCTGGGTTACAAACAGAGGCGGATGTAGGAATTTCAATTGGAATGGGGGGAATTTTTCACGTTTTGCATAGTGATCAGGAATGGGACAAATTAGGCGATTTGCCGCCGGTCCAACTCACTGTCGACCCGATATGCCGCCGCGCCAACTCGTCGCCAGCCACCATAGTTTCAGTTTGCAATTTTAACATGTGTTTGGAGTTCCCGTAACACAGCAATTTAATAATTTTTGATCACAAGAAAATTAAAATAGCAGCTCCAAAATGGCAGACATTCTTACTTACATATGAACCGATATGCATGTATTAAATTTGAAAGTTTAGGGTACTGAGTTTTTTGTTTTGTGGCCTATTAAAATGCGTTGGGTGACATTTGTGGCAGCTTAAAGACGTTGCCGCCATTTTGTGACACTGTAATTAGAATAATAACAATTTGCCAATTTGTGACACTAAAAAAACCCACTAAATAATTAAACAAATATCTGGAAGCAGAACTGTATTTTCCAGCTAGGTAAAACATTGATATGCCCGGTAACTTTTATACAGTGGAGAAGGGGGGTTCAGAAATAAGAAAATTTTACGTGCGCCACAGTGTTTTAATATCAATGCTTTACAAAGAAGATCTTAATTAAAATAAAGTTCAACCCAAACGTTGTAGCCAAACAATGAAACTCTACTTACTTCCGAGGCTTCCAGAGTATTTGTGAAATTAAAAAAACCAAAAAAATTGACTAATAAACAAGATAAAATTCTAAAAGAATTTCAAATGAATCAAAATGACACAAATAGAAAGTTCTTTATAGGTAGATGCACATTTCCAGCAGGTCACAGTGTACCTACCTTTGAGTCAGTAGCGTAGGACTCAATTATATGAATGATTGTTAAAAAAAATATATATATACTTCCAAAATTATTCCGTCATAGGGGAGATCTGGACCAAATATCTGCTGTCATCATTCTACGTTAGGTAGAATGAGACAGACAGCAACCCAGTCCGAGATCTACCCCATAAGGCAAAACAATGTAAGGAAACACCAAAAAAAAAAATATAATCTCATCTCTCTTTTGTCTCTGCAAAGTTGGTTCATTGGATTGTACAAATAACACAAAAATTTAGTTCATCTTGTATATTTCAATTCGAGACCTAGGGGTAAAAATAGCAAATTATTATGAAGGAAAAAAAATAAAGGTGAAGCCAAGTTGAAACATTCTTTCAATGGTACAGTACAATTCAGATAAATAGTTATGCCGCAAAATTTTGGTCATGACGTCATACCTTATCTTGCGTTTACAAGAAAAGCAAAAGTTGTACTTAACGATATATGGAAAATTATATGAAAAGAAAAATTATATCTAAAGCTTGCTCCTACCTTGGTCCTTGATTATTGTATGAATAAATGTGTGTTTTAGTTTATAAACCTGGAGTTGTTTCCAGACTTTCCCCTACTACTGCTGCTCTGGTTTTGTTCTCCTCCTGCTACTCCGGGTCTCGATCATGCCGCGCCTCCCCTCGTGCTTGCTTAGCACATGGTGCTAGGGTAGCACATGGTGGTCACAATGTTCTGGACTTTGCCCGAGCGTAAAACCCTGTGGAAAATGAAATGTTTCAGCTTCCTGGAATTCGTCTATTTTGCACGAAGTTCCCCTACACCGAGTAATTTAAATCAAGGACCCCATGTCGACTCAATAAAATAAAGTAGTTTTTAACAGATGAACTAAAGTAACGTACCTTTCCCAGGGTTACAACTGGCTCGTCGATGGAACAGAACCTTGTTCCACCAGCACAACTGTCCCGTCAATGGAATGGACGGTGCTGTAACCAAAGGAGAAAAACAATATATAGTTTTTATCCAAAACGTGGTTTTAAGAAAATATAAAAAAAACTCCTAAAATTCCCCACGTCTTTTGTCGAAAAAGTACATTTTACACGAAAAATAATTACAATCTGGGAAACAAATACCGTCTTGAAGAACTCAAAAAAAAATAATAAAAAAAAATCGAACTTACCGCTCTTATTTCCCGTAGGAATGGCTTAGGCCGACTTAAATCCCCCTAAAAAGGGTGTGAGCGTCACTTTAGATTACGCCTAACACGACGGACTCACTCTTCGCAGTCTCTGGGACAGAACCTGCAGCCACTGCAGTGCCACTAACCAAAAAAACAATGGCGATCCCAGAGACTTGATGCCGACCCAGCCAAAATTCGTTAGGAAAGAGACAAGGCACTCCGTCGAGAACCCCAAAAAAATGAAGTTGCCGGAAACCGCTTCGTAAATGTGGTGGGGACAGTAAAACGCACAGTACCAACCTAATTTTCCCAGTTAAATTCAAATAAGGATGCGAACCCATTTATAAAAAAAACGCTCTCACCGAAAAATCACTAACTACGGTTTGCGACACTGGAGGAAAAAAACCCGCGGTTTTCAAACTAACCAATGAGGAAATACACCAATAATTCCATACCGGTATATAGGGGGCAGCATCGACCAAGGGGATATTGAAAATACGTAAAACGCACACTGAGGTGTTGTCGGATCTATTTCCACGGTTGGAATTTTTATAACAAGGACGTCGAGACACCCTCCATACATAGACCGAACATTTGCCTACCGGACCCCCGCCAACATAGCAATTAGGAGGAAAATAACCAGCAGGACTATAAGAAGCTCAGCATTGAAACCATCAACTGTAAAATCAATTACTGGAGATCAGAGCATGCAGCGAGCCCAGGAATATTCGAACATTCAACCAAATTCCCACATGAGTAAAGCTATACTAAACGTAGAATTTAGTTGTATTTTAGTTACAGTTTTAGTCAAAAGTTTCCTTTGCTCTTTATATATGCTTTCTCTAAGATCTATATCGTTTGATGCCATTTTTGTAAAACATTTCTACATTAATAAAGTGGTTTCTGAACTTGAACCTAAAAATACACACTACTGCTTAAACTCGGCACAAGAGTGTTCAGATGTTAAGTTTGCTCACCACTAGCTAGCCCTACAAACCTTTCAATCCGACTAACTGAGCTAGTTATTAACTTTACATAACTATGATTATATATAAATTTATATAATTTAAAAATACGATTTTGTTTACTCTTTTAGTCCTGGTTTTTATTCCTCGTTTATCTTCCATTTACGAAAGTGCATAACTCGTATTTATTTTATCTTCTCCTTATCAAATTAATAAAGATATCAAAGTGGGCGGAGCCTCGGTTGTTACTGGTCAAACCGTGGACCTAAATATGTTTTCGTGCTATCACAACTAGCTATGAGGTTCGGATTGTCCCAATATCCTCGAAAATAAACGTAAGCGAATGAAATGTTCATCTAAATGTTTCCTTCCTGTTACTGAAACCATTTGTGATGCGGCAACGCCGCCATTCCCCAGCAGAACAGCTGTTTATTTTCGTGAACGTTGTAACGGGCGAGCGGTCATTATGTATATTTATTTAATTATTTATTTAAGGCAACTACTTTATTTAGGTTTTATGTGAATATTTTGTGAGATAGTAATACCCAATAGAAACAGAGATAGAGTGGAACACAACACCAAGATGACACATGCGAGTCTTTCCTGGTGCGCTTCATCTGAAACAATGTAGATCTCTGGAAAAACAAAGTAGTTCTCGGGGCTGAATCCATGTTGGCGTTCTACAGTCTTGTTAGTACATGAGTAAGCTTACTTACCAATTCAAATCTTAAACCTCTAGACAACTGCTACTCGATTGGATGATATTTCTTTTTCACTATATTTCACTGTTTTGTTTTGATATGTATCTGATATGAACTGCCCATCAAAGTTATTTAGATCAGGCCAATCTGAGATTAACTAAACTTCTTGATTTGATCTGAATTAGCTTTTTACCAATTTTTAGCTATAATACACTACTATACTCAGCTTGCTCTAACATTAAATAATCGATAGGTTGTTCATCAGATCTGTAGTTTTATTTTTAATTTTGTTGTTAAATAAAAAGGCCTTCTTTCTGGACTAGGCAAGTGTATATTTTAAAATAAAAAGATGAAAATATGAAAATATGACAAATTAAAAAACAATTTAAGAAAAATGTGACAAAATGAATTATTTGACAAAATTAAACAAACAAAGCTAAATCATGTTTTATTTTAGGCAATTCTATTTCCACCCTGTTCCCTAGTTTTTAGACTTTAAATAAAAATCCCAAATTTAGGCAAAAACTTGATAAATTAATAAAAAAAAACCAACATTACCCATGTCTTAATCAACTGAGTTAAAACCCATTTTGATCCCAAAATAGTTTCCCACAAATCAAAAGTAAATACACAGAATTGTCTAAAATTATCCAAGTTTGTCAAATAAAGAAAGGGTTGAGGCAGTGTAATAATTGATACTTGACATTACTTACAAAAGTTAAAGTTTGCACGCGCTTATATTTTAAAACCCGACTGACTTTTCAAAACTCTAAGACGGAACTAAATTTTAACTTTACAACTTGAAAAAAACTGCTCTCAGAATATCCCTTCTTATTTGACATATTTGGGTAGGCGTACCTAAATTGGAAAAAACCTATACATATACATATTATTCCTAAAATTTTGTGTTTAAAAACAGAGACAAGAAATACAGTCAGTGACATAAAAAAAAGAACAAAACACCAAATTTTCCCTGACTTAATTTAAGTAAAGATGGCCTACTCTTAAAGACGTCCCACGGGAACACCCACAAATAAGAAAATTCAGTTAAAGCTCAAAGTCACCCTAGATTACCTAATTTCGGAAAGCAAAGAAAGCTACTTCAAAATTTACCCAAACTGATCTAAAAGATGAAACGAACATCCTAGTAATGTCCAGTTTAAAATTTATTAATTATTTATCAAAATTGACCAATTAAAAAAAAACACTTTGCCTTTAAAGAAAGTGCCTACGATTTTTTGCTTTTAAAATCGAAACCGGGTTGGCATATAGCCTAAGTGGAGAAAACCCGGTGAAAAACTCAACTGCTATTTTCCAGAAAATTTCCAATTTTCTCTTAAAAAAATATGACAAATCAAATCTTATATTTACATCGCCTTTAGTAATTGTTTGATTTTTCTACATTTAGTAATTACTAATTAACCACTTTGAAGTATTTAATGAACCACTGGTCAAAACAATACGTGACCTTTGAAACTTGCAATACTACGATATCCAAACGAAATCAATATGATCAAAATTAAGTGACACGGAAAATCAGTGAAAACTGGATCTATTTACCTGAAAATCAAATAAGGAAGCAAAGTCCATCAAATCTAAAAAATAACTCAATTTTGTCGTTTTTGATATCGCTATAATCAACTTTAAAAGTTCTGTTCATATGTATGATCGTGACAAGAAAATTCGCAACATAAAGAAAAGCTACTATGAAAAGTTGGTTTTAATTTAGGGAAATATAAAATATTTCTCGGTCTATATATATCTGTCACTAAATCCGAAAACATTAAGAAAAGTATAAATCAATAGACAAGGGTCTTATCTTATAAATCAATAGACAAGGGTCTGAATCTAAAAGCCACTTAAAATTTTTAAAGCTTAAGAGTGTGTTTAAAGTGTGACATTTATTGGCTATATATTTTCCTAAAATCACAAATATTATGTCAAAATTAGAAAAGCTCTCTTGTCTGGTCTTTAAGAGTGTAAAATATACGAACCACATGTTTTTCTGCTATGGGAAAAAAACTCTAGCCGATATTATATTATATTTAAAGAAATAGACCTTAACAAAAAATCTGAGAAATATTCAAAATAAAATATGGGAAATTCTGTTACAACGTCAAAGAAAATCACAAAATTCCACAGATAAACAAAACAATCAAAAGTTTCAATGTGATTTCCCGAAACCTGTGATCCCGAATTCCAACCACGATATCCAGATAATACGGTGTGCGTAGTGTCCACAGTAATTCGATGGAATGTCTCCTTTATAAGGTAACTTTTTGAACACTATATAACCTCCAAACCTAGCTCTATAAAATACCCTTAATTTGTGTACAGAAAGACGAGTCGAAGAGCTTTGATTATTTACCTGAATAAACAAATATGTAACGTTGCCTTAAACGTAAAAATGACACGTTACAGTTTGAAACTCGTAGACAATGATTGTGTAGAAATAAAATTTCGGACTTCCATTGTCTTTATTTATTTTAAAACACGACGTTTCAGTTAGTAAGTATCTCTAACCGTTACCAAGTGTAAACTAAACAATCTAGTCTTTAGGCTACTACTTATACTACTTAGTGTGCAGTCAGGTGTGACGGGCGGAAGGGGGCGGGCCGTCACCTGACTGCACACCAAGTAGTACTGCGTTTTATTTATGAATTAAACTTGAAAATAATTAAGATGAAGAGTTCAAAAAGGCAAATTTTTGCATTGGGAAACCGATGTTAAACCTGAGTGTGCTGAATTTGGTAATTAAATTAAATTTTAAAAAAAATCAAATAGCGGACATTTCCATTTATGGGCCGACATGTATTAATTTTAAAATTTTAGGGTGACTGTTATGATTTTGTGACTTAATGCACAAAGGTTTATAAGGCTGTATTGGAGAAAATGAAAACCTAGAATGCATCGGACAATCAAACATATAACTTTAGAAGTCTAGAAATCGACAGTACTCAAAGATTGTATCAGAACCGATTAGATAAAAAATTAATAAAGAACACTCATTTGAAGAAATATATACAAATATAATAAAAAGCTTGAAGGAAGCAACCACCGAAGCTGTTGGATACCAAGATAATAGAAATAACAGGAAGATGTGGTGGACGGAGAAAATACAGGAAATGGTCAAAGAGAAAAAACGCATATATTTGAAATGGCTTAGTACTAAAAAGCAAAGAGACCTAAAAATCTACAGGGAAACTAGAAGACAGCTAAGAAATTTGACACGCACAGAAAAAAATTAAATGTTTGAGCGCAGATGCCACGATATAAATACACAGTAAAAAACCCAAAAAAAAAAGTAAACATCCAGATCATCAAACCAGATCAATGGACAGAACACTACAAGGGATTGCTGCAGGAGACGAGACCCGAATATCTGGCAGCCTCTCCGAGGAGAGACATACAAGTACATGGAGAGAAAGTAATCATCGAAAAAGAAATGATAAAGAATTGTATTAAAAAGCTTAAATCCGGAAAAGCTAGCGAACGTGGAGGAATATATGCTAAATTGCTCAAATATGGATCAAAGAAACTACTCGAAAATCGCACATATATTATCAATTAATGCATAAACAAACGTCCAGTACCCGAAAATTGCATTCATATCCTAAATACATAAAGAAGGAAACAAGCTGGATTGCAACAATTACAGAGGAATTTCAGTAACCAGTACTCTAAGTAGATTGTATGGTAGAATTCTTAGAGATCTAATAAAGAATGATTTTATGAACAAGAAGAAGAATAGCAAAGTGGGTTTCGTGCGGGCAGATCTTGTAGTGATAATGTTTTTTGTCTCAAACAAGTAATTGAAAAGGAGCGCCAGAAATATAGAGACTCATTTTACCTTGACCTACAAAATTCATATGATACCGTTCCAGTAGGAAAATTATGGACATTGTTAGAGCAGACTAACATCAATCATACATACATAAAAGCGATAGAAGAAAAAAAAGGGTCAAAATCTAAAATTAAAATTGGAAATCGACTTTCAAAAGAATTCCTGGTAACAAAAGGCTTAAGTCAGGAATGTTGTATCTCTTCAACTCTTTTTAAAATATATATCGCAGAACCTCTAAAAAACTGGAAACGTAAAGTGCACGGCATGGGAATACAACTTAACAACCGATTTACCATATACACATTACAGTTTGCTGACGACCAAGCAATTGTAGCTAATGATAAAGAAGACATGGAGTATATGATGAGAAAGTTAATGGAAGAATACCAAAAGTGGTGATTAACAATGAACGTGGACAAGACACAGTACTTATGTATTGGAAACGAATCCAGTGAGTTAGAACTAGACAATGGACAAGTAATATCTCCATGCAATGAATATGTATATTTAGGTGTTACATTTGATAAGACTGTAAAGAACTGGAAAAAAATAGTAAAAGCAAACGCTGTTGTATGAAATAGAGACTTGTCGCGTTACGGAAAAATACAAAACAAAAATGAAAAGTGTCGAAATGGATGCAATAAGAAAATGAAAAACAGATCACATACGAAATAAGATAATAAAAGAAAGAATGGGAATCGAGGGAAGCATAACGGATGACATCACTAAAAAACAACTGATATGGTACGGCCATGTACAACGGATGAACGACAAAAGATTACCAAAGCAGGTCCTAGAATGGCAATCAATAGGGCGCAGAAAAAGAGGTTGTCCGAAACTAGAATGGCAACAGTAAATCTATAGATCAATGAGTCAAAAAAATCCGACAGAATATGATTGTCAGGAACGAAGAAGGTGGAGAATAGGCATCGGACAACGTAGAAAAACGTTCTAAACCGACATAAAAGTAATAGTTGGTTTATAATTGAAAAAGACTTCAAAGTACCGAATTTAATACATACCCGGTAATAAAAGGAATTGGATCGCCATTTTGACTTCTTGCAAGTTAACTTCAAAATTCATACTCAGTAATCTCCCCAAAGTTTCGAGTTTAATATATAACGGTTCATAAAGGAAGAAATTCGCCATTTTGACTTCTTGCAAGTTTACTTCAAAATTCATAATCAGTAATCTCCCAAAGTTTTCAAATTTAATATATAACGGTTCATAAAGGAAAAAATCCGCCATTTTAAATTAACAATTTTGATTTTTTAAAAGTTTAATATAAAATTTTTTATTAGCGACCTTACCGTAAACTTTAAAAATAATACAAATCGCTGCAAAAATGAAAAAGTCCGCTTTTTTTATTATTCCAAGGATTAAATTAAAAATCATAATCAGCGACATTAAACACTACAGAGTTCCAAATATAGTACGTATCCGTTTCAAGTTAAGTAAAGTCGGCCATTTTGACTTCTATTTTAGATTTAATTCAAAAATGAAAATTAGCGACCTGAAACTGAAATTACATTTTTACATGTTATGTTATAAATAAATACATGAACAACCCAACTTCTAAATTTGATTTATATACCGGTTTATAAATGCAAAATTCCACCATTTTTGAACTGTATTGTTTTAAATATGAGACAAGTCGGTTTCTAAAAAAAAACTGAAATTGCCATTTTGAAAGTTTCAAACAAAAGCATAAATAAACAGTTTAATAAAAAAAATTGCAAACAAAAACTACGGCGGCGCAAGGGGGCGAGTTGTCTCAGCGGCAAGTTGGCCCGGCGACTAATCGGGTCAACTGCAAGTTAGCCTGGTAACAAATCGGGTCGGCGGCGAATTGGTCCGGCAGCGAATCGCACGTAGCGAGTCGGTAGCGGCGCATTGTCCTAGTAGGCCAGTGGAATTACCATATTTTAAGGCAAAAAAAAAAGAAAATTATTAACAGGACTTGGAGCATTGGGGATTGTAGAGCGGCGAAAAATGAAGTTAAAAAAATAAATGCGTGAGCAGGGGAAAAGGGGCAGGGAATCGTATTATTGCGATTTATGGCGAAAGTTGACGTCGGAGAAAAAAGGGACATACAAATAAGTCATAGGCCATAAAAATGTCTAAAACTTTTGTAAACGTCATTTTTGACATAACCTCAAAATGTCCGAGAAAAATTAAAAAAACCGTAATTTTTTTTATTTTTGAGAAAATAATGTCAGTTTAACAAAACTTGATAAGAGTAGAGCTCTTTAAGTGCTAAACGTCTATAATATTTTACAAACAAAAAGAACTAAGAAGTTTCTAAGATATTTGTTTTATCCGTTCAAAAACACTTTTTTTTGTAATAAAATTTCTCCTTCAGAAAATTATCGTATCTCGTTCTGCTGGTACTTAGATTTTGACACTACTGCTTTTGGCGAAATAAAAAAACATAATAGTCGTCTTTTAAAAACATGTTCGAACAAGGAAAAGACTAAACAAAATGTATTCAGTGTGTCAAAACTAAATATATTTTGGCATTTGTGGGGGGGAAAATTTCCCCTTCCTCCCCCTCGTAGATCCGCGCCTGTTACAACTGACTTTAAAGACTAATAAATACGACACAATTTAAATTTTGACATACCGCCGACGTCGACTGCATGCGATGGTTCTACGGGTGGAATAGGGTAAAAATCGCACAAAAAAAACTTTTAATAATAACACCGACAAACAAAATAAAGAAATATACATTAAGCATGCGATTTTGGGGACAATTTTGCTTTTTACTTTTAAACACATTTTATAAGCCACAGAACAAAAAATTATGAGATGAAAAAAGTAACAGTAAAGAACTAGCAATCGGATATATCTTTTCTGCTGATTAAAAAATGTATTTGAAATTAAATGATAAAATTGTCCCCAAAATCGAAAGCTTGCTTTAGTGAGTCTGAAGCTCGAAAGATTTCTGCTCCCACGCAGTGGCGGATCCAGGAGGGGGGGGAGGTAGAGGGGACGCCACCCCCCCTCCCAAACATATAACTTATTTTTTAGTATAGCAGCATCACTTATTCAAAATTTGTCACAAATTCTACTTAATTTTTTTTCAAATTTCGCCTGCGGCTCTATTAATCGCCTTTACCTACTAAATTTCACACCTCAATTTCTATCAAAAACAACAAAGATTTGGCCTTTGGCCCCTCCCCCCGGAAATCCTGGATCCGCCACTGCTCCCACGCACTCTGTTAGGTAACATTTTTGCAGAGAAAATCGTTGAAAATCTCAACAAAATAAAGCTATGTTCAAAACTTATACCTATTACTCATCACTTAAATAATAGACCGGTGTACTGTGGACTATATCTACATATTAGTATTTATATTTTGGAGCGCTGAATCCATTTGTCTGTAGACCTACAAAATTTCGACTAATTTGCGAACAACGTAAAACATTGTAATAATGAGGCCGAAAGTGGTAAGTGGTGGTACATTTTCAAAGCTAAAAATAAATCTACAGTGAACCTCCTATAAGCCTCCGTACACTCACGGTTTCGTCGATTTTGTCCGCTTATTGGAGATGTTCGCTTACGAGAGAGAACTGCAAAATTTTAATATATATTTAATAACAATTTCCCCTGCTTGAGTTTTTACGATAATTAAATTTTTTCAGCGATCTTTCGTGCTGATAGTAAACTAAGAAGTTTTTTATTATACAACATTTCAAAGAGATCTAGTACTACCCAACTGAACAATAAAAATAAAACAGCAATCCCGCCGAATAAAATATGTTTTAAACACTTCTGTCGTATTTAGTCTACGCGTTAAAACGGAAAGATGTAATTCGCCAGCTGCAGAGTGCGTTATTCCCAACACACTACATAATATTTATGCCCATGTCGTGCAGCACTCCGTCCCGTCTTCAAAGGTTCGCGTCCGGTCAAGGGAGGTTTCAGAATTTTTTAACCAAAAAAAATTGTCCGCGTCCGGTTATTATATTGCCATAGGGATGAATTTTACATTTAAAGAAATAGGTAAAAGCTTGGTTCCAACAAATTTGTCGGCCTAAAGGGAGTGTCCGCTTAATAGAGGTATCCGCAAGGGAGGTTTCACTGTATTTATACAGACCAAGAATTTAAAAAAAAAAGAAGACTTTTTTTGACGATTGCGCAGAACTACTTTGTTAATTTTTTTCTACCTACCCCAGAAAAACCTGAAACCCTTTAAAAAAATCGAATTTGGGACACCTTGTACTGACAACAATATAACCTTTTAAACTCTTAAAGATAAATTACGTTTACCGTTTGAACAAGAACAATTTGATGTTAAGTCAGTTTTGTGGTAACCCCACAGGGTGGGCCTGTATGGTTGAAAACCTAGGTAAGGGAGAGCCCGTACGATTGTAACGCGGTACAATTACACTGTTCTACAAAAAAACATTTTTTCTGACTATCTGGTACTTAATTATTAATGATATTTGCCTCCTAAACACAGATCTACTTCACAGGCACCGTTTTTGAGTAATTTTATTTTTTGTTTGATCCATTATTTATCAAAATACAGCAGTGGAATGAAGGATATTTGAAGCCAGGACCAACTATGCGAGGGCTAATTGATTTTTTTTAATTTAAAAAAATATTTGGGTCTCCCACGCCTTCCCTCCTTTGATACCCCGCATGAGAATAATACACATTTTACGTATGTTTTTTACAGTTGCATATTTTACATGAGAAGTAAAATTTTTTACAAAATATATATATTTTTTTTATACTAGACCCGAAGACATTAACTTACCGTTATGAAGTAATACAGCTTTTAAGCAAGTTTTAGATGCATCTGTGAATATCTTTAGAAGACGTAATGATGTAATCTTTCTGAAACAAATTGACAAAATTAAGCTCTCTTTCTCTATAAACTGTTACATGTGTGCTTGGCTGTAAAAGATTCCATTCTTGAAAACGTGAACCCAGAAGCTCTGCCTTACTCTTACTTAGACCTAAATCTCTGACTAAGTCATTCAATTCACAATAAGAGATGCGGTACTACGTGTTCAGGAGGCTCAGATGTTGGGTCTGTTGCAGACAAGGACTCTTCATTATTTGAGTAACTTTCTACTGGTCGAATGGCAGAAGGTACGTTTATGGGGTATCCTATGTGTTGTTTAGACTTCCTGCTGGTAAAGTCCCGTACATTCGTTAGACAAAAGTAGCAATCTCTAACATGATAAAGGCAATCGAAACAGGTTTTCCATTCCACCACTGTATCCATGCAATTTACATAACAGTTCGCACAACAAAAATGTGGCTCACATTTTTCACATCTTGATCACCAATCGGACAACCAAAATACAGTTTGTAGACTTTATGTACAACTGGAGACATTTGTTTCCTTATAGACCCAAGAAGTCTAAGATTTTGACCAAAGAAGATTTTGCCAGATTTATAAATGAAGCTCCAGATAAAACTTATTTAATGATGAAAGTGGCAACCATTTTTGGACTTGCTGGTACGTGCAGGCGCGAATAATTAATGCAGATCTTTGTGTTATCAGAAGAAGCATCAGAAGGTAAATATATGGCATTGTACCGAAAATACGCCGCTCTGGGACCAGAAAACACCTCCGATATGCTCGTGGGAATTAACACCTTCGGTAAAATTCCCTCAGAAATAGCCGGTTTCTTAGGATTATGCGACTTTAAACTATATACAGGGCACTGTTTTCGCAGATCCTCCGCGTCTGATTTGACTACCATTAAAAAGCATGGAGGCTGGAAATCTGGGACCGTTACCAAAGGGTACATAGAGAACTCAATAAAACAAAAGAGGAATACATCTAATGCAATTTTGGGCACCGAACTAATGACACACCTTACACTTCAACGCAAAATTTTTTCAATGTCATTCCATCATCATCGGCAGAAAACTTGGTATCGGCTATCAAATTGAAGCAGGCTAAAAATTGCAATTTTTCAATTAATATTGTAAATAATAAATAGATCATAAGATTGGTACTGTTATCTTTATGTTTTGAATATTTTTTCTAGTTACGTGAGAACATTCCTCACGCGAGAAGAAAAAATGTTGTAACTAACACGCGCGGAAAGTGACTTTTCCGCCCTTGATTGATGTCCATTTGCAATCGCATACGGAAAAGTGGCACTTTCCGCACTGGTTAGATAAACTACTATTTTAGGCTAGTAAAAGATTTTAATTTAAAAAAAATCAATTTTTTATTATTAATAGCTTGGGTTTGTTAATAGAACGAGAGTTTGGTTTATTTGCAATTGTATATCAGGTATGTTACAATTATCCAAATTATAAAACAGTTTAGGTACAAAAATATTGATAGAACTTTATGAGATAAAATATACTCTAAGGATAAAACATAAAAGCCAAGGATGCCAGATCGCTCTAGGCAAATCCCAACAGACATATTTCGAGTGTCATTCACAAAAATATATTTTGCCATTTTTAATACCTCTCCTATATGCAATACGGTTTTCAAAAGTTAAATAAAAACACGAATATCGTTTTTTACAAAACTACACTCCGTTAAGAAATAGGAAAACAAACTCAATTTTTTACATCATCAATCAACCCCAAATACGTTATTTGGGTTCATAATTTTATAAAAGATAAATTGAGTAAGAAAAATAATATTTTGTTGACGTTAAAAACTAACCATTGAAATGTGAACTTTTTGCTCCAGTAAGAAATAAAAATTACCGCGATGACATTTTTAAACCCGACTAAGACTCCTGGGACCTCAGATTAATAACATATAAAGAGAAGTAGTAGCCCCGGTTTCGGCGGTCATACATTCATTTGTTGGTAAACAATGTAGCTTTTCCGCTGATGCCGCCTCCTCTGCCTGCAAAATTTTATAAATAATAAGTAAGGTTCAACTTTTTACCTTACCAAAATATATAGTGCATTGAGTTGGTTAGGCTATTCAAACCGTTCGATAATTTGTCATGCGCTTATTAGCCCGCGTCGCGTCGTTTTATGCTGTGCATTTCTTATTAGAATCTGCGATAAAAACTCATTTAGACAACATAATTTATGAACGGCCCCTTTTCCCACAATTTTTTCAGGACGTGGCAATAGGTGTATGACATCATATTACGGATTTCGTGTTAGCAGGGCCGGGTTTCGTTTTGAGCTACTTGGACTGTAACCCCAGATAAAAAGGGAATCCTTTTTCCTATTGTAGAGGACGATTAAATTAAAAAAATTTAAATTAGTCATTCTTCCAACAGTTTTAACCGGTATTAAGGATATTCTATTTTATTATTTTAAAATGCGGCTTTTCTGTTTGGAGAGTTGAAGCAATATTAACCATTCAAACGAAAATTTTATAGGATTGTTTTAATTTTCTCTAAGTATTTAGTAGTTTTGTAGTTTTTCTGTGTGAAACCACACCTTAAGGAAAACAAGCGTCTTGGAATTAAATAAATGGATCCATGACGGATCAGTTTTTTGTAAATATCTCCGAAATGAAAGCTCCTTCGAACTTTTCGGTTTTTTTCAAAAAACGCGCGCTACTATATTCCGAAAACCGCATATTGATGCGACGTTCCATTAAAAAGTTAGCATTTTTTAAACTTTTTAACTGTCAAAAAACTGTTATTAACATTCACGAATTTTGACGAAAATCTAATCAGCTCGTTGCAGTATCGAGTACTATTTCACCTGAAAATTTCATGTAAAGCGGTTAAGCGGTTTAGGAGCTATTGCGTTACGGACAGATATACATACATACACACACAACACAGACAGACATCACGATGATATTGCTAGGGTAGGTCAAAATACACCCAAATAACACATTTTCGGTGTTGTCAAAAAATTTTTTTTGTCGAAAACAATACCTTCTCTAGCCGTTGCTGTGCGGGCTAGGAAGGTAAAAAGGGGGCGGGCCGACTGCACACCAAGTAGTATAAGTCGTAGCCATTAGACTGAATTGTTTAGTTTACACTTGAAAACGGTTAGATATACTTACTTACTGAAACGTCCTGTTTAAAATAAATCAACACAAAAACATTTCATGTAAAAAAGAGCAAAGTACGCGAAAATGGCATTCCGTAAAAAGAATTGAGATAAAAGTAAGGACAAGTTCTCCAATACAAATTTCATAATGAAAGATTTTTACTAGTTGGAAATGTTTTTCTAAACCTTGCTATTACAGCCAAACTTCTTTATGTTCAATTTAGCACTGTGCCTGAGTCATTTACAGCCGTAATAGCCAAGTTTAGAAAAACATTTCCAAACTAGTTTCTTACTTTCATTTTAAAATTTGTATTGGAGAACTTGACTTTACTTTTATCTCAATTCTATTTACGGAATGCCGCGTACTTGGTTATTTTTACATGTAATGTTTTTGTTATGATTTCACTTCTTTTTTAAAGGAATTGGATAATATTTAATTTTTAAAACAGTAAAATATGTGGAATATTGTTCAAAACTTTTGCAATGCCTTACTTAAAATGTTAAGGTCTTTTAGTTTTTTCCCATGGTTTTATCATAGCTGCTATCAGCCTTCCAAAGCTCAGCTCTCTCGCGATTCTGAAAGTGGACAATGTTACTTTTGCATAACTTTACATGTATAGGAAGGGAAGTAAATGAAAATTTTCGTGTTTTTAAATTTTTTCCTATAGTTTTATCATAGTTCCTATTAGTCTTCCAATGCTCAGCTCTCTAGCGTTTTTGGAAGTGGGTAATGTTACTTTTACATAACTTGACATTTATAGGGGAGGAGAGTAAATGAAAATTTTTGGGGTTTTTAAATTTTTTCCCATGGTTTTATCATAGTTTCTATCAGCCTTCCAGCGTTTCTGGAAGTGGACAATGTTACTTTTATATAAATTTACATTCATAGGAGAGGGAAGTAAATTAAAATATTGGTGTTTTAAAATTTTTTCCTATAGTTTTATCATAGTGTCTTTCAGTCTTAAAAAGCTCAGCTCTCTAGCGTTTCTAGAAGTGAGCAGTGTTACTTTTACATAACTTTACATTTATATGGGAGGGAAGTAAATTTGAATTTTGGGGTGTTTTTTCCTATAGTTTTATCATAGTTCCTATCAGGTTGCCAAAGCTCAGCTCTCTAGCATTTCTAAAAGTTGGTAATGTTACTTTTAAATAATTTTACATGTATAGGGGAGGGGAGTAATTTTTTGGGGCTTTTTGATTTTTTCCAGGGGTTTGGTCATAATTTCTATCAGTCTGCCAAATTTCAGCTCTGTAGCATATCTGGAAGTACAGTAGAATTTTGATGATCTATACATGAGTGAGTGAGTCAGTGAATGAGTGGCAATTGCGACGTTTTTTGAAATTTCGTAACTACTTTACTACTTTATAGAAGTCCATGAAACTTAGAGGGGTTGTTAACTCTATGAAGGTCTACGACTGTGCAAAGTATGAGATTCGTAGCTCTTTCCGGAGTAGAGTTTTAGATAGGTCAAATATGGGCTGAAATGTTTCAAGAAAAGATGGTACAGCAGCGCGAACTTGGCGAGGCACTGCCGTGCCCTCAGATAAAGACAATGGAAGTCCAAAGTTTTATTTCTACTCAATCATTGTCTACGAGTTTCAAACAAAAGATCATTTTTTCACTTATATAATGGCAACAAGTTTAATTAGGTGGGTCCTCAAGTCGTGAACGGTTAGCCCAGATATTCCTAAGCTCTAAGGTCGACACTGACAGTAACATGTGTTTGTATTAAATGCAGTGTTGTCTTGGCTGTTGGACTCGGTATATTGAATTTTTGGTGTTTTTTTCTGTGTGCTGAGTTTTATTTTTGTAAAAAAAAACTTAGTTGGACGTAAAAATAAACAAGTAGCGCGATGTTTCTGAAAATATTGTGAAAATTTAGCCCAGTGTCGTTTTTTCGAGATGATTCCAGTGACGCAGCTATGTTGCCATCGCCGGGGATTCTGCAAATTCTAAGTTTTCAGGAATTACCGCCACGAATAGGGAAAATTTACACGGGGCCGCGGTTTACTTCTTCTCTTTATATTATATTACTCTAAGCCTAGGACCAAGATGCATATTTGTATCGAGCGCGTTTTTATCCGCATTCAGGACTATTCTTGTACAAATTATATAATTTCGCGACTGCCGCGTGGATATATTACTAATTTTAGTAATTTAAAAGTGTAGCAGGATTTGAATTCATAATATGGCATAACATTAATAAGATCGTCAGTCAGATTAAGTTAGGTACAGGTTAGGTTATATCAGTTAATGTCATATTACATCAGGTCAGGTTTAATTATATCAAATCCTGTCAGACTGTTTGTTGACTGAAATAAATAATATATCCACTAGGCAATATTCACTACAGTTTATGCACTACTTAGTAGTCCCGAGCGAGATGTAACATGTGCTCGATACACATAAACGACCGGGATTGACTCAAGAATTTGGAATTTTTTAAAAAATATGATTTAAATTCATTTTTTCGAGTTTAAAAAGAAAATCTTTTAGATACAGTGTGTCCACGGATTGAGTGCGGGTAAGGTATACGTGACAATAAATTATCGATTTAGATTCTGATTTTCTGGGAATCGCTCCTGCTCGGTCTGAAACTAACATGTTAAGTAAATAAGCCAAATCAGTCAATATACAGGTTGGTTTAGTAGGTTGATTTGATAAAATGTGTGAAAAGTAAAGTACCTTTCTTTTAAGAAATAACGGAAAAGGTTATTAAGAAAAGTTGTTTTGAATTAAAAGTTACAGCTAATTCTCAATTTTCAGAACAATCAGGTAAAAATTACCTAACTATTTTCATAACCAACTTACAAAATTAAAGTTGGGTGATTTTTCTGAAAATTGAGAATCTGCTGTAACTTATGGTTCTAAACAACTCTTTTTAATAACCTTTTTCGATATCTTTTAAAACAAAGATACTTTACAGACTTTACACTTAACATTTTTTATTAAATCTGCCTACCAAACTTCCCTGTATATCATTTGATTTGACTCATTTTTTGAACATCTTAGTTTGCAACCAAGCAGGAGCAATTCTTAGAAAATCAGAATCTAAATCGAAACTTTTTTGTCGTTTATACCTTACATTATTAAATCAGCCTACTAAACCACCCTGTATATTATTTGATTTGGCTCATTTTCTTAATATCTTAGTTTGAGACCAACCAGGAGTAATTCCCAAAAAATCAGAATCTAAATCTAAAATTTGTTGTCATTTATAACTTACCCGCACTCAATCCGTTGGTAACCAAAACATGACTTAAAAAAAAACAAGCAATGCGGTTGTTTAAAGTTAAAATAAAAAGCAAGCAATTATACGTCATTAATTAAACCCAAACTGGCAAAAGTTTTTCTAAAGATAAATCGAGTACAAAAAATCGTATTTTACGTATACTGGTGTTAAAGTCCCAGGTTAAGGGCCGTTTTTAAAGTCAATATAATAAAATTTTTCCTTTCCAACTATTCTCGTAACAAATATAAATCAAAATGAATTTGCATTTTTTATCGGAGACGTTTTGTAAAATATTCAGTTTCGATTTTCATTTTGAACATCGACTTATCTTATAACTGTGGCTTTCATGTTTTACCATTTCCTTATAATCTCAAGACAATGTTTTAATTTTTTTATGGCAATTTTTTTCTGAATCAACGAGTGAGCTTCTGTGAACAAGTGTACTAAATTTACTGGGATTAAAATGCGAGGTAGGTCCCATACGTACAGCTTGTCGCACTGAGTATAAAGCTTTTTAGCGTCAATAAAATTTTAAGCTCACGTGCGATGACTTTTATGGTATTTACGAATAAAACAGGATTTTTTTAAAATGTCGTTACATTTTCAAAGGGACACTTGCTGGAGTAAAACTAAATACGTTAGATCATAAATACATGTACAAAAAATCGAAAAGTAAAACAGTCATAGCTTGCTTCGGAAACAATGGCATTTTTAAATGCGCATGCATGTGCTTTATCACGTAGACATACAGCTGCAGTGTGATTGGACGCCATATTTGTGGTTTATTTACATTTTGCGGTGTTTTGCGTTTCTCGTATAAAATTATGTTTTTTTTTCTGTGAAAAATAGGAGATAATTCACGTAAAACATGTGCGCTTTATGGAAAAATGTCCGGGAGAACAAAGGAAGTGTCATTCCATAGGTAAATACTAGTATTTTTCTTTATAATTTGTTAATAGTAGTTTATAGCACTCTTCATGGTGTCTACAATAAATCTGCACAATTAGTTTTAGATAAACTATAATTTTAATCCACAATTTGATGAATTTTCACCCAATCACCTAGTTTTTATTTTTGACATTTATCAGATAATGTAGTGACGTTATGAAGTATGTTCCAAAACCACCAAAACTGACGCATGCGCAGTAACCGAAACCCTGTCCACCCGAAAAAGGAACATTAAGAATTAAATGGGGGTCCTGGCTCCAAGCATCCTATTCTCTAACGTATTTTAGAGTAAAACTAATAGCGTTTTTAATCAGCATTTTCCTTGACCCCTCAAAAATCGCTCCTTGCTTAAGCAGCAAATCTCTGTAAAACTAGGATTTCCTCCTCGGTCGTTCACGAATAAATCGCGGCGAATCTTTTGATTAGCACTGCTTGGAAAGAGATTCCAGTAAAACAAATCTTTTTCCAACCAGTGGTTGACGAATGCTTCGCCTAAAGGGGGGAATGCTAGTTTAATTTTGGTGCTCCCATCAGGATCTCTAATCGAACGCGCTTTTAGCACAAACTAAATATTCTTGTGAATCTTCAAAACTTGTGCTGGACGATTAAGAGATTGATCTGGTATCGATCGGGAGCGCACATCGCATCATCTGGGCATCGTTATTGGAATTTGAGATCACAGGTTTCGGGAAAAAATCACATAAAAACTTTTGATTGTTTTGTTTATCTGTAAAATTTTTACGAAGATAAACAGCTGTTCTGCTGGGGCATGACGGCGTTGCCGCATCACAAATGGTTTCAGTAACAGGAAGAAAACATTTAGGCGAACATTTCATTCGCTTATGTTTATTTTTGAGGATATTGGGACAATCATTTCTCTTCCGAACCTCATATCCTTCACGGATTAGCTAGTTTTGATAGCACGAAAATATATTTGGGTCCACGGTTCGACCAGGAACAACCGAGGCTCCGCCCCTTTGATATCTTTATTAATTTGATAAGGAGAAGATAAAATAAATACGAGTTATGCACTTTTGTAAATGGGAGATAAACGAGGGATAAAAACCAGGACTAAAAGAATAAACAAAATCGTATTTTTATATTATATAAATTTATATATAATCATAGTTAAATAAAGTTAATAGCTAACTCAGTCGGATTGGAAGGTTGTGTAGGGCTAGCTAGCGGTGAGCAAACTTAACATCTGAACATTCTTAGGCCGGGTTTAAGCAGTAGTTCAATGTGTATTTTTAGGTTCAAATTCAGAAAAAACTGTAACTAAAATACAATTAAATTCTACACTCAGTATAGCTTTACTCATATGGGAATTGGTTGAGTGTTCGAATATTCCTGGGTTTGATGCATGCTCTGATGTCCAGTAATTGATTTTACAGTTGATGGTTTCAGTGCTGAGCTTCTTATAGTCCTGCTGGTTATTTTCCTCCTACTTGCTATGTCGGCGGGGGTCCGGTAGGCAAATGTTCGGTCTATGTATGGAGGGTGTCTCGATGTCCTTGTTATAAAAATTTGGTCGGACTCGGTATATTGAATTTTTGGTGTTTTTTTCTGTGTGCTGAGTTTTATTTTTGTAAAAAAGAACTTAGTTGGACGTAAAGCGTGGTAAGTTCGATTTTTTTTTTTTGAATTCTTCAAGACAATATTTGCCTCCCAAATTGTAATTGTTTTTCGTGTGAAATGTAATTTTACTACAGCAGACGTGTGGAATTTTTGGAGTTTTTTTATATTTTTTTTAACCACGTTTTGGATAGAAACTATATATTGTTTTTTCCTTTGGTTACAGCCCGTCCATTCCATCGACGGCACAGTTTTGCTGGTGGAACGAGGTTCGAGCCAGTTGTAACCCTGGGAAAGGTACGTTAGAATTATTTTAGTTCATCTGTTTAAATCTACTTTATTTTATTGAGTCGACATGGGGTTCTCGATTTTAGTTACTCGGTGTAGGGGACTTTGTGCAAAATAGACGAATTACAGGAAACTGAAACATTTCATTTTCCACAGGGTTTTTATGCTCGGGCAGGGATCCAGTAACAGATCTAAGACCCTGTGTTGCCCAGCATGATGTGCTAAGCGAGCACTAGAGGAGGCGCGGGCAGAACTGGGACCGATGTAGCACACTCTAGGGAACCCATCTACCGTAACTATAAAAGAAATAATTAAAGGACCAAGGTAGGACCAAGGATATTTTAGATATAATTTTTCTTTTCTATAATTTTTCATATAATTTTTTTTATTAAGTACAACTTTTGAAATTCTTGTAAACGCAAGATAAGGTATGACGTCATAACACTAGTTTTGCGGCATATTTACTAAATCGACTTGTTTTCCTTCATTTCATTTATTTCAGACAATTTCTCCTGTGAAATTTGGAGTGCGTTGCTATTTTGGCCCTGACTAGTGTGATATTTTTTTTCTCAGGTTTTCACAATCAAAATATACAAGATGAACTATATCTTTGTGTTATTTGTACAATCCTATGAAGCAACTTTGCAGAAACAAAAGAGAGATGAGTTTATATTTTTTAGCGGTTTCTTTCCATTGTTTTACCTCATGGGGTAGATCTCGGAATGGATGGCTCTCTGTCTCATTCTACCCAACGTAGAATGATGACAGCGGATATTTGGTCCAGATCTCCCCTATGATGGAATGATTATGGAAGTATATTTTTTTTTACAATCATTTATATAAGTGAGTCTTACACTGCTGACTCAAATGTAGGTACACTGTGACCTGTTGGAGATGTGCATCTACCTATAAAGAACTTTCTATTTGTGTCATTTTGATTCATTTAGGAATCTTTTAGAATTTTATTTTGTTTATTAGTCAATGTTTTTTGGTTTTTTAATTACACAAATACTCTGGAAGCCTCGGAAGTAGGTAGAGTTTCATTGTGTGTCTACAACGTTTGGGTTGAACTGTATTTTAATTAAGATCTTCTTTGTAAAACATTGATATTAAAACACTGTAGCGCTTAAAATTTTCTTATTTCTGAACCCCCCCCCTTTCTCCACTGTATAAAAGTTACCGGGCATATCAATGTTTTACCTAGCTGAAAAATACAGTTCTGCTTCCAGATATTTGTTTAATTATTCAGTAATTTTTTTTGTGTCACAAATTGGTACAGTGTCACAAAATGGCGACAACGTCTTTTAGGTTCCTACAAATGTCACCCAATGCATTTTAATTGGCCACATTTTTAGGTAGAAAATCCTTTGTCTTCCAAGCCAGAAATCATAATTGGGTTTATGTCATCGGCATACTTACCTTAGGCTACATGTATATTATAACTTACTATAATAGTAGTGTGAGCTTAGGTAATCTTCTTAAAATTAAGAAAAAAAAGTTGTTCCTATATCAAAAATTATTATATATCTTTGCGTTTCAGATGATTTTGAAACGTTTTTGTCGCATCGTTTATCTGTCTGTGGGTCTGCCTGTCTGTATGTCTGTCTGTAACGACCATCGCGTATAACTTAAAAAGTACATGCTCAATTTAAATGAAATATGGTACATAAGTTAAGTTTCGGCTTTAGATGGTCTCATTTAAAAATTAAAAAATTAATAAAATCTACCGGACACAAAAAAGTTCTTAGTTAAACAAGAAATTCAATTTTTTTCTAACATCACTAAAATACGATTTTTTGTACTCGATTTATCTTTAGAAAAACTTTTGCCAGTTTGGGGTTAATTAATGACGTATAATTGCTTGCTTTTTATTTTAACTTTAAACAACCGCATTGCTTGTTTTTTTTAAGTCATGTTTTGGTTACCAACAGTGTGTCCACGGATTGAGTGCGGGTAAGGTATAAATGACAACAAATTTTAGATTTAGATTGTGATTTTTTGGGAATTACTCCTCCTTAGAAAAAAATTGAATTTTTTGTTTAACTAAGAACTCACCTACTTTTTGTGTCTGGTAGATTTTATTAATTTTTTAATTTTTAAATGAGACCATCTAAAGCCGAAACTTAACCTATGTACCAAATTTCATTTATATTTATTCATGTACTTTTTAAGTTATATGTAATGGTCGTTACAGACAGACATACAGACAGGCAGACCCACAGACAGATAGACGATGCGACAAAAACGTTTCAAAATCATCTGAAACGAAAAGATATATCTATAAGTAAATTTAGTGGGAATAAGGACACTGTTGTTCTGGTAAATATACGTTTTAATCCATCGGTAACGTTTCGACAATGGTTTTTGTCTTCATCAGACTAAAAAGGTTACAACTCATTAGTAAGATAATACAAAATACGGCACATTAATACATCACCAATTAAAAATTATTATTCTTTTCCCAATAAATAACATTTAAAATGACCTTATTGACAATATATTATTTTTTTCCTAAATATTTTTTTCCCTTTTAATGTATATGTAACTGATTTTTTTATTTATTTATATAAAGAAATAATTATGGTCTATTTTTCTTCTTTTTTTTTTAATATACATATATAAAATTTTTTATACAAAGGTTCAAAAAATTTTTTTGTCACTATAGTAACTGATGGGTGGCTCAATAAAATACGCACAGAGATCAATCAGCTATTCATATAAAAACAACAATAACAAATAAAACCTGTAGCAAGCCATAATACCATGTAGAAAATAACAACAATGTACACATTATAAACCTATGTTAAAATTTAAAAAGGACTGTTAAAATATTTAAAATTCCGTACTCACCCTTCAGACTAGATCGTACATTGGAACAACAAAAAACAAGAATTCAAGCACATCAGGAAAACAAACGGCACAAAATTAAAAACGAAACCCAACCTTAATCTGCTAATTATTTATATTTTCTTTTGTTTTGTTTATCAGACAGGTTATATTATCGGCGGCAAAATTAGTTCGCATTGTTGTCACTATTCTGGATTTTCATTGTTCCGAAATATTAAAACAAATTTTAAAGCAAAAGGCAACCTTGAATAGAGTGGAACTAGTAGTGTACGGTACTGATTTAATTTAGAGTGGGACAAGTGTATATAGTATGATATAATTAAGACAGTGATGGAACTTATTTTCTAGTTTGGAGTTGTTGTATATTAAAATGCATTGATAACATGCATTGTTGTCAGAACACAAAACTTTTCCTGTTTAAACCTTGGTATATACAATTAATTTTTAAAAAAGCAAAAAATATTTTTTGGTTGAACGCTAATTTTCAACTAATTTACGTATTCATGACTACTTAGAAAGACACTTTGTATTTTGTTGTCGTGGTTTAATTGGGGAAAAGCTTTATTTTTTTACTTTTATATTATACATATACATACATACACCCACATATACATACATACAATCACATACATACATACATATACACACATGCACATACATACATACACATATTATATTTAAATTTTTTATTAATGTTATTATTACTATTATTTTTTTTAATTTCTATTATTATTTTTTTTTATTTTTATATTTTATATAATTTTGATCATTTTTATAATATTAATATTAATGTATATTAATATATATATTTTTCTATAAATATTTTATATTATTTTGTAAATATAATTTTCTTTTAAGTTTACTTTATTTTGTTTATTGTTAATTTCATTAATCGTCATTTGGGGGTTATTTTAAGCGAATTCTATTGAGTAGGGAGTTATATACCGTACTCAATTTGTTAACATCGCTACGTAAATTAACTGCTCTATCTTTATTAATGTTTATATATATCATTTCCAAAATGGAGCGTTTGTAATAATTAGTTTCTTTTTCCAAGATCTTTGCTTTCTCAAACTTAAACTCATGCTGTGTTGAAAAATGATGAGTGGCTAATGCTGTCTTATCTTTTTTATTTTTATTTTTTTCTTGGCAATCGTATTTATGTTGTTTGAATCGATTTTCAATATATTGTTTTGTTTGACCGATGTATATTTGATCACAGCTACAGGGTATACTATAGATCGCACTAGACTGCTTTAGAAATGGAGTTTTATCTTTAAGTTGTGTAAATAAGCTGTTTGTAGTTTTTAAGTTATAAAAAACCAATTCTAGGTCATTTTTTTGAAAGCATTGCTTTCGTTTGTGAGATAAGCCATGGACAAATGGGATCTTAAAATATTTTTTTCTTTCATTATTAATATTTTCAGAGTTCTCTGGTGGGCTTATATGCTTTTTTGTGAATCTTTGAACACACTGATTTATAAATGTTGATGGATAATTGTTTTTCTTTGCGATATTTTTTATTATTTTTTTGTTTTCATCCCAGAATTTTTGATGACTAAGATAGTGCGATCTATATAAAAGGTTGTTTATTGTGCTTATTTTATGCTGAACACTGTGGTATGAATTGTAATTTAAAGTTCTGCCAGAGCTAGTCGGTTTACGGTACCAATTGGTAATCAAACTTCCATCACTCTCTCGGATATCCTTAACATCCAAAAATGCTAGATTTTTGTCAGTTTCTTTTTCAATGGTAAATTGAATTTTCGGATGAATGGAGTTAAAAATAGTGAGAATAGTCTCTATTTTGTCTTTTGGTACAGCGGATATTGTATCATCAACATATACAAAAAGAAATGGAATAAAAAAATCGATCTTTTTGTAAACTTCTCTAATCACATGATCCATGACTATATTAGCTAATACGGGTGAGCTGGGGTTTCCCATTCACTGTCTTAATTGTATCATACTATATACACTTGTCCCACTCTAAATTAAATCAGTACCGTACACTACTAGTTCCACTCTAATCAAGGTTGCCTTTTGCTTTAAACTTAAAGAATTTTAATTTGTTTTAATATTTCGGAACAATGAAAATCCAGAATAGTGACAACAATGGGGACTAATTTTGCCGCCGATAATATAACCTGCTTTATAAACAAAACAAAAGAAAATATAAATAATTAGCAGATTAAGGTTGGGTTTCGTTTTTAATTTTGTGCCGTTTGTTTTCCTGATGTGCTTGAATTCTTGTTTTTTGTTGTTCCAATGAACGATCTAGTCTGAAGGGTGAGTACGGAATTTTAAATATTTTAACAGTCCTTTTTAAATTTTAACATAGGTTTATAATGTGTACATTGTTGTTATTTTCTACATGGTATTATGGCTTGCTACAGGTTTTATTTGTTGTTGTTTTTATATGAATAGCTGATTGATCTCTTTGTGCGTATTTTATTGAGCCACCCATCAGTTACTATAGTGACAAAAATTTTTTTTGAACCTTTGTATAAAAAATTTTATATATGTATATTAAAAAAAAAAATTAAAAATAAACCATAATTATTTCTTTATATAAATAAATAAAAAAATCAGTTACATATACATTAAAAGGGAAAAAATATTTAGGAAAAAAATAATATATTGTCAATAAGGTCATTTTAAATGTTATTTATTGGGAAAAGAATAATAATTTTTAATTGGTGATGTATTAATGTGCCGTATTTTGTATTATCTTACTAATGAGTTGTAACCTTTTTAGTCTGATGAAGACAAAAACCATTGTCGAAACGTTACCGATGGATTAAAACGTATATTTACCAGAACAACAGTGTCCTTATTCCCACTAAATTTACCTATAGTTGCATTGCAAGGACGTGATAAGTTTACCAAAGCAAAGATATATAATAATTTTTGATATAGGAACAACTTTTTTTTCTTAATTTTAAGAAGATCACCTAAGCTCACACTACTATTATAGTAAGTTATAGTATACATGTAACCTAAGGTAAGTATGCCGATGACATAAACCCAATTATGATTTCTGACTTGGAAGACAAAGGATTTTCTACCTAAAAACCTAATAAAAAATATATGACTAATAATTTTTTCCTCAAAATTAGGGAATGTTATAATTGTATTTAGTTCTTTAACATATTCTTGCAAAACACACTCATTAATGCCATTTTTTTCTTAAACACTGATAAAATTATTTCAGTGGACTTATACAAATCTCTTTAAAAACGAGTATTAATCGGCTATAATAAGGACCTGGTTTTCGTTAACTAGTACAACCTCATTTCCCACAGCAGGATAATATAATATAATATAATATAATATAATATAATATAATATAATATAATATAATATAATATAATATAATATAATATAATATAATATAATATAATATAATATAATATAATATAATATAATATAATATAATATAATATAATATAATATAATATAATATAATATAATATAATATAATATAATATAATATAAACATAGTATTAATTTTGAATTAACGATCAAAAACCGCTCCCGATCGATACCAGATCAATCTCTTAATCGCCCAGCACAAGTTTTGATGATTCACAAGAATATTTAGTTTGTGCTAAAAGCGCGTTCGATTAGAGATACTGATGGGAGCATCAAAATTAAACTAGCATTCCCCCCTTTAGGTGAATCATTCGTCAACCACTGGTTGGAAAAAGATTTGTTTTACTGGAATCTCTTTCCAAGCAGTGCTAATCAAAAGATTCGCCGCGATTTATTCGTAAACGACCGAGGAGGAAATCCTAGTTTTACAGAGATTTGCTGCCTGCTTAAGCAAGGAGCGATTTTTGAGGGGTCAAGGATAATGCTGATTAAAAACGCTATTGATTTTACTCTAAAATACGTTAGAGAATAGGGCATACCCATAAATTCTCACACGCAATGCTTGGAGCCAGGACCCCCATTTAATTCTTAAAGTTCTTTTTTCGGGTGGACAGGGTTTTGGTTACTGCGCATGCGTCAGTTCTGGTGGTTTTGGAACATACTTCATAACGTCACTACATTATCTGATAAATGTCAAAAATAAAAACTAGGTGATTGGGTAAAAATTCATCAAATTGTGGATTAAAATTATAGTTTATCTAAAACTAATTGTGCAGATTTATTGTAGACACCATGAAGAGTGCTATAAACCACTATTAACAAATTATAAAGAAAAATACTAGTATTTACCTATGGAATGGCACTTCCTTTGTTCTCCCGGACATTTTTCCATAAAGCGCATATGTTTTACGTGAATTATCTCCTATTTTTCACAGAAAAAAAAAAACATAATTTTACACGAGAAACGCAAAACACCGCAAAATGTAAATAAACAACAAATATGGCGTCCACTCACACAGCAGCTGTATGTCTACGTGATAAAGCACATGCATGCGCATTTGAAAATGCCATTGTTTCCGAAGCAAGCTATGACTGTTTTGCTTTCGATTTTTTGAACATGTATTTATGCTCTAACGTATTTGGTTTTACTCCACCAAGGGTCCCTTTGAAAATGTAACGACATTTTTAAAAAATTCTGTTTTATTCGTAAATACCATAAAAGTCATCGCACGTGAGCTTAAAATTTTATTGACGCTAAAAAGCTTTATACTCAGTGCGACAAGCTGCACGTATGGGACCTACCTCGCATTTTAATCCCAGTAAATTTAGTACACTTGTTCACAGAAGCTCACTCGTTGATTCAGAGAAAAATTGCCATAAAAAAATTAAAACATTGTCTCGCGATTATAAGGAAATGGTAAAACATGAAAGCCACAGTTATAAGACAAGTCGATGTTCAAAGTTGAAAATCGAAACTGGATATTTTACAAAACTTCTCCGATAAAAAATGCAAATTCATTTTGATTTATATTTGTTACGAGAATAGTTGGAAAGGAAAAATTTTATTATATTGACTTTAAAAACGGCCCTTAACCTGGGACTTTAACACCAGTATATACTAAGACCTTAAAACTTAGCATTTTAGACTGGGTTTAAGTACCAAGTCTGTAGACTTGATACCGAGCGGTAAGTGTACTTTATTAATATTTACAGATCAAATAACTGCAGAGATTTAGTTCACCCTAAAATGCAATGTGATAGCAAGCATTTTTCAGTGAGTTTTATCTCATATAAATTCAAATTAACTTTATAAATAAAAAAAAACCACGTAAAAATTTTGCAATATGTTATTTTTTGGAAACCTAGTCCGTGCAGTCATAGGATTGTTGTTAAAAATAGTCTAAAATTGTAGTACCACCCTTGAATGGTAGCTTAAAGTTCGAAAAACTTTAGAAATAATCCATGGCCGATAAAAAAAATTATAAACATAAATTTTCAAAGCTAAATAATTCATAAATAACCTAAAACTATCTCCGTATGCATTACCAAATAAGATGCGTATCAATAATTAAATATTGTAAAAAGCGCAAGATATATCAGAATCCTTTTTCAGTCACATATCTACCAAAACAACTGAATATAGCGCAATGTTGACACTGACTTACACCGATTTTATTGGACATCTCCTAGTGTCGTTTAGAGGTTTAAATATGGCTGCCATTTTTTAACCAAAATATTACACTTTTTTTATTTATTTCTAAATAATTTCTTTGTTACAACGAAAACAGATGACCCATATTGCACGGGAAAAATAAGTGAAACCTTCACCCAAATCTAGGTTTGTAGACCTGGAATTGTAGCACTTAGCACTGTAGACCCTTTAGTAAATACTGATGTAATAGTCTTGTTTCATTAACGATGTCCGTATGGTGTCCGTAGATAAGAATAGCATCAGGGTACCCCTAGGCATGTCGTATAAAGTGACTTAAGGTGCCTAAACATATGGGTAAAGGGGTATACCGGTCACGGATTTAAGTTATGGCAGAAAAATTAAACTGGAAATTTTTGGGATCACACCCGATCACAGTCTCAATGGATTCAGTAGCCTCGTCATTTCGGAAATGAGCCTGTGAGACAGGGCATCTATTTTGAAGTTCGCAGGCATTGTGACTCTCTGTGCCCCCTTGATTTTTTCAAAAGGTTTATGACCCATCAGTAGCCTACGGTCACAATCATGGCATTTATATTATGTCCAGGTTTGTGGCCTATAATATACTTGAAGTCTACTGGGTTTTAGTTACTAGATAGTATATTAATTATTATCTGAGTAAAACACAGCAAAGTATCAGGTTAGATCCTTTAAGCATGGGCGCACCCAGGGGGGGGGGCTTTGGGCCCGGGCCCTCCCCAAGTTCAAGATTTTTTTAGATATTTTCCACATACCTATTTCATAAATAAAAAAATAAAGTAGTCTAAAATACGACATCATGAGGTCTCGGGTCCCCCCCAAGAGGTCTTGCCTCCCCCTAAGAGGTCTCGTCCCCCCCCAAACAAATTACTGGGTGTGCCACTGCTTTAAGGGTGCTAACCACCGTACAATCATAAAATCATACAAGCAGTGGCGCAACTAGGAATATAGAGGGGGTTGAGTGTCTTGGGGGGATTAGACCCCATAATGCCGTATTTTATGCTATTTTATTTTTTATTTAATAAATGACAAAAATATTTAAAAAAATTTAGGCTTGAGGGGGCTTTGACCTCGAAGCCCCCCCACCCCTGACCGGTCATGATACAAGGATGGAAAAGAATAAGGATGACCTACAGGGTCGCTGATACGTATGGAAATAATTGATTATTTCTTAAAGTTAACAAGAAATGGAAAAAAATATAAAAAAGTTTTAGGGTTTTAAAATATCTATTAAGCAGTTGTTGTTGTTGCAAAATGGAACATCCTAGTTATATAATACCTATTTAACATTTTCATTATTTCTGGAATTCGAAGCAAAGTTCGTTTAAACATAGTGTACATACCTTAATTGTACAGTTTTTGAGTTAATAAATATTCAAGTTTGATTTAAAAAAATTGTATTTTACCTTAAAAAAATCAGAAAAATGTCTTATGTAAACACATTATTTTTAAAAATCAAACAAGTTTCGTGGCTAATCGGACAAAAAGGAGTTTTTTTGTTTCCCTTATATTTTTCCGTGGGTAGCCTGAAAGCTAAACCTCACGGGGGTCCAAGATCTAATGGACACCTAATAAGTGTTGACAGTTAACCGTTTCGTCCTTATGGGACTCCTCAGAACACTGCTGGTCGATGTGACAAATCTTGCGAAGTTAATCAGACGGTTTTGTCTCTAATTAAATGTAATTAGTGAGCGAACTATAGCAAGAGGCGCCATCTACCGAGATACGAGATAAACAAAAAAACCAAAAGCAGGCGAAAGAAAACACTGCTATACAATATCGATCAATGAAAAGATCGAATGCAAATAAAAGAAAACAACTATAGTCCGTGACCTACGACAGCTCTTTGTCTTTCAGGCCGGATCAACACAGATTGCATTTTTACCCGTCTTCAAGACAGTGAGCGTCAATCAACGGAAAGAAAACAACTATAGTCCGTGTCCTACGACAGCTCTTTGTCTTTCAGGCCGGATCAACACAGATTGCATTTTTACCCGTTTTCAAGACAGTGAGCGTCAATCAACGGAATTTTTAAGCCAAATAATACTAACAAACGTGGAATTTCGTACCCGTGAATTTAAAAATCAAACAAGTTTCGTGGCTAATCGGGCAAAAAGGAGTTTTTTTGTTTCCCTTATATTTTTCCGTGGGTAGCCTGAAAGCTAAACCTCACGGGGGTCCAAGATCTAATGGACACCTAATAAGTGTTGACAGTTAACCGTTTCGTCCTTATGGGACTCCTCAGAACACTGCTGGTCGATGTGACAAATCTTGCGAAGTTAATCAGACGGTTTTGTCTCTAATTAAATGTAATTAGTGAGCGAACTATAGCAAGAGGCGCCATCTACCGAGATACGAGACAAACAAAAAAACCAAAAGCAGGCGAAAGAAAACACTCCTTTTTGCCCGATTAGCCATGAAACTTGTTTGATTTTTAAATTCACGTGTACGAAATTCCACGTTTGTTAGTATTATTTGGCTTAAAAATTCCGTTCATTGACGCTCACTGTCTTGAAGACGGGTAAAAATGCAATCTGTGTTGATCCGGCCTGAAAGACAAAGAGCTGTCGTAGGTCACGGACTATAGTTGTTTTCTTTTATTTGCATTCGATCTTTTCATTGATCGATATTGTATAGCAGTGTTTTCTTTCGCCTGCTTTTGGTTTTTTTGTTTGTCTCGTATCTCGGTAGATGGCGCCTCTTGCTATAGTTCGCTCACTAATTACATTTAATTAGAGACAAAACCGTCTGATTAACTTCGCAAGATTTGTCACATCGACCAGCAGTGTTCTGAGGAGTCCCATAAGGACGAAACGGTTAACTGTCAACACTTATTAGGTGTCCATTAGATCTTGGACCCCCCTGAGGTTTAGCTTTCAGGCTACCCACGGAAAAATATAAGGGAAACAAAAAAACTCCTTTTTGCCCGATTAGCCACGAAACTTGTTTGATTTTTAAATTCACGGGTACGAAATTCCACGTTTGTTAGTATTATTTTGCTTAAAAATTCCGTTGATTGACGCTCACTGTCTTGAAGACGGGTAAAAATGCAATCTGTGTTGATCCGGCCTGAAAGAGAAAGAGATGTCGTAGGTCACGGACTATAGTTGTTTTCTTTTATTTGCATTCGATCTTTTCATTGATCGATATTGTATAGCAGTGTTTTCTTTCGCCTGCTTTTGGTTTTTTTGTTTGTCTCGTATCTCGGTAGATGGCGCCTCTTGCTATAGTTCGCTCACTAATTACATTTAATTAGAGACAAAACCGTCTGATTAACTTCGCAAGAATTGTCACATCGACCAGCAGTGTTCTGAGGAGTCCCATAAGGACGAAACGGTTAACTGTCAACACTTATTAGGTGTCCATTAGATCTTGGACCCCCGTGAGGTTTAGCTTTCAGGCTACCCACGGAAAAATATAAGGGAAACAAAAAAACTCCTTTTTGCCCGATTAGCCACGAAACTTGTTTGATTTTTAAATTCACGGGTACGAAATTCCACGTTTGTTATTATTTTTAAAACTTGATATTTTGGAAGTGAGGAAACTTTTGTAGGAACATTATGTTTTAGTAAATCTTTCTTTGCATTGAAGGAAGGATTCCTTTGTCAAATAATTTGCAGGATATTCCATCTATAAAATTAATTTTGTTTAGCCATAACTTTATGCCTCGCTCTGTTCCAATAAATTTATTACTACTTAGTTAACATTTTAAAACCCTACAACTATTATTTAACTTTTTTTGAAATTGTAAAGAAGTTAAGAAAAATTGGACGGTTCCATAATTATCAGCGACCCTGTGAAACCCCAATTAAGATTTATATTACTGGAAATAGCCAGAGGCGGCTCTTCAAGGCCGGAAAGCCCCGCGCTCCCCTCAGAAAATCCAAAAAAAGGAAATCCTAATTAGAAATATTTTTCATTAAATCTTTTGCTTCTTCCTTAATTTTTTCTTTCGCAACGACGCATACCATGAATAAAGTTTATCTCCGACTGGACGCGGGAACGGGAAGTAAAGGAGGAAGATCGCTGTTTTAATGCATTGAAGGGCGCACTTATTTTGCACCAGTCTGATTCACAGAATCTCGCGACTAAGTCCATGTTTCAGCAATATGTTATGGTCTGAATATCATAACATGATAAGACGATTTTTTGAACGTTACGAAAGTAAGAAGGACACTTAGATACAGTATAAGCAGATAAATCCTTTGTTCATTGTTATTTCAATTTTTTTTAGGTTAATTTTTTTATTAATCAGTTTTATCAACACACTGTGTTATTTTTTTTAAAAACCAGAATCCCCATTCTTAAGTCATTTGCGGCTTAGGGCCCGCCACTGCAATTAACTTTAGAGTAAACAGTAAGACAGTTTAAAAACATCTAATACCTGTTGACAAAATCTTTTAAATAAAATTGACGTGCTTCGGGATTTTCATAAAATCCTACTATAATTGCAGCTAGCATAAAAGGCCTATATGTCTATACTTCTTTCTTTCACTAATCTCTAAATTATCTAAAACCAATCCTGCTGTGGCTGACCTAACGATAAAACTTTTTAAATCCAAATTAAAAGTGATCGTTCCCGAACCGACCATAAATCGAACTTTGGAACAGCCGCCATAACAATTCCCAGCGCGAATAAATGGAGGACCGTCAATATATTTAAAACTGTCGAAACGTTTTTCCACCGTAAATTCGGCGAGCTAAGTCGTAATGCCAGCGGAATGTGACCCAATGCAGAAACAGCGGAAAATCGCGATTGATTGTGGGTCACTGGACAGCAAATGCTTTAAAGGGGCTGATGGTCGTTAAATACACAGGGTCCATAGTTTTGAAAGAATATTCACATGCTTAGTATATGCTGTAATAAAACGAGATTTGAATATAAATGGTACTTTTGCCATTAATACATTTTTAAATATTTTTAAATAAATATTGTTTTTGACATTAAGAAGCATTAATTACATGCAAGACTAGGTTACAAACAAGTTAAATTTATGGCAACGCAGGAACTTGTTTTTTGGCATATTTTCAGGTTCGCTGTATTTTATTAAAAGCCGTATTCGGCTAATATGTTCTTTGAGCCACTAACATCACAATAATTTATATTCTTTAACTGAAAACAAATTTACCAAACTATTTTCAATTTTTAAACAACCCAAGTTAAAACCAATCAACGGCAAGCTAAGAATGCCCAGAAAGCAGTGTGGCTTTGGCTGAGAAAATCGTTAGAGAATGTTCTTTAGTTTGTTTCTGTTTGCTTCACATCGCTTCATTTAAGGGGGGTTTTGAACTGGGGAAATGTTAAATTTATCAATTATTTTAACTTCGTGTAAAGCTACTACCTTTGTTATTCGTTTTGTTCTATTTTAATCTTTGCTTTTAAAGTTATTTTAATTTTAAACCTGTTTATTATTGCTGTTTCCAGTGTTATAAATATTGTTTTTATCTTTTCTTGATTTTGTAAACATCAAACACAAACCATTCGTTGCTCTAAAATCGGCATTTTTAGTCAATATAATATCCCAAACCTAAACAGTAGTAAATTAAACAGTTGATTGAATAATATTAAGGACCGCCAAATTTCCGCCAAAGATCGTGTAAAATAATAAATTTAATTATGTTTAATACTTTTATCAATTTAAATTGTTGCACAAACTGATTGCTTGCAACTTTTAAGCCTTGGATACTTAAGTTGATAGTACCACTGTCAACAGGCCACTTTTTACAATGCCGTAAACGATATTCTTTTAGGGACAGGCAGTATGTTCTTAAAAGAATATTCAAATCCTAAGTCACTATATATAACTAATCATATAGTATATTTTTTAAATAAATTTCATTAGAATTGGACCTGCCAAAAATATCCTTGAAATACCTGCTTAGAATATTCTGAAATGGAGTAGAACAAAGCAATACGCACCATAAGATGAGATTCATAATCTTAATGAGAGTACATGTCACATCGAGAATTTAGTGTTTTGATGACTTTAGGATAAAACAAGATTCAAGATTCTTCTTGAAGCTTAGGATAAAACAGTTGGTCTGTTAATAGCGTCAAAACACATAGGATTTCATTAGAACTTGGAACGCCGAGAGTGCAAAACTTTTGAGTCCCCCATGAAAAAATGCAAATAATTTTGTTCCGGAAACCAGTATAATACTTTTAAATAGCAATTCGTTGACAAGTATATAAATATTCTTAAAAGAATCCGTTTGCAACATTTAAAGTATTTTCGGTGATGCCAGACATACTAAGCATATAATTAGCATATACTTGCAAATATGCACATTCCTTATTTAAATATGCTAAGCATGGCCTAAGCATGTATAATTCCTATGGGGGGGGGGTGATTCACGAACATTAAAGCAAAGGTCTTTTTGGGCATTTAGAGTGTGAATCCGTAAAAAACCTCGGACATGTCGATTTCCTATTCAAGGGGGACACTCTTTAAGCATCTTGACGTTTCTGAAGGTCGCGTCTCCTAAAAAGGGTGAAAATAACCCCTTGAATTTAAATGGGTAAAGTGGGTCAAGTAGCACCAATTTACTAGTTGTATTAAAATTTTAAAAACCTACCGTCTTTTTATGAATTATTCCAACAACTAAAAAGAAACCCCGGGACACGTCGATTTTATTTTTGTTGGTGCAATTTTGCATGATGCATTTATGTTTCCAAGATATACCTTTCTCGAAGTGCAAGTGTTTTTCTAACGTCCCAACAAGGCTTATCTCGGCAAAAATTTAGCTAAAAAGACTGGGCGGTTAATCCTAGCTATGGATGCAAAGTGAGTGACGTAATCTCTTTTTTCAATCGTCTTCAAATTGCTTTTACAGATTTTAGTTTCCCATGGAACCAACTTCAAACGGTTTTTTTTATGAATTATTGCAACATTTTACTAGAAACTAGTGCATTTGAATGTTATATTTAAGTTTACTAGATACAACTACTTTGAGAGCTAATAGTTACTCTAGATTTTGAATAAGAAATACCTCTTTTTGAATGCATTTTTATCACCTTTACAGTTATGTCAAAACTTTTTACTTCTAAGAATTAGTTTTTGAGAAATTTCAATTTTCAGTGAAACTAATAATTTTTCATTGCAACCCGTGACCCGTCGATTTTATTTTTGTTATTGGTGCATTTTTGTATAAAGCATCGTCCTAGATACACCCCCCTAAGGGTGTAAAACTTACCCCTAGAATTTGAATAGAGAACGTGGGTGATGTGATCTCGCTTTTCAAAGGTCTTCGAATTGCTTTTACAGATGATTGAAATTTTTTAAAAATATACTAATTAGTTTTTGAGATATTTGAATTTTAATTAATCATGGAACCAACTTCAAATCATTTTATGAATTATTGCAACATTTTACAAGAAACTAGTGAATTTGCATGTTGGATTTATGTTTACTGAACACAACTCCTTTGAGGGGTAAAAGATACCCTACATTTTGAATAAGGGAACTGAGGCAAGTAATACCTCTTTAGGAAAGGTATTTGAGACACCTTTAAAGTTATGCCTAAACTTTTAAATTCGATTAATTATTTTTTGAGAAATTTAAATTTTTAATGAAACTAATCAAACATTTGTCATTGCAACAATATTTCAAAAAATTGGTGCATTGGGTTTTGAGATATTTATTTTCATTTTATGAATTTTGAAAATAAATGTTCTGTTTAAATATTTCAGGCGTTATGGCACGACATTCATCCATAATTTTTTGCCGCAATTCTTCTGGACTGCTAAATCATTTTCAATAATTTGAATAATTTAAGGTTATATTACTTCCTCTAATAAATTTAAGTAGCTTTCTCCAGTCAGGTTTCTATTAATGTACAATGGATCCACAATCGTTTTGCTCGAAATGCCAACCTACACATTTAATTTTTAGGGATATTTGGTCTGAATTTCTGGATATTTTCTAGGGTTTTCATCGGACCAGTACCTGCAGTTATGCTTATTGACAGCATCGTTTAAAAAAATCAAATGTTGTATAGCAAATCCCGATTTACTCTATGTGGATAAAAATTTTGTTGGTTCAATATTCTCCAGACGCTACTAGGACTGATACGAGATAACCCAGCAACGCGTCTTACACCCACTTGAGGTGTGACTGAAATCTGTCCGAGAATTCGAACAGCATTATCGTTATGAACTACTGGTTATCCCATGGGAAATCTAAATTCAAATATCTCAAAAACTAATTGATAGATTTTTGAAACTGTACCATGGTTAAGGTATTCGAAACTTCCTCAGGAAATAGTGCCAGTCGACCCGCTTTCCCTATTTAAAATAAAGCGATTATTTTCACCCTGCTTGGGAGGCGCATCCTACAGAAACGTCGAGGTTCTTAAAAAGGTATACCCTTAAAAACGAAATTGACTTGTCTGAGGTGTTTCCCGAAATCGCACTCCAAATACCTAAAAAGGGCTCTGTTTCGATCCTCTTAAAACACCCTGTATTTATTTTGGTTTGATGTGTTATTAGGTAATTACACAGAATCTTTATTCGTTTCATAACAGAAACTACTTTCCTATGACCTAAAGCAATATCCACTTCAAAAGAAGATATTTGTTTTCATAAAATATTGTATTCACTGAATGCAAACCATCTTTTATTACAAAATACATTTGATTCGTTTTAATAAAAAAAAGTCATATTGGCTTATTTCTATACAAAAACTTTATTGCATGAATATATTTTGAATCCCTTTCTAAGGCAATTACATCCGTATTTACTAAAGGGTCTAAAATGCTAAAGTACAAAGGTCCTTAAAACTTGGTCTAGATTTTGTTTAAAGGTTTAAATAATTTTTTTGCCTTGATTGTAATAGTGTTTAATATTTGTAAAATTGTTCGTAAATACTTTACCATATATGCCACCATTTTTCATTCTTAAAATGTCATTATATCCGCACAAAACATAAATAAAAAGAAAAGTAATATTTTGGTTTAAATATTGTAGCTATTTTTAAACCTCCAAACGCCACTAGGAGATGTCCAATAAAAACGGTCAGTGTCAGCTGTCCGCTATATTTAACATGTTAATTATTTGTACATTCCAAAAAATCACATTTCGTTACAAATTCTATATTTGGTTTTTCTTTAATTTTAAAGTTAAATTGAATTTTTGTAAATTAAAACTCTCTTAGAAATGCCTATTGTGCTATTGCACGTTAGGGTAAACCAAATTTTTGCAGTAATTTGTCTTGTAAAAAAATACACTTCTCCAACCAGTCGTATCAGGTTCATCGACCTTTTTAGTAGACCTTGGTCTAAGTGCTAAGTTTAAAGATCGTAGTAAATACTGGTGTTTCGTTTTGTTAAGAAATATTGTGTTAAAAAAAATTAAATTTTGTATTTTTTAAAACTTGGTCATAACAGTTACCTAATTGCAATGTTTATATATTTAAAGATGAAAGGCTCTGGTTAATCAGGCTAAAGCTTAGAGTGCACTAAGCGGAACTGCACTGCAGCCTTAATATTATTTCATGGAATTTAAATAAAGTATCCGGCACTACGTTGCGCCACACGGCACAGCATTATAGACTAGAGCTTAGACCACATTAAGCTAAACTGCACTGCAGTGGAACTATGCGACACGATGCTGCCAAATATTATTTAATAAAATTTGTTTGTGTCGTGCAGTTCCACTGCAGTGCAGTTCCGCTTAGTTCAATCTAAATTGAAAACCCACCAGGGGCCACTTGAACAAGAAGAAGATATACTCAAAGTCAATTTTTATATTTAATCCTATATAAACCCAATTTTAAACTTATAACTAAACCATTACAAACTACTTATAATTACACTATACATACCAAATATGAAAACCAAATTTTACAGCAATGTTATGACGTCCAATAAAAGGATTGTTTATTTCCTTTTGCTTATTTATAAAATAAATAAATTAAGTTGATAAAATTTAGCTAACAATATATTTTTGGTCGTTTTTTAGAAATAACATGCTTCTGTTAAACTGACTTTTGAATTGAATATCTATATTAGCTTTGGTAAATAATACATTTATAAAGTAACGTCGTTCTTTTTTGCTGCAGTTCGGCACCTGTGATTTTATGATTTAATTCTGCAGTAAATGAGTGACTTGACTGCCTGGAAACTGTGAAAAAATTCTTGCATTCTAGCGCCTATTCTTCCTGGTATTGACTTATTTTTGGCCTGCGAGATCATCCTTATTTCCTTTCAAGTGATTTTTCTTTTATCCATATTTTATTTATAGAATAAACTGTTGTTCAGTTTACGTTAAAATGTTGGGATACCGCCGCAAAGGACGAACCATTTTCCAACTTAGTAACAATTTTGGCTTGTAGCTCTTTGGTCGTATGTAAAGCAAAAGATTATAGAATAAAGCCATTTGAAGATTAAATATTATGTTTATGTATTTATCACACTTATGAAAACGTTATTTTTTTTTACTTGATATTGAAAGTTTTGATATTGTTAAAATACTGAGGTTTTGACAAAGCTGACATGGTGGCTTAGAATGCACTGCTTAACTTTTGGAAAAATTACTTTAAATAATCACTTTTTTTAAATCAGCTGTACTTCTTTTTAGTGAAATTGTGCGAGAATAATGTTTAATACAAAGCGTATTCCATGTTCTCTGTACTACGTTTGGTCTTTAGTTAGATTTTGGTTATGTAGTAAGAAGATAGTGGCTTTTAATAATATAAAATATTTCAATTTGAGATAACGCTTGTTTTAAATGGTAAAAAATACTGGTTTTGATTTGAGGAAAATAATGTCTTGTTTGTACAAATTCTTATTGTTTATTTTCTTAAATCAAGAAAATTTAGCTTGTGTGTGAAGTAAAGCAATGACTCGCTTAAAAAATCTAAAAATGGAATGACTTTAACTATCGTTATCTTGATTTGAGACATTTGATTATAATGCACGATCAAAAAAATTAGTATTTCTTCAATAGAGTTTATTATTTTTTAAATTTAAGTAATTCGTTGTTTTATTTTAAGAATGTTTTCTTTTCAGGTAAATCAAAGTGTTCAAGAAGACACTTGATTTGATAAACACTTTTTATATATACTGAGTCTTTTTTCATAACTTTAAATAATATTTATATATATATATTTTCGGTGTGATACTTATGGATATAGAAAAATACAACATTCCACTGTATATTGCGTATATAGATTTTAAAAAAACTTTCGATAGCATTGAGCACTGGGGAGTAAAAGCATCTTTAATTAATAGCCGAATGGATCACAGATTCACAGATTTAATTGCCAATATATATAGCGAAGTAACAACATCAATCAAAATCTACGAAGGAACTAAGGCCAATCTGCATAAAAACAGATGTCAGACAGGGTGGCAATATCCCCTAAACTTTTTAACCAGGCCCTAGAAGATGTTTTTAAAAACTTAGATTGGGAAGAAATAGGCATCAAAGTAAGCGGACAAAACTTAAACCACCTAAGATATGCTGACGATATCGCCTTAATAACAGATAAGAAAGAAGAACTCATGAAAATGCTGGAAGAACTGGATACAGCAGCTAAAAATATAGGTTTGAGTGTACACTACTACACTAAAACTAAAATTATAACAAACACAGATGAATATATCACGACCAGAATAAACCAAGAAGAAATAAAACAAGTAGAGGAATATATATATATATTTATATATATATATATATATATATATATATATATATATATATATATCTGGGACAAATTATTAAACTAAAAAGACATAATTAAAAAGAAAAAATATCCTCAGTACCTTAAAACGAAAGTGTATAACCAATGAAGTCTTCCTGTGCTCACATATGGATCCCAGACCTGGACACTTACAAAATCAAACATGGATAAGGTAACAAAAACCCAAAGATCAATGGAAAGACAAATATTACATGTAAAACTAACCGATGGAAAGGAATGAATGGATAAGAAATTAAACAAAAGTAAGTGATGTCAGAGGAGAGGTAGCAAAATTAAAACGAAAATTTGTCGGTTATAATATCAGAGACGATCGATGGAACAAATGTATTGTAAACTGGAGACCTTGGCAAAATAAAAGAAGTAGGGGAAGACCCCAAATGAGATGATCGGACGATTTGGAACAGGGCGACAGACAGAGAAGAGTGAAAGATATTAGGGGAGGCCTATGACCAAAGATTGATCAAAGAAGGCTAAATAGATAGATAGATAGAAAAATAATGAAATATTGCTTCGACGATTGTGCAACCTCCAGTAGGGATGACAAAACATTGGCCGCCATTTTTTCACAGATGTTAAGTACAAGCGGTGATTTCATCAGTAGCGTATTGCTAGCAACATTTACATCACACACGGGCCCAGCTTCGATTCCTGGCTAGGTACTTGGATGTTTCTGATTGTTGAAAATGTTTTACTTTGCTCTAGAATCGCGCAACTGGTCGAATAATCTTAAATGGATGGTAAAAAGAAATAACAAGAAGTTACCCCTAGAGGTCGTTATGCTGAACAAAACTGAATCACGAAGACTGCGTCGTCAGGCTTCAGAACGCAATGACCTTAAAAGCCTAGTATAAGCCACCACCCCTAGAGGTCGTGGAAAATAAACAGTGACGCTATGTCTTAGATCAAAGTCGGTTAAGAGATAAAAAAGTTGTGAAGTTTCCAAAAATCTTCTGTTTTTCATTTTTGAGCCGATTGTATTTGGCATGAGTTTGACAGATGTCCATTAAGTGAAATTGTGTTCCCAGAGGTAACGGCTTTCAACCCCTGGGGGTCGATTTTTGTCGTTTAGACCTCCGATCGTTTTTAGCCAGCTAAAATTTTTAGCCATAAAAAATTGGGCTGCATTGAGTTCAACTAGAACTGGCAAAATATCGTGGAAGGTTTCTGCTCAATATTTTGAACCAAAAATGCAAAACAACCTTAGATATGAGTAAACACAACATTCTAGAGCTAATTTTCTTACGAATTTCATTTTATGAAGGAAACAAAAACCGTTTTCCGACATGAATTGTACGCCGAATTTATTTCTCAGTAAGTCAGTGATCGCGAGCCGCATTGTTGTCAGTGCAGCTTGGTAGAATTCTTTCACTTATTTCAGAAAATCGAGTTCGCCGTGATTTTTATGACACTTACCTTGACAGACAAGTATGAAGGAATTTCACAAGAAACAAACAGAATTTTTTTAAAATTATATTACTAGTTCCAAAAAAATGATAAGTTGATTTCTTACACGTGCAGATATGGTGTTCTGTGGGGCGGATCACTAATCCAGAGAGGGGCTCCATTTCTTTTAAATACGCCCCTCACAATAGACAAGAAGATTTCGATAGCAGACTTGGATAACCTGTGGTTCTACACGGTCTCGAAGCCTCACCTATAAATAGGGTTACCAGACGTCCGGATTAATCCGGACATGTCCGGATTTTTACTACGTCCGGGTGGGTCCGGGCGGATTTTTCATAAACGTCCGGATTTTAAAGTAGCCGCCTTTATAAACATCAAATAATGCAAAATAAACTAGTTTCAAAAAATGTAATTAAACAATAATCGTCGATAAATTTAGCAGTGTGAATTCACCTTTAAGCGGGGTCTTCACATAACGTTTTACCTTACATCTCTCCTGTTCAGTCAAAACGCATCAAGTAAAACTTTGTGTGCAGACGGAAAAACGGACGTTTTACTTGAACTGATTTAAGACGGAAGACCGCCTAGAGAACTGACCGGATTGTTTTCCAATAAAACCATCGTTTTGTATCAAAAACTGATCTAAAAACGTACGTTAAAACTATCAAGTGTCTACGCTGGTCTTTCAACCATCATACTTGACCCTTTCGACTGACAGGCAAGACGTAAGGTAGAACGTTATGTTATGACCCCGTTTAAAGTAGTATTATTAATTTCGCCTTGTTGAAATACACTTCTGCCGTGTGGTCTTAAGCACACACAATTTTTTTGATGAAGTTTGTAATCTAAAAAAGTACATATCAGACAATGGTTCGTCCCGCCTTCCTTTTTGTAAATATGTTCTTTTTACTATAATTTACCAAGTTGGTTCGAATTAGGCTATTTGGTGATTCACTAGAGCATTTTCTATTTTTTGTTTATTTAGTATCAATTAACTAATTAAGTACTTAAAATTACTGGGTTATTTGCATTTGAAACTCCCGCGGTTTTAAAGGCAAATATTACAATTTGCTATAATTAATTTACTTTACATAAAATGCATTTTGAATTACTAAGGTTCCTAGTTCCTTTAATATGGACCTTCGTAATCTCATTCCCTCCTACTTATTCCCTTTTCTCCTACGCCTATGGATTAACGACGCCACTGGGCGCCATGTGGGAGAATGAACGCAGCAGCGATACCTGCTGCCGCATCATAGAGAACCGTTTCGTCTTCCAACCAGTATACACGCGTGTTAGCGACTCTCCTACCACATGAATGTGGGTGCAAAGAATACGGTTAAACAGCGTGTCCTCCCATGAGTTCCGCTTCCTGTATAAAAATGGTAAGTGAAAATGCATTATTTTTACCTTACATACATTTGTTTATTGCTACACTAACCTAGAAGGTAAACTAGACCATTTCAGAATCCCTTGTACCAGCTTAGCCTATGACCTTATTCCCTTAAAATTACAGTCCACGCCTGACACCGTTAAATTCCAGACAAATCTCCTTTCTGGACCACCAGGGAGCCCCATTTTTGGTCCTTCGAACCGGATTTCTGGAATCGTTTTTTTGCCTTTTTAGGTTGGTTTTTTTTACTGGTTTCAAATGCAAGAAAAACCCTTGTTTTTCCTAAATGCCTTTTTTACTGGTTTCAAATGCAAGAAAAACCCTTGTTTTTCTTACATGCCTACTTTAGAAAACCCCTAGGTTTCTAAAATACATTTTGCGATTTTTTTTGTGTAAAAACAAATGCAAGAAAAACCCTTGTTTTTCTTACATGCCTACTTTAGAAAACCCCTAGGTTTCTAAAATACATTTTGCGATTTTTTTTGTGTAAAAATTAAATATTTTTACCAATAAATTTAGCCTTTTCATGCGAAAAACCAAACACAGATAAAATCTGTAAACTACTATGCTTTTTTTTTGTTTCGAATAAATCAAGTTTTTTCGTTTCTTTTTTGTAAAAAAAAAACCGTATAGAATTTGGGTGTTTTTTTGTTTGTCACTGGAAATAGTTTAAAATAGTGTCTGCAAAGTGCTATTATTTTAGCCGTTGTGCCTTCACATTTGTGGATTGCTATAATTATATCCAATTTGCTCGAAAAAAATCTCCAAATTGCCATATTCATTTTTGCTTATTGCAAATTGCTATGACTATATCCGATTGCGGATGCTTTACTATATTCGTTTTTGCGTAAAAATTGCTATGAATATATCTATTTCTAATTTACTATTATAATATCTGTCTGCAAATGGCTATGATTGTATCCATTTTTTGCGTGCATAATAAATTTTGAAGGAAATTTAATTCTTAACTTGAGAATTTGTTTTCGTGTAAAGGCAGATAAATAGTTTTACCAAATTAAATGCTTTTGATTTGTAGGTATTTATTTTTAAATTTAATACATAGTAGGTACCTACTTATTTGAATTCGCGAGGCGAAGATAAAAAAACTTATACACAAGTTTTTTGTTATCATTAGTTTGCATCGGGTATTTTCTTTACTTTTGTGCGCTTATAGTTTGATTATTGTAATTAAACGTAGGACATTAATATTTATACAGGGTGTCCAAATTTTGATTTTTTTTCAGTTTACCTAATTTTTGTCAATTATTTTTTGGATTTTTTTTTAAATCATGTCTAGTTCGGATAAAATTTTAAAGGCTAAAGCCTTGCGCTATAGTGCGATTTCACAGCTAAATTTGATCATTGAATCCGCGACCCTCGCAAAAAATGACCCTGCCTATCACAGCGGCTTTAAAGTCAAATTTCGGACATTGTCAAAAATCAAAAAAGATTTTGAAAAGCACCATAATACTTTGTTGACGTTGGTAGCCTCTGATGAGGATCGCTTAGTAGTAGAAAACAAAGTGGCTATGGACTTTTGCAAACGCTGTGACGAGATTTCCACTATATTTTACGAACTTTTCGAACTACCCTTTGAAGATGGAGGGCTTTTGAGCAGTACGATAAATCCCATGGGCAGTCCCTGTGCCTCCACAGACCAGCATGGTTTACTGCCTAGGATAAAAATACCTCTTTTTCAAGGGGAATTTAAGGAGTTTCCAACCTTTTTGCAAGCCTTTAATGCTACCGTGCACAATAATAGGTCGCTGGGAAACTTTGAAAAATTCAATTTGCTATTTTCTAATTTAAAGGGCCCTGCCCTGGATGTCATTTCTGACATTCCTATCCTTGCTGAAAATTATTTAAATGCCTACCACACCTTGGTGGATAGGTATACAAATAAACGATTACAAGCTTACCTTCACTGGAAGGCAATTGAAGGCTTCTCTCCTCTTACTAAAGAGAATGCTACGAATTTGAGGAATTTGGTTGATTGTTTTTCGAAAAACTTAAGTGCTTTAAAAGTCATGGGTTTTAAAACGGAGTTTTGGGATTATATTATGGCACAAATGCTCTTGGATAGGTTGGACCCAACCACGCGCAAGGCATTTGAGCAAAATTATTGCTCCAATGAGATCCCCTCTTATGATAAAATTCGTGCTTTTGTTTCTAGCCATTGCATTGCGTTGGAACAAATACAACAAACTCAAGATTACTTAAAAAATAAAGATTTGTCAATTTCAAGTCAGAAAAATCAAGCAAAGTTTCAAAATCGATCTGCTTTGTTTGCTAATACTCAGAGAGCCTCCAAAAATGCCTCCCAGTCTCCAAATGGCCAAAGTGGCTTAAATAATACTCCAAACCCTCAAAATTTTTGTTTTCTCTGTAAAAGTGGCGATCATATAATATACAGATGTCCTAATTTTTTGGCGAAAACTCCCCAGCAACGTTTTGAGATTGTTAAACAACATAAAGCGTGTGTCAACTGTTTGGCCTCAAAGCATAATTTACCCCAGCAATGCAAATCAGAAAAAAGATGTTTACATTGTGGCCAATTTCATCACAGTCTCTTACATTTTTTTCCTATTAATTCTACACCTAGTTCTGCGAGTAGCCCCTCTACTTCTGCAGTGCAACCCCCGAGGAGCCCCGTGGCTACCGAATTTAATAGAACCACTAACACCATTGTTACTGGTATGTCTTTAAATGATCGCGAAGTACTTCTCTGTACCGCTTTAATACAAATACAGGATGTTTTTCAAAATTGGCACACAGTGCGCGCCATCTGTGACTCTGGTGCTCAATCTTCATTTATATCTAAGTCATGTGCTGATAGTTTGGGCCTTCCTAAATTTAATATCGCCATGACTCTACAAAGCTTAGATCGAATGACAACTTCGGCAAAATCTGGAATTAATTGCAATATATCCTCTTTGCGTGATAATAATTTTGTTTTTAATTTTGATGCGATAATACTCGATAAAATTTGTAGTGATTTACCTCATTCCTCATTTTCGATTAAAAGTTTTCCTTTTCTCGCCAACTTAGAACTAGCTGACCCAGGCTTTAATAAAAGCGATAAAATTGATTTAGTGTTGGGCGGCGATGTGTACCCTTACATTTTGCTAGATGGTCGTTTGTCTACGGGACCCAACAACCCCGTCTGCATTAATACTATTTTTGGTTGGGGAATAATGGGCAATCTTTCACTTTCACCTTCAACTACAAATCAAATTAAAACATTTTTTACTACGTCAATGAACGATTCTTTTGTCAATTTAGATAAAAATCTACAACGATTTTGGCAAATAGATGACATACCTAATGTCAAGGCCATTGACCCCGAAGATGAGTTTTGCGAAAATTATTTTTTGAAAACTACCTCAAAAAATGAGGAGGGGAGATATATTGTATCTTTACCATTTAAAGTTACTGCTCCAGATTTTGGCGACACTCGATCCATTGCCGTACGTCGTTTTTTCTCCCTTGAGAAGAAATTGCTACAAAACCCTGATTTTTATGCTGCCTACAGCTCTGTTTTACAAGATTATTTAGATAATAATCATATGCAACCGGTTTCTGCACCTTTGCCGACCGAAATTTCAAATCATTTTTATATTGCACACCATGCGGTGTTTAAAAAAGATTCTACTAGCACCCCCCTGAGGGTGGTTTTTGATGCGAGCATGCACGCCCCTGGCAGAATCTCGCTCAACAACGCTGTTTATACTGGGCCCCTTTACAAAGGGACTTACAAAAAATTTTATTACTTTATCGTTTGCATAAATTTTGCTTTTGTTGCGACATCCGTCAAATGTACAGGATGATTTTAGTTGACCCTAGTCAAACTAATTTTCAAAGAATAGTTTGGAGGTTTGATCCTAACCAGCCTATTCAAGACTTCGAAATAAATAGAGTTTTATTCGGGGTCTCTTGTAGCCCCTTTTTGGCTATCAGAACTTTGCTGCAACTTGCTAGAGAGCATGAGGACCTTCCTCTTGCCTCAAAAATCATTGAGGAGGCAGTTTTTGTCGATGATGTGATTTCGGGAAGTGATGACTTTTTTAAGGCCACTGAGATGAAAAATCAATTAATCGAGCTACTTAGCCGAGGTGGATTCGAATTGCGTAAATGGGCGAGCAATTGTCCCGAGTTACTATCCGATCTTCCTGAGTCACACATTTCGATGAAGGCTCTTTCTCTCGATTTAGATGCTGAAAATTCAACTTTGAAAATTCTCGGTTTAAATTGGAACCCTCATACTGATGAATTTTTTTATACTTTCGACTGTTCTCTCCAAACATGCACTAAAAGAACAATTTTAAGTAATTTGGCCCGCATTTACGACCCTCTGTCTTTTTTGGCGCCAATAGTTTTAATTTTAAAATTAATTGTTCAATACTGCTGGGCAGAAGACTTAAACTGGGACGACCCTGTCAGTCCGGAAATTGTTTTTAAATGGGAAAAATTTAAAAATGAATTAAAGTTTTTGCATTCTGTTAAAATTCCTCGTCAAATAATTTTGCCTAATGCTAGTCAAATCCAGCTAGTAGGATTTTGCGATAGTTCAGAACGGGCCTATTGTGCTGTCGCTTATATTCGAATTTTTTATTCTGATGGAAACATTAAAGTTTTTTTTGTTTGTAGTAAATCTAGAGTCGCACCGTTGCGTCGTAAACTAACTTTACCAAGACTAGAGCTTTTAGGAGCTGTTTTGTTGGCTAAATTAATGGATTTTTTACTAGAAACGTTCTCGGAAAAAATTAAATTTGATAAAATTCTTGCTTTTACTGATAGCACAGTGACCTTATCTTGGATTCAGGGATCTCCTCACAAATTTAAAACATTTGTTTCGAATAGAACTGCCTATATACAAGGAAGAATTAGCCCTGAGTTTTGGCATTATGTTCCTACTGAACAAAATCCTGCTGACTGCGGTACTAGGGAAATGTATCCCTCTGATTTACAAAGATTTTATTTTTGGTTAGAAGGGCCTTCTTTTCTAAACCAACCTACAAATACTTGGGATTTTATGACAGTTACTTACGATGGGAATGCAGTTTTGGAAGAACAGCGAAAAAATATTTTTAACGTTTTTACTTGCGAACAAACAGTTGAATATTATGTAAACAACTTGTTTGAAAAATACAGTTCTCTTTTTAAAATTAAGAGAATAGTTGCTTACTTTTTGCGAGGGTTACAAAGGTTTAAAAATCCCTCATACAATTTTGCTACTGATTACCTTACAAATCAGGATTACTACAAAAGCTTACTTTTTATTTCGAAATGCGTACAATCTTTTTCTTTCCAAAAAGAAATTGAATTACTAAAAGATAAGAAACAGCTTCCAAAGGCTTTTCAAAAATTATGTCCATTTTTGCATAATGAAAGCTACGATTTGCTTCGTGTTGGAGGCCGTTTATGCCATTCAAATTTATCATACGATAAAAAATTTCCAATTCTTTTGCCTTCTAGTGCAAAATTCACTGAATTACTGATTTTAGATTTGCATCGCAGCAATCTTCATTGTGGTATACAGACCACAACTTTTTTACTAATGCAAAACTTCTGGGTATTGTCTGCTAAAAAGGTAGTGAGAAAAGTTTTAAGTTCTTGCCATACTTGCTGGAAAACTAAACCTAACTCCCTTCAACCCCCTATGGGTAACCTACCGAAATTTAGAGTTTCCGAAGCAAAGGTGTTCGAAAATGTAGGTATAGATTTTTGTGGTCCGTTCACGATTACTCTTGGTCGGACCAGAGGTGCAAAAACCATGAAAGCATATGTCTGTTTATTTATCTGTTGCGCTGTTAAAGCCGTGCATTTAGAGTTAGTCTCTGATATGACATCAGAAGCCTTTCTGGCTGCTCTGCGCCGCTTCATAGCTAGAAGAGGACTATGCTCAAAGATCTCTTCAGACTGCGGGACCAACTTCGTGGCCTCTGAAAAATACTTGCGACAAATTTTTTCTGATTGCGTGAAGGGGGAAGGTATAGTTTGGTCTTTTAACCCACCTGCTGCTCCCCACATGGGAGGCATTTGGGAATCAAACATTAAATCTTTAAAGACTCATCTTCACAGGGTAGTTGGAAATCAAATACTCACCTATGAGGAATTAAATACGGTTTTAACCCAAGTTGAAGCCATAATGAACTCACGTCCTTTATGTGCCTTAAGCACCGATCCTACTGATCTGGCGGTCTTGACTCCTAATAATTTTTTAAATTTGAGGCCTCCAGGTACAATACCCGATCCAAACTACTGCGATATTGCGTTAAACAGGCTGTCCAGGTGGCAACTGTTGCAAAGAATGCACCGCGATTTTTGGATTCGCTGGCATCGCGAATATTTGCACACTTTGCAACAGCGAGCCAAATGGCACCAACCTCTTGCTTCCATTGATATTGGTACTATGGTACTGATCAAAGATGAAAATTCCACTCCATTGGATTGGCCCCTAGGCCGCATTGAAGACCTTATTAAAGGTTCTGATAATGTTCCACGGGTTGCTATTGTAAAGACTACTAAAGGTACCTACAAACGGCCTTTGGTAAAACTATGCGCCCTGCCTACAAATTAAACTCTCTGAAATGCCCCTGGGCATTCTCAGGGGGGTGGGAAATGGTTCGTCCCGCCTTCCTTTTTGTAAATATGTTCTTTTTACTATAATTTACCAAGTTGGTTCGAATTAGGCTATTTGGTGATTCACTAGAGCATTTTCTATTTTTTGTTTATTTAGTATCAATTAACTAATTAAGTACTTAAAATTACTGGGTTATTTGCATTTGAAACTCCCGCGGTTTTAAAGGCAAATATTACAATTTGCTATAATTAATTTACTTTACATAAAATGCATTTTGAATTACTAAGGTTCCTAGTTCCTTTAATATGGACCTTCGTAATCTCATTCCCTCCTACTTATTCCCTTTTCTCCTACGCCTATGGATTAACGACGCCACTGGGCGCCATGTGGGAGAATGAACGCAGCAGCGATACCTGCTGCCGCATCATAGAGAACCGTTTCGTCTTCCAACCAGTATACACGCGTGTTAGCGACTCTCCTACCACATGAATGTGGGTGCAAAGAATACGGTTAAACAGCGTGTCCTCCCATGAGTTCCGCTTCCTGTATAAAAATGGTAAGTGAAAATGCATTATTTTTACCTTACATACATTTGTTTATTGCTACACTAACCTAGAAGGTAAACTAGACCATTTCAGAATCCCTTGTACCAGCTTAGCCTATGACCTTATTCCCTTAAAATTACAGTCCACGCCTGACACCGTTAAATTCCAGACAAATCTCCTTTCTGGACCACCAGGGAGCCCCAGACAATTTTACTTCTGATGACCACAATCTGCCTACCCACCAAAAATGGGCAAAATATTTTAATGCAAGTATTTCTACCCAGTGGACCAAAGAAAGAAATAGGCTGCTTTTATCTTCTGTAAAAGGAATACTCATGACTTCATACAATTTAAGAAATATGAGCTGCTCAGAATTTTACGATTTGTACTTCTGCCTAAAAATTCAACGCTGTTGAATAAAATATAAAGCAGTGAAAAGTACCTATAAAATAGTAGGTATATTATGTTATTTATTAGTTATTGTTTCAATTAAAAAAAACTTGATTTTTTGTGTGTGGCATCGAAAAAATTTTGACGTCCGGATTTTGTCCGGATTTTCTTGATGGCTGGTCCTGGTTAGAGACGTTTTTATTTGGTAACCCTACCTATAAAATCTCCTGATGATATAAGACGAGAAACATAGTATATAAAGTTTTCCATCCCAGAGACGGGCTCCATCATTTCTTTTAAATATTTCCCTCACAAAAGACGAGTAGATATGGATAGTTCTGCATAGTCTCGAAGCCCCACTTATAAAATCTCCTGATGATATATGAAAAGAAAGATACCTACCTATAGTTAGTATACAAAGTGAAAATCATCATCCTTAAATTATGTAATACAAAAATTCAGGATTTTTAATCCCCCCTCGTAACGCATTTTCAAAAAAAACACATTAAAAAAACATTGTATGTAATGCAAAGCCAAACCCCCCTCCCTTGAGTGTTACATAATTTAAGGATATAGGCCCTTATAAGGAATACAACTGCATAGACGTTACAGTTCCGTGATAGACTATAGCAACCCCCACAACTAAAATCACTATTTATTGCTACAAGCCTGTGACATAGGTACCTATCCATTTTTTGTATTTTTTTGAATTTAACTTTGCATACCGATACTACCCATCAAGAATCATTGTTTCGACAGTGCTAGAATAAATTGTTTACTTGTATAATAATTTATAAGGGGACACACCTATTCAAAAAAATTTTGTTAATAAATTATTTAGAAACCTTATGCAGTTGGTACTTTTTTAAAACTTATGTTGGGTCACTGAATAATGAAAATTTGTTTAAAACCATTTTCTTTAAATGGAAATTTGTTCGAACAAACTTCTAATTGAAGAAAATATTTTTAAACAATTTTCTGTATGAAGAAAATTTTATTGAATGATTACCCTTTTGAAGATAATATTTTTTAAAGTAAAAAGTTAATGAATTATTGATTGTAATAAGGTACTTTATTTTTTTTTATGTGTTTTTGGTGATTATAAAAATACTCTGCCAATATATATGGGTACCTATAAGCTCACACTAGGTACTATAGTTATAGTGTACATGTGAGCTAATATAACTAAAAACTGAAATATATTTTATTCAACTCCAGACTCAATTACCTTTCGTTTGATACCACACAACCCATGTTTTGACTTAAACTCTAATATTTGAAATCTAGCCCCACCCTTTTTTTAAACTAAAATGTATTTTGTTTAACTCCAGAATCAATTACCTTTCGTTTGAGATCACACACTACATAAAAATTAGGATCACCATAGCTCACACTACTATAATATAGCAGTAGTGTGAGCTAAAATAATTTTTAAAATTAAGATTTTACAGTTTTTGTAACATTTGAGTAAAAATATGTTCAAATGGAAAATTCTTCGAAATCATTTTTCTTGTAGGTATGGAAATTTCTCCAAAATCATTATTGATTTAGAAACATTATAAGGTTCTTTATTTTTTTTAATTAACATTATGACTAGTGCTTTATTTAATATCAACAACATTGTGTTTTTGGTGATTATAGAAAAATAGTTTTTAAAATTAGGATTTTACATTTTTTTAGAACATTATTATTATAACATAGGGGTGTGCTTGAAGCATTTTTTGACATTTAAGTAAAAATATGTACGTAGTAGTTATTTTTGTTAACCCTCATAGAAAAAAGTGGGTTGCAGAAATATCTTTTAAATTAATTTTATTGTTTAAATGAAAAACTGTACGAAATCATTTAGTCCTAAATATTTTCCTTGAACAGAAATTTGTTCAAAAACATTTTCAAGAAAATTTTATTATATAATTATCCTTCTGGAGAACTGAACACAAAATGTTCTGTAAAACTTGTACTCAAAATATGTAGCAGGCACATAGATAGCTTTTCTTTCTGGGGGGATACTCCCATATAGAAAGGGCTGTGCTGTTATTCCATGACAGTGCATTTTTGGACAGGGTAGGCAGAAATGCTCGCCGGAGGCAAATCCACTGAATACAGAACATTTTAGTGGTGATGTGCCCAATTTTTGTCCAAGACACTAAAATTTCATGATAAAAACTTGTTCAAGAAGGGGGGAAATGTCCCCCAGTGCCCTCCCTTATCTATGTGCCTGGTACCTATTTCTCACAAACTATTATCAAACCGAACTTCACTTCATACATTGTTCAACTGTTTTTGTTTGTTGAAATGTAATCACTTTACGCACTTTTCTTATGAATAATATTATTTTTGATAATAATTAACAAATATTATTTGATAATACATTACTATAACAGAATAAATCATATGAGAGATTTGGGTGGCATCTACTGGTCTTGTGCTGGTCTCGAAGGATGTTTATTTTTCTGCAACAAGTTTTTTATTTGAACCAACATAGCAGATGATAGGGATTGCTTGCAACCTTGAGAAGTTTGTCTTTGTTGCCTTGTAGACACATAAATAACCTGTAACAAAAAAAATCCTATATTAAAAACCATTAATTTTCAAGAAGATGCAAATTTTCCAGCTCTAATTATTTTTGAAAAGCCTGCCTTCAGAAATATTTCCAACCACATTTCTTTGGCAAAGGGTGCCCAAAGGGGTTTGTTAGCGAAATACTAGACAACACTAGACTAATACTTACGTTTGAACATACGGCTCGGGGCCTGTCGACTTAACGGACACACGAATTTTGTGAAAAAAAATTTTTAGGCTTAAAAAGGGCCTTTTTAAGAATATTTACAAAAAAAAAATTTTGCGGATTATGCGGTATTTTTTGAAAAAAATTGAAAAAAAGTCCTATAAAATGAGCTGTTTAACCTCACTTTTTTCAATAACAATCAATAACAAAAGCATGGCTGCCAACCAAAATGCACCTGAAATATGTTTCAAAAATGCACTGTTGCCGGATCGCCACAAAAGTCGTCTAAATTAGGGAAAAAATAGACTTACTGTGTGGATAGGATTTATTTAAAAAACTTACTTTAAAAACATTATACAAACATCAAAACTGCATAAAAACTTAAACACTTTTTAACTAAACCTAACCTAAGCAAAAAAGCATATTTGTACTAGAACTTGAATAAATCAAACCTAACCTAACTGAAACTTAACCTAACCTAATCAAACATAATTTATTGTAATGAAACCTAACCTAACCTAACCTAACCGGATCAAACCAAATTTATTGTAATGAAACCCAACCTAACCGGATCAAACATAATTTATTGTAATGAAACCTCACCTAACCTAACCTAACCGGATCAAACATAATTTATTGTAATGAAACCTAACCAGATCAAACATAATTTATTGTAATGAAACCTAACCTAACCGGATCAAACATAATTAGCTTGTCTAACGAACTGTCACGATCAGCTGTTTTTCGATCCAAGATGGTTGCCATAGGACAAACAAAGCGTTTTCCCATAAGCCGCAATGTTAACAAAAACGTAATTTTAAAAAAAAGTAAAACAACTAAATTTACAACAAAGATGCTGTTTTAAGTATTGAACCTTTGTACACATGGAAAAAATGCGTTTTTCTTTGAAAAAATCAACTAAAGCCAGTAAATCTCAAATAAAAGGGACCATGTTTTGTTCAAAAAGTCAGGTTATGTTTTTATTTACTTTTGTTTTTTTGAACTTTTTTTCTCAGTTTAAATAATTATTATTAGTTTCTGTGCTGTTATGAATTGTGGCAGCTGGGGAGATCTTGATAATGTTAGTTTTGATGGAATGCCAAGTATTTTGACCTAAGAAAATCATCTTGATTTAAATGAACTAGTTATCAGCTCAAAGAAGGGAAAAGAAAGTGGATAAGTGCTCTATTACCTGACTTAACAGAGGATAAATTGAAATATTCGAAAGTTTTTTGTCAGGTTTGTTTTGGATAAATATGTAACTGCCATTTTGGCAATATTTTCTATTGGGATCTTTTTTTGTGCTCGAGTGGACCTTTTGCAGAAGTGTAACATAGAATTGTGTTAAACTGTAAGAAATACTTCACTATGATATTTTTACTATTCTAGGCAAGCAACTTTCAAAACTAGAATACAGCAATGATCCTGACTGGGTCTCTCCTGAATGGATTATTGTTTCAAAATGGTTGAAAAATTAAAAAAATTATGGTTGAAAAAAGGGTCTAGAGAAGAAAGAAAAGGACAACAATATGAGGTTAAAGTGTGGGTAATAAGCTGAACCAAATTTTTACACCATCCTGCAGAACTCTTAAATAAACTGTTGGTAGTGTAGCGTCCTGTATAGTGTGATGATGATAGAGTGGAGTCCTGTATCATCAAAGTTTCTTTTTCTTTAATAAATATTTATTTTACAGACTTCAAAACAGTTTATAATAAACTAGTGAGTTTGACAACTTAAACCTCTTTTTATCTTAAACTATTTTGGTGCAAATTTTTGCTTTATTTCCATGCTTTTTGACACCTGAAACTTGTACACCGTAAAATTTGTATAGCATCTGACTGGACCTACTATGAGTCCTGGTTGTGAAATTTCTACTGTACTGTTCTGAGCTTATTACCAAATTTTTTATGGCATCAAAAAATAGATGGAAAAAAAAGTCATCTTTTTTGACTCTGATGAACACAAGAAAAACAAATAAGTTCTCTCAGATATTTTTTTCAATTTCTCTCAAAAAAACTTGGGTCCTAATGGGTCATATGCTGTTACGCCCAATTGTAGAGTAGAGTATATATTTATTTGCATAAACTTTTAGATACATAATTCAGCAAATATTGTTACAAAAAACAGTAATAAAAGTAATAGTAGTAATACAACAGCGAGTATTGTACTGTTGTAAAATTTGAACAGTACTGTTGTGAGCTGATGAACCATAGGTTTGACTGTACTTAGGCCCTATGTATTATAGTTCATGGAAAATCATATGGTGATGTAGGCCAATGACAAGGAAAAACTGTATTTTAATTTTGCAAGTTTTTTTTTTATATTATGTTTACTTATATTTTTTTAAATAAACATATTTTGTAAAGTACTTATTAGAAGTTTGCTTGACCAACCTCGGTTGGAACTCATATGTGTATATTGATCTGTTGGACTGACCTACCTATAAGTTGTGCCTCTTTTTCATGTCACTACTGGAGGGTTAACACGATTAAACTTTGTCTAAACCAAAAAATCATAGTGAAATATTTTTCACCATTTAACGCTATAGAAGGCCTATTACTTAGCAAAAGGTTTAGTCAAGTACAACAAAAGATCCTAATAGAAAACCTGAATGTGATAAGTAAAGTTTAGTCTATTTCAATTTCGTCTCTGTTAAGTGAGCCTTGAAGTGAGCTCTTTGAATAGAACTACTTATCCACTTCCCCCTACCTTGGGCTGATAGTTCATTGATTCATTGGTCAAAAAAACTTCAAATTCAATGGAAACTAACATTATCATTACTTCCTCCGCTGCCACAATTCGCAACAGCAAAAAAACTTGACATAATAATCAGTGGTGCACCCAGAAATATGTCTTGGGGGGCCCCGAAACCTTTGGGGGCCCGTTATCTTTGGGTGGCCCTCAGAGGTCCCATGATGTTGTACTTTATGCTATTTTTTCTGTTTATTCATGAAATATATAAAAATTATCTAAAAAAATATGTGGTTTGGGGGGTCCGGGCCCCTATCCCCCCGCCCTCTTATTGCGCCCATGTAATAATTCAAAATAAGTAAAAAAACTAGAAAATTTAAAAAAAAAAACAAAATAAACAAAAACATAACGTACTTTTTTGAAGAAAACATGGTCCCATTTATTTCAGATTTTCTCGCTTTAGTTTAATATTTTTAAGAAAAACCCATTTTTCCCATATGCACAAAGGATTAAGTTCTTAAAACTGATTAATTTTTGAGACTGAAGCTCTTGTCGTTTTTGTGAAATTTACGTTTTTGTTAACATTACGGCTTATGGGAAATCGGTTTGTTTGTCCTATGGAAGACATCTTGGATTTGATCATATGTTTTGTTAGACAGCTCTATTTATTGTAATGAAACCAAACCTAAGCAAACCCGAACTAATCCAACAATTCCAAACCCAACTGAACCGAAATTAATATCTTTTACCAATTTGTGTTGTTAGATTTAGGACGCGTTCATGAGCAGTTTGGCAACGGCGCACAATTTTTGTTTTTCTTTTTTCCAACCAAAAACTTATTCCAGGGTAATGTCACCTGTAATGTAAACAAAATTAAATACAAGTTTTTGCACGCGATTTTCCGTATAGTTTAGATTTTAGCAAAACCTAATAAAAAAATTGTGTTTTTTGATATTATCCGCATCTAAATATGCTTAAAAATATCTAAATTAGTGTTTGCAAGTGAAATCGCGATAGAAAAATGTTTAGTTTTTGTGTCTCTAAAGTCGACAAGAACCTACGGCCCAACAGCTAAACAACCAAAACTATCGAACGTTGAACATAAATAATAAAAACATTAAATTCCTAACCCACTTTATGCAGAACACCCAGAGACAAAATTTTCTCTCCAAGCTTATTTTTTGTTGTGAATTGCAGACTGCCGGGCCTTAGATGACATAGTAACAAGCACAGTGGACCAAATCAGATATCCAATGAAATTTTTTTTGGTAAAACTAGATATTACCAAAACCAAAATTTTTTAAAAGAATGGAATGAATGTATGTTTATACGCCCAGGAAGTAGCTTGGGTGAGGGAGGGTAAGCCCTCTAAGATCAAAATTAGCTCCCTTCAAGCGAAATGAACATAATCTATCAGAGGCGCTGACCAAGTCCACAAATAACATGCGGACTAGGCCTTCCTGCTCTGTTTTTTCTAGAATTTTAGTAACATAATTAAGTCTCATTATAAAAACATCAGCTCCCCTAAAAAAAGAAAACATTATTTTACTTTAATTGCTGTTTTTGTAGTTTAATAATAATATACAAATAGATTCCTACAAAGGGATAACTGCCTGTATTTCTATGGGAAGGGGTAAAGTAAGAGATTCCCCTCCCCCTATAACCAGCCCCCTCACAATCAACCTACCATAATCTGCCCCCCGTCCGATATCATAAGGACTGAAGATTTTTATTTAATGATATGACATAACTTTTTAAAACTCACTTTTGCATTTGGGTAGGGAAATCCACGATCAGACATAACAGGTATTTTCCTAAATAAACCAGATCACGTTTTTATTTTCCATAAGTAAAGGCTCAACGAAATCTTTGTGGTGAAATATAAAAGATAGATCAGAGTGTCCTCTTCTCATACAAAAAATGTTTTTAAAAAGAAGACAAAATTCTGTGCCGTTGTGGAACATGAGTTCCAAAATAAGACAAGAGTTGCAACAATGTTTTAAGAAACTTGTAGGACTTAAATATGTATTTCAAACTTATGTATGTACTATGTTTTACTTAGTACACAGTTTTTTTTCTACTGAATTTCTAATTCAAATCGGATTATATACAATTTTTTATTTATACAAGGTGTTTCAAAATTCAATAAAATAATTTTAATTTTGAATTTCTAAGTAATTGTTAGTCAAAAAGTTTATATAAACATAGACACAAACGCTTAGTTTTCGCGATACAGGGTGTTAAAATTTCATATATTTATTAGTTTTTTGTTTATAGCTCGTGCAGTTTTTAAGATATGCCGCTCAAATTTAACACGTATATTTAGCTGTGTCAGTACACTATAAGACATGCCAAACGATAGTAAAAATCTACAAGGTTATACTTTTTCAGGGGTCATGTCAGCTTTTTCGTGGGATATTTTTTGTTGTAAGCCACTGGTAGATTCTAAATCAAGAAATAAAATCCTTATCAAGAAATAAAATCCTTGTTTCGTTTGCAAACATTTTTGTCTCTTGCAATTTTTTCGCATCCCTAACCGTTTAAAAAAAACCCTTTTGCACCAAAGACTGCTATTATCAAAATAAAAAATGCTTCGGTATAGCATGGCGACTATATCAAAATAAATAAAAAATATTATCTCGAAAACTAAGCGTTTAAGTACCTATGTTTATATGAACTTTTTGTCTTAAAATCACTTAAGAAATTTAACATTAGAATTATGTTATTGAATTTTGAAACACCCTGTATATATGGGCCTGAGTGGAAGAGCGTGCTAAACAAACTAGCAGGCAGCGCGAACTCTGACCTTTGCCACACATCCTAGTTTTAGATATACGAAGCATATGTATTTATATTTTGTGACAATACAAACATTAATTATTCATTAATATATGATTTCTGTCGCTTTGTTTTCATTGAATATTTTCTGTCATTTGCACAATAAGGTTAATGGGTGGGAGGGTAGAAGAGAAAAATTTCTTATTTTTTGTATTTTTTTGCAATACATACTTATTTTAGGTACTAGCACGTGGAGCCCATCTTCAGCAAACTAATCTAGCCTACCTCACCTCTATCACACTCGTCCCCCTTGTACGAGTTTCCTCATATCTTCCATTACTTAAATCTTTTTCCGATCTAAAAATTAAACCTATTAAAGTAGCTTCCCTCGGTGGCGCAATTGTCTAAGGTACTAATTGTAGGCTAGATTACAAATTTCCGCACTTTTTTTGAATTGGTTCGGTTTGGTTTATGACTTTTGACCTAATTACTCAAATAAACAAGTGTTTATTAAGAGTATTTTAGACATTATTTCATACATATTAAAGATGACCAAGAGTTTTAAAAAGTAGACAAGTATTAGTAATCATAAATATTATTTTTCAAATTAGATCAAATTTTTATTATTTTTCCGTACAAATTGTAGATAAAGAATGGGGGTTAAGAAATAACTGTACTGAAACATTAATTAAAAAGTGGTTTGGTTAGTTATTATTTAAAAAAAAAACTTTAATTAAGTCCACGTTTGCATTTTCACAATTGTAACAATATAACCATCAAAATGGAGTTATTTTTTCAGTACAGTTTTTATATTTGGAGCAGTGATTAAATTTTAAAAAACCTATTTTAAAGGAAAAAAATAATTATACCCACATCCCGGCCTAAGCTAAAAAGGGCCTTTTTAAGAATATTTACAAAAAAAAAATTTTGCGGATTATGTGGTATTTTTTGAAAAAAATTGAAAAAAAGTCCTATAAAATGAGCTGTTTAACCTCACTTTTTTCAATAACAATCAATAACAAAAGCATGGCTGCCAACCAAAATGCACCTGAAATATGTTTCAAAAATGCACTGTTGCCGGATCGCCACAAAAGTCGTCTAAATTAGGGAAAAAATAGACTTACTGTGTGGATAGGATTTATTTAAAAAACTTACTTTAAAAACATTATACAAACATCAAAACTGCATAAAAACTTAAACACTTTTTAACTAAACCTAACCTAAGCAAAAAAGCATATTTGAACTAGAACTTGAATAAATCAAACCTAACCTAACTGAAACTTAACCTAACCTAATCAAACATAATTTATTGTAATGAAACCTAACCTAACCTAACCTAACCGGATCAAACCAAATTTATTGTAATGAAACCCAACCTAACCGGATCAAACATAATTTATTGTAATGAAACCTCACCTAACCTAACCTAACCGGATCAAACATAATTTATTGTAATGAAACCTAACCAGATCAAACATAATTTATTGTAATGAAACCTAACCTAACCGGATCAAACATAATTAGCTTGTCTAACGAACTGTCACGATCAGCTGTTTTTCGATCCAAGATGGTTGCCATAGGACAAACAAAGCGTTTTCCCATAAGCCGCAATGTTAACAAAAACGTAATTTTTAAAAAAAGTAAAACAACTAAATTTACAACAAAGATGCTGTTTTAAGTATTGAACCTTTGTACACATGGAAAAAATGCGTTTTTCTTTAAAAAAATCAACTAAAGCCAGTAAATCTCAAATAAAAGGGACCATGTTTTGTTCAAAAAGTCAGGTTATGTTTTTATTTACTTTTGTTTTTTTTAACTTTTTTTCTCAGTTTGAATAATTATTATTAGTTTCTGTGCTGTTATGAATTGTGGCAGCTGGGGAGATCTTGATAATGTTAGTTTTGATGGAATGCCAAGTATTTTGACCTAAGAAAATCATCTTGATTTAAATGAACTAGTTATCAGCTCAAAGAAGGGAAAAGAAAGTGGATAAGTGCTCTATTACCTGACTTAACATTGGTTCGGTTTGGTTTATGACTTTTGACCTAATTACTCGAATAAACAAGTGTTTATTAAGAGTATTTTAGACATTATTTCATACATATTAAAGATGACCAAGAGTTTTAAAAAGTAGACAAGTATTAGTAATCATAAATATTATTTTTCAAATTAGATCAAATTTTTATTATTTTTCCGTACAAATTGTAGATAAAGAATGGGGGTTAAGAAATAACTGTACTGAAACATTAATTAAAAAGTGGTTTGGTTAGTTATTATTTAAAAAAAAAAACTTTAATTAAGTCCACGTTTGCATTTTCACAATTGTAACAATATAACCATCAAAATGGAGTTATTTTTTCAGTACAGTTTTTATATTTGGAGCAGTGATTAAATTTTAAAAAACCTATTTTAAAGGAAAAAAATAATTATACCCACATCCCGGCCTAAGCTATCAGGACAAAAATATAAATAATCTAAAAATGAGGAATTATTTTTAAAAAAAGTATCGTTATATAAATCCAAGTATGTGACATTCTCTTCAAATTAGTAGTTTTGTAACCGTGTTACCAAATTAAATATAAATATTTCGTCAGTTTAAACAAATAAGTTGTATAGTTTTAGCGTACGCTAGCCATCTTGAATTTTAAAAAAGCCCTATTATTTTTTATTTGCATTTAAAGCCTTAAGGAAGGTATCGGTTTCTTATTCCAATTGATTAATAACTAACCTACCAAAATAACAATAGCCGGCTTCGCTGGTTAGGCCTAAATTGCACGTGTCATAGCGTAAAAAAATCGTCTTAACAAGGGAGAATTGCTTATAAAACATGTATACCAAATTTCATTAAAATTGGTTAAGTAGTATCTGAAATAAGCGATAAAAAACCCTGTACCTTTTGTATTGATGTACTGATGTAAGCGCAGTTTTTTAACTGGAAAAAAAAAATATATAAATACCTCTCAGCTTTAATTGTCTGCTATCTTTATTTTATATTTGCGATTTAAATCCAACTAAACAAAAATGTTTAGTTGGATTTAAAAGCTTATTTACTTTACATATATTTTAAATCGGTACCTAGTCAAATATTTAGCTGCATTTTAAATATGAAATGTTTTTATAGGTCATCCGGTACATCGGTAGCTAAAATTTTGAGGATTTACTACCCCTTAATCTTGTAATACAAAACTGCTAAATTATAACAATTGGTCCCACTGTGCGACGACACTCCACGCGATCATCGCCACTGCCAAGAGGTGCTGTGAAGTCTATACCGGCGGCGTTGCCGGGCTTCAGGTTAAATCTTGTGGCTAAAATTTTTTAGTCGGCCAAAACGATCGGAAAGCTAATTGAAAAAATCGGCCCCCTGGAGTCAATTTTGCATTAACACGAAAAGTGCATGAAGCCCTCTAAGCGAATGAAGTATATCTTAAAACAAGCCGGCAATTAACAACTGGGTGTTTTTCTACTAATTGGCGGACCAGGGGGCCTCGGGGCCCGGGTTTCCCCCAAGGCTACGGGTTTTTGGGTTATTTTTCACATATCTCATGAAAATAGCATAAAATACGGCATTATGGTGACCCTCCCCCCAAAAACATATTGATGAATATTCATGGGTGCGCTACAGGAACAACATTATTTTTTTTTAATTATCAAGTTCGAACTAAGTTGTAGAAACATTTGGTATTGATTCGATGAAATTTTCAGTATAAAAAACAAACGGACAGACTAAAAACACCCTTAACACATTCTTGGTGTCATTTCATAACTTTTATATTTAATACTTTCCCTACGCATCGCGGTTGGGAGTTGGGAAAGAAAAAATGGAGATTAGTTAAATTAAACGTCAGACGGCACATCGAGCCTCCTCATATTATGCGAAGCGTCCGGCTTAATAAATGGCTAACGCAGTACGTGATTTTACTGCAAAATAAGGGTTCTGCGAGAATGAGAAATTGCTTATAATCCGTCTTAAAGAGCTAACAGGATTCTCGAAAAAATGGGGTATTAGGTATGAAGAAAGAAAATGTAATAAAAAAGGACCTAAATAATGAGGGGTTATTAAAGGGGGAGTAAATAACTTATCCCGAAAACCGTGAAGAAAAAATATGAATTGTTTTTACCTTAAACACATTTTTTGCTGTCGGGAAACACTCGTCGCCCCCAAGACTATTTTCTTTAGATGTAGGCCAGTCATTAAAGCGAAAAAAAGACCCCTAGCTTCTGTAGTCATGATTTTGACACATTATGTTGTTCACATTGGAGCCCTAAAGACAAAATTGAGTTTTGTTCAAAACTTATTTTTTAACACTTGTAGAAAATGATATCGTTTCTTTAGATGTTAAAAAAGAAGACTCAAATTTCGGACTTCTATTGTCTTTATTTATTTTAAACACGACGTTTCAGTGTAAACAGTTTACACTTGAAAACAGTTAGAGATACTTACTAACTGAAACGTCATGTTTAAAATAAATAAAGACAATGGAAGTCTGAAATTTTGAGTCTTCTTTTTTAACATCTAAAGAAACGATATCATTTTAAAAAAACCATTTTCCTGTAAACTAAATCCCAGATGGCGGGGGAGCCGCCTCCCCCCCCAAAGGTCAAAAACTAATTTTTTTTAGGACTTCAATGTGAACAACGCATGTGAAAATCCCGTCTACACCACCTTTTGCAAAAATTGTATAATAAACTGCACGACTGTATAAATGAATAAAAATAAAAATTATAAAATTTCCTCTATTATGCTAAACTTGATATAGCCCAGTAATATTAGGTGAAAAAACCCTGCAACTCGAAAAAAAAAAGTGCAAGCTGGATCCCCCTTGAGCTTCGCCAGATATAAGGCCCCAAAGGTCATAAAAAACAATTTGTTTGCAATTTTCCCGAAAACTAATAACTTTTTAAAAAAAAAGTGACGGGAGAAAAAAGTCCGGTCTGTAATATTAAATTAAGAAAAGACCTAATCTAACATTTAAAAAACTTATTATTTTTTTTTTTTTAATTTTGTTTTTTTCTCACCCTGTAGGTGACTTGTTCTAAAATGTTAATGCTTTATAATATTAAGCTTGTATGTACAAAACACAATTTACAAAAAATTAGTTTTTGTTTTTAAAAAGTTAAACAACTTTACGTAAAGGTTAGGAAAATTATTAATTCTAGCCGAACCGCCAAGAAGATTTTAAAAATAATATTTTTATACAGTTAGAAACACATCACGAAAAAAAAAATCGTTTTTTATTTTCTTTTCAAAATTTATATTTATATGTAGAAACAGCGTCAAAATATGTAGCCCAGTTATATTAGGTGAAAGAAACTTGGAAACAGAGCTGTCACAAGTACATTATAAAAGTACTTCAAGTACAAGTACCAAGTACATTAAGATTTGTAAAAGTACTTGAAGTATCAAGTACATTTTTTTTAAATGTACTTTAAGTACCAAGTACAGGGTGTCCCAAATTGGGCACTTTTAGGGGATTTAAGGTACTTCCAGGGGAGACAGAGAAAAACTGACCACGCATTGCGAAGCTCAAATTTCAAGAGAAGACTTATAGTGAAAACCGCATTTTGAAATATCGTCTCGTCGTTGAGCTACGGGGGCTTTTTGGAAAGTCTGCATTTTGGAAGGGGGTCTATAACTTCGTTATTAGTGGAAATTTTGATTTAGAGTAAATTGCAATTTTATAGACTTTGAAATTTTAACTGTCACTTTTATTTTTTGAGATATGACATAAAGTTGCATTTTTTCTTATGGAATGGCGTATATTTTAATTAATTTTCGAATTCGTCATTGAATTCTTATCAAAATGATGTATCATATGTCATAGTTTTATTGAGCGGTTTCGGAGATAATTAAAGTTTTTTATTTTTGTCTAGTATGCGTTGAATGACGTCATGCGCCATTGACATGAAAGCCTTGCGGTTAAATCCTACTTCAATGCTCCTATAGTTTTGTTGTCTGATACTATGCAAATCAAGTTGGCCTTGCGTCTTGGCGTTTTGTCATTGTTTTCAATTGTTTAAACAATTTGACATTACGCTTTGATATGAAATTGTTTTGCACAAAAGCGTTTCTAATTTTATTTTGAAATATGTATCAAAACGATGAAAAGTATGACATGTTAAAATGTTACTAGGAAAGTAATGATAATCGACAGGGCGCTGGAAACTTATATCTTCAAAACTATCCCGAATGAACCGTATATGGATATATTTCCAAAGTTGAAAAGGAACCTTGTTCAGTATGGCTCTTGAGACAATTAGAAGCTGCCACAGGCATACCGAGAACTTCAATCCACCGAACACTTAAAAGGAATAATTATAAGCTTTGAGGGCCGTTAGCTGAATTATAATTTTTCCAAACCGGGCTTACTATATTTTTGACAGTATAAAATAATAAAAATACTGGAGTGCCTTTACCTGCCTCAGCAGGAAATCATAGCGCACTAGAAATAAGTTAAAAAGCTGAATATCTCCTAAACCCCTCAATCAAACTATGACATATCATACATCATTTTGAAAAGAATTCAATCGCGAATTCAAAAATTAATTAAAATATAGGCCATTCCATAAGAAAAAATGCAACTTTATGTCATATCTCAAAAACTAAAAGTGACAGTTAAAATTTAATTTAGCGGGTGAATTTCTCGTGACAAAGTCTATAAAATTGCAATTTACTCTAAATCAAAATTTTCACTAATAACGAAGTTATAGATCCCCATCCAAAATGCAGACTTTTCAAAAAGCCCCCGTAGCTCAAAGACGAGACGTTATTTCAGAATGCGGTTTTTACTATAAGTATTCTCTTGAAATTTGAGCCCCGCAATACGTGGTCAGTTTTTCTCTGTCTCCCCTAGAAATACCTTAAACCTCCTAAAAGGGCCCAATTTGGGACACCCTGTACATTATAAAAGTACTTGATTATCCCAAGTCCTGTACTTGAAGTACAATAAAAGCATTTGACGTACAATAGAAGTATTTCAAGTACTTAAGTCATTCAAGTACTTTAAATATGTCAAAAATTGATAAAAATGCCAAAAATATTTTAAAAATGTCAAAAATGTTAAAAAATTTCAAAAAGTTAAAAATGTTAGAAAACGTCTAATAGTCTTAGATGTCAAAAAATTTCAAAAAATGTAAAAAGCCATCAAAACTTTTTTTTAAAATTCAAAAAGGTTACAAAATTTTCAACCTGAAAGGTTTTATTTTTTTGAATAATATTGTGTGTAAATATGTATTACTTATATACCTAAATTGCATTTATTTATTTTTTGTGAACTCATCATTATACATACAAATGCCATAGAAAGGTAATGAAAAGAGATAATTTTATTAAACATAAAGCTGCAAAATTGACCCAGTCCCATCAAAAGATTTTTAACGTTTTATAGTTTTGCAATAGGGGTGTCAGAGTTAGTTAGTTAGAGACCTACCCCCCAAAGACAAAAACTTTTAAATATATTAAATTTCTCTGTCTCAGATTGCTTACAGTTGTTCCAAATAAGTCACATTTGTGAAAATCCAAATATATTTGACTTTAAAAACCGGGATGCTCGTACCCTACCTTGCCTTATTTCTTTTTTGGTGGTGCACTTAGGGCACTGTTCTTACCGTCAATAATTTCTAGATCACTCATAGAAAGTACTTTTTTTATAATAGCCCACAAAACTGCTTAAGAACTTGTTTAAATCACACTAAATAAATAAGCATAACAAACGTAAATATCAAAGGAAATTTTTTGAGATGTGCCGTATGAGACTAAATAAGTTTTAGCGTTCTTTAGCAACCTCTATCAAATGTAGAAATTACGTCTGCGACAAGGTGAGTGAGTGGATCCCCAAAAATCGAGCTGCAAGTGCAATATACCTGCACTACCGTATCTACTACCGACACCCCTCAATACATGGCATGACTATGCCGGGGTAGTTTCTCACACTGAATTTTAATTTCACGTTCCACGAAATAATGAAGGTGCGTGCATATAATCAAGCCCATTGGCATTATTCTTTGGATAAGTGTATACCTAATATTACTTTTTTTTTGGCGATTAATTAAGGCGCACCTATCAAGGTTGCCAAAATACCGGACTTCCCTGCCAAGTTAATAAAAAAACCGGACAGGTGGCAAACCTGAGGTTAACCCTTGTCTTCGGCGCATTAAAGTTATATCTCACTTATATCTACTTTGTACTTCAATAATATTTGATTGTACTTGAAGTACTTTTAATGTACTTGAAGTACTTTTAATGTACTTGAAGTACTTCGAATGTACTTGAAGTACTTTGAATGTACTTGAAGTACTTTTAATGTAATTGAAGTACTTTGAATGTACTTGAAGTACTGTACTTGACAAAATCAAGTACATTGTTAAAAGTACTTCAAGTACCAAGTACAATTACCGAATTGTATATGTACTTCAAGTACAGTACTTGAAGTAATTGTAATTACTTGAAGTACAATTTCAAGTAATGTACTTGAAGTACCTGACAACTTTGCTTGGAAATAAGTCGAGGCAAGCTAAATTTTTGAATAATTATTCCTTAGCATCTAGGACACGTCCCCACATATTCTCCGCCAAAATCCCCCCTTTGTTTCGTCAGATATAAGGCCCCAAAGGTCCTACAAATCAGTTTTTTGCGATTTTCTCGAAAACTAATAACTAAACAAATCATTCGGTGTATAACTTAAAATTAAGAAAAATACCTAACCTAACATTTTAAAAAAGGATTAAAAAAAAATTATTTTCTTCACTGTAGTTGATTTATTTTAAAATTTTAATGCTTTATAATATTAAGCTTGATCCCCACTTGCACAAAACACCATATACTTAATTAATTAAGCAGTTTACGAGGAAAAAAACTGTTTATAAATAAAGTTAAGTTTTTAACTGCTTTGGCAAAAAATCATGAAATTAAAATCTGAAAATTTCATATTATTACGAGTATTTTTTAACAAGTTATGTAAGGACCTCCGTTCAGTGGCGTATATAAGGGGGTGGGCTGGGGGGCCCGGGCCCCCCCCGAATCTAAGATTTTTTTAGATATTTTCCACAAATTTCCTGAATACAAACATAAAATAGCATAAAATACGGCCATATGGGGTCTCGCCCCCCCCCCCAAACTGCCTCGGGCCCACCCCGAAACTTTTTTCTATATACGCCACTGCCTCCGTTTATAATTTTCGACCCTTAATAAACCACACTTATGTTCCATTCATTTTGTCTAAACGTCTTTGTCACATTTAAGTTTAGTCAAACACTTTTTTTTCTGAAATTTTATAATAATTACTTTAATATCTGTTAAGCTGGAATTTCAAATAAAATCAAAGTGTGCGCATTTACGCATATTTTAACACTGCTTTTAACTGGAAGTCGAATATTTTGAATATTGCGCTTTTTTCTAGTTCAGTTCCTAATTGTATAAATATTAAATTTTCAAAATCCCATTGGTGGTCCGGCTGGTCTTAACCATTTTCCAAACCTTACCTTCAAGTTGTTTAACTTTAAGAAAACAAAAACAAAATTTTACTAAATAGTGTTTAGTACAAGTGGGGATCAAGCTTAATAACATAAAGTATTAACATTTTAAAACAAGTTACCTACAGAGTGAAAAAAAAATTAAATTATTTTTTTTTTAATATATTTTTTTAAATATTAGGTTAGGTTTTTTCCTAATTTTATAGTACAGTACATATATTTTCTCTCCTGACTTTTCTTGAAAAAGTAATTGTAGAGTGGAAAAGCTAAGTAATATAAGTGCCAAAAAGCGTTTTTGTGGGAAACTAAAAAAAACTATACAATACGCGGACCTACCGATGACGTGATTTTAAACATGTTTGTTAGAGCATAAGGTGGGGAAATTGCACTTAGATCTTATAGCCCCGTATTGGCCTTGATACCAACAACAATTTGGGTGGAAAATCTAAAATTTGTATATTTTGGCACTTAGATCATTTAGTCTGGCCACTCTACAATTAGTTTTCAAAAAAATCACAAAAAAACTGATTTTTAGAACTGGGGCCTTATATCTAGCGAACCTCAAGGAGGATTTCGGTGGAGAATATGTAGGGATGTGGCCCAAATCCTAAGGAGTAATAATACAAAAATTCAGCTTGCACTCATTTTTTTCCAGGTGAACTCCTAAAATGTAAAGGTACATATTATATTTTTTAAACGGAGCGGAAAACAAGCGCTTTCCATACAATTTTTTTTACGGAAAGTATCATTTACACAGGTACGTTTTAAAAACGTTTTTAGAAAATCCATTTCAGACCTGAAGAACGTTAAAAAAACGTACGCCTAGGTCCATCAGGCTCCGATGGAGGTCCCTGGAAGGTATCTGGAACGTTTTTTGGGTCTTTCTTACATTTTCAAAACGACCCTACAGAACGTTTTTAAAAAGTTTTAAAAATGTTTTTCGGATGTTTTGTCAAATATAATTTTTTATACCTTTCAAGACTAAAATTTGGGGACGTTTAATAAACGTTCCAGTGACGTTCGGAAAATTCAAAAGCGTTTCAACGACGTACAAAAAACGTTCTAAAGACGTCTACAGAACTTTTCAAGAGACGTTTGAAAAACGTTTCAGGGGACCTTTAAAAAACGTTTCAAGCGAAGTTTAAAAATGTTCAGGGGGCCTTTAAAAAACGTTTCAGGGGAAGTTCAAGAACGTTCAGCGGACGATTCAAAAACGTTCCAGAGACCCCATAAAGTAAAGGCCCTTGGCCTCCTTGTATGTGCCTTTAACTACGCATTGGTCCCTTTTATGTTGGGCTCTTGGATATCGAGCCCTATTAAAACTTTACTCCACTCCAATTTGAGTAGCCTATGTAGATAATGATTATGAAGCTAGTGGGAAAAATGTGAGAGACCTTAAAAGCACGTTTTAAAATCGTCTTTAAATGCATTTTTATAAAACATCATTCTTGGGACATTTTAAAAACGTACTTTTTCGGTACTTATAGGTTAGAGCCCCAAGTGACCTTAAAAGTACGTTATAAAAACGTCCTGTTTTGCGAGTTTTTAAAACGTCTGGTTTAGTAGGTTTTAAACATGTTCTTTTTAGGTACCTACGGGAATATTGGGGACCTAGAAAGACTTTCTTAAAAACGTCTAAAATGAACGTTTTATTTCGCCTCATTTTCGGCGTTTTTAAAACGTACTTTTTAGGTTAAGAACGAAGAGACCCGAATATAGATTTTTTTTAAACCGGAAAAAAAGCACTTTAGGGTCTGTTTTCCAGACTTAACATGTAGGACCTGGCATTGCGTTAGAAAAATTATTTGTTGACCGTGATAACTCTTTACATGGATTTACAGTAGCTCTAAAAAATTGGAAACGTAAAATACACAACATTGGAATACAACTTAACAACCGATTTACCATATACACACTACTAACGGACAAGATAGATAGATAGATAAATACTTTACTGCCAACAAAATTACAGAAAAAAGTGTAACCTAATCCTATAAAAAAAGCAACGTCAAAAATTATTTTTGAACATTTTAGAGAAAAGTGGTGGATAACAGTGAACATGCACATGTGGGCCAAAAAAAGCCGGACAATTTTTTTTCATTATAAATTTTGAAGTATACCATCCATTTTAATCGGACAAACTGCACTTGGCAGAGAATTAACCAGAGTTCTGCCTATGTATATTTTTTGACGCCATCTCAAAATCCAAAATGGCGGACGAAATTAAATTGTACCCTTCAAAGATAATAGTTTATTCTTGTGTTGCGAACATGTTTTAATTATTTTTTTAAATCAGTTAAAAAGCTACGTTCTTGCCTCGCACAACGAGGTATGAATCATCAAAATCGGTTTGGTGGTTCTAATACAAAATATTTTTGTTTTAACCATTGTTTTGAATATTATACGATTGCCTTGCCAATTATGTCTGCATTTACTTCCGTATAAATTCATTACTACTGAACCCATTTTAATGAAATAAAAAAAATCCTGGTGAGAATTGTCGTCTTAAAATTTAAGATGGCGGACAGAATCATACATTTTCATTTTAATTTATAGAAAAGAAGTACTTTTCCTCCGCACAAAGAGGTACAAATTAGTAAAATCGGTGTGGCGGTTCTCAAAAAATCTATTTTTGTTTCAGCCATTGTTTTACAGATTATACGATTGCATTGCCAATCCTGCCTGCATTAATTTCCTTATAAACCCATTTTTTTACTGAACCTATCTTAGGGAAATAAAAAAAATCGTGGAGAGAATTGATCGTTCTTTGAAGACTATAATCAAAATTTACCGCCATCTTAAAAGTTAAGATGTCGGACCGAATCATACTTGACCCTTCAAAGAGGCACGTTTATACTTATTTTCCGAAAATATTTTAGTTTTCTTTTTTAATTTTTAGAAAAGCATTAATTTTCTCCCGCTTAACAAGGTACAAAGTAATAAAATTGATAAAGTGGTTTTCACAAAATCTAATTTTGTTTTAACCATTGTTTTACAAATTTTACGATTTAATTACCAATCCTGTCTGTATTCAGTTCTTTATAAACTCATTATTACTAAACCGATTTTGATAAAGTAAAAAAAGTATGGTACAAACTGACTAAATCGGTTCAGTAATAATGAATATATAAAGAAATGAATGCACACAGGATTGGCAAAGCAACCGAATATCAGATTTTGCGAGAACCACCTTGTTTGTATCTTTTTATACGGGAGAAAAGTAGTGTTTTTCTACAAATTAAAAAAAACTGAAACATTTTTGGAAAATAAGAATAAACACGCCATTTTGAAGAATCAAGTGTGCTGTCCAATATCTTAAATCCTAAAATCGGTTCTTGGAGCTATCGTTTTACGGACAGAAATAAAATACACACATACACACAGAAAGAAATCACGACGATATTGCTAAGATAGTTCAAAATACACTCAAATATTATATTTTATTCGTTATCCGAAAAAAAAAATTCGTCGAAAATAATACCTTTTCTAGCCATTGCTATGTAGGCGAGAAAGGTAAAAATATTATTATTAGTATTTTCGATATCTTAACCGTATTTTATGGAGCAGCAAGATAAAAAATAATGTAAAATTTAACATATATGAAGCAATGGTGAAAAGCACGCTATTGTATGGAATAGAGAGAAATGGATACAATAAGAAGATCAATAAGAATATCTAGAACAGATCATATAAGAAATAAGACCATAAAAGAAAGAATGAAAATCGAGGAAAGCATAACGGATCAGTAAAAGGCAACTGGTATAGCAATATTACCAAAGCAGGTCCTAGAATTGCAACCAATAGGATGCAGAACAAGAGGGCGTCCTAAACTGGAATGGCGACAGTCAATTCAAAGATTGATGAGTCAAAAAAGTCTGACAGAGGATGATTGTCAGGATTGAAGAAGGTGGAGAATAGACGTCGGGCAACGGAGAAACACGCTCTAAATCCACATAGTATTAATTACTATAACCTTTCGAAAAGGACCGTAAATGCATCCAGTTATTTTACAAAAACTAGATTGGTAAGAAAAATTTAGCTTGCTTAAGTAGTCCTTGACCATTTTTTAAAGCCACGAACCGTACGTGTGAGAAAGTGTAGAGGACTTTTAAATAAAACTGCAAAAAATACTGCCACAACTTTTTTAGTAATAGAATTTGTGTAATCCATATAATCGGCGAAGATTAATGACGAAATTTATTTCCTACATTTGGAGTTGGAAAAAATTATTACAGAGTGATAAGTAAAAGCACTCTAAATGACTAGGGATTTAAAAGGTTCATCAAACCGCTGAGAAAATAAATTTGGGTCGTAAAAAAATGCCTGTAAAAAGTTTTATTAAGGTAGGAGGCCGAAATGTAACTTACCAGATGTAAAAGAAGTAGATTAGATCCTTATTTTCATGTATATTTTTAATTCTCTAAAATAAAAAAAAATTGACCGCACTAATATCTTCAGAACCATAAAAACAAAATGTTGAATATTACATAATTTAGTAGTTTTTGTTAATTTCATATGAAACATATCTTAAAATAATATGTATGTTTGTTCTCTACAGGAAGTGCAAGAGTATCTAAGAATGAAACGAATTCTATATGTATAAAAGTGGTTTTGCTTTTTTGACTTTTTTACTGAACAAGATAAAACTGATCTATCTCCTCTCCGTTTTACATGCCTTGTAAGCAGTAGCGCAACCAGGAATATGTCCCGTGACCTCTTGTTGGGGGGGGGGGGGGGGGGGGGGCGAGACCTCATTAAAATATTTGCCTTTTGTAAAAACAAACGTCGCAAATTAAAAGCGCAAATATTATTAAGGACAGTGAATCCATATTTGAGTCGGAATATACTCCACTTGTGTGGGAAAGATGGTACAGTTAAAGAACAACAAATAGATATGCAGTGATTTAAAGGAAGCACCACAAAATATGGTAAGGAAAATAATCAAAGTAAAAAGAAATGGTTTTGTATGTAATATCGCCAACCAACGTTAATTCGCAGCGGTCTGTTAGCCGGCGGACCTTAGGCCGCGTATTCATTTAAGGTAGAGTTCGCATGGTCCGCAGCGAGGCCAAACGAATGCCTCGTTTGCATTCATGCTCAAGTGAATACGCGCCCTGAGTCGAACGCGCCTTTATAGGTACGTATTCATTTGAGGCAGAATTCTCATGCCTCGCTGCAAGGCAGAACGGGCATACGTATATGTACGTACTTTAAATACGCGGATAACAGCAACACGCATGGATCCGTGGCATGCGGCACTATCCAATCTGAGTGGGAAATTCACACGAGCATTCAGTTGAATATTCTTTGTCTCAAAGCGAGTATTCACTTGAGCATAAATGCGAACGAGTCATTCGTTTGGCCATGAGCGAGGCCCTTACTACAAAATTATTGTTTACATAGAATTTTAAATTTAATTTTTAGAAACTACGGTGCCGAATTTCCTTTACTGAGTGTCGAGTACACGAAAACCTTAAGTGATTTTTGCTGTTCTGCGTTTCCAAAATAGAAGAAATTTATTTACGTTATTTAAGTTACCTTATCTTAGGAGATATTTGAAAAAAATATATTTTTTCAGTGTTAAAAAATTATTTATTTTTCAATGTTAGAAAAACATTTATTTTTCACTGTTAAAAATCGGTATGTTTTTAACGTTCAAATAACATTAAAAAAAAACATTTGTGTTTAGATGTTGGAAATTCATTTCACTTTCAAACAAACATAAGTTTATTTTTATAACGTCAGAAAACGGGTTATTAAGCTTCTTTTTTACTATGAATGTGACGTTAGAACTAACATTCAACCTAACGTTGTTTTTAAATTAAGCATTATTTTGCCGTTATTAAAATGTTTTTGTGTCTCCAAAATACTACTATATCGTTGAGAAGCTTCAAGGCCAATACAGGGATTTCCAGATAAAAGAAAATACATGCATCTTTTTGTGCAAAAAAAATGGCCTTTTTAAACCCTGTAGGGGAGGATGTCAAAGTAAAAGGTAGGCAAGCAAGTTAGCAGAAATTTGAATTGAATTAACTTTATAAGAATAGCTATAAAATATTTTTAAAAACGTCTAAAACAATTGATAAACTATAGGTCTCTACTTAATATGTAACTATCAATTTTCTTAGCTAAGATTAACAAACTCGAAAGCGATGAAAAATATGTTGATTTAGTTTAACGGCATTCCTTGGAGCCTTTAAGTAAAAATACAAATTATTTAATAAAATAAGCGGCACCTACCTAGAATCAACCCTATAGATTTTGATTTAATTCACCTCATTATTTACTAAAGATTCGAATTATATAAGTGTCCGTAAGTACATATTTTTGAATGGTCGAAAGCTTATAAATCGATGCCAATATTACCACAACTCAAAAATATTGACTTAGACACCCCATATATATTTTCTCCCCTCCCTCCACTGGAGGGCCTGGTGAGAGGTCCACTATTGATCAACCAAAATAAAAAATAAATTAAGAGAGAATTATCTATTTTCCAGTAAAAACGTATAGAGTGTGCCATAAAAACACATTGAAAAGGAAGAAAAAGGATTTGTCACACTTAAAAACCTAAAATGTTATACCAACCACTAAGCACAAAATCGTAAAAAACGTTAAATAAATGTTGAAAAAAAATGTTTTTTTCTAGCACAAATTTGTGTTAAAATTAAGTCAACTTTTGACATTAAAAAAACTTGTAGAAAATCCTAACGAAAATTTCATGTAAAAGCATTACCAAAAATATATTTCTTAATAACGTTAAGAAACCAGCATTTAAAAAAACCATAATTTTACTAACATCTAAATCTTTATAGCCCAAGGTTTTTAACTCGCTGGGTGATTATTTTTAATATTCAGAGACCTTTGTACAGGGTCCTTTATCATATTATATCCTTTGGAATGACGTGTTCCCCTGCACAAATTTTGAAGATTGAAAGTTTGTACAGGATGACATCCCATTGCAAAGGACATGATAATTAAAACTTTTGCTAAAATTGCGGTATTTCATCTTCAACTAATTTACCATTTGCATGTTCCAGAACACTAGGATGTTTAAAGAAAATACTGCTACAAATTTAAGTTATTTAAATTTTATAGTTAGAATTTATTTGGGTTTAGTGTAGTATTAGATTGACTTATCTCATGGTTGTATTCTTAGCCTAGGTTTTAGTTGCGTTATCTATGACTCACTATCGTACTCGGACGCGGACCTTCTAGCAGAAACCAGTAAACTCGTGAATCGAAAAAGGATAGATATTTCTCGAAAGTTCGACGACCCTATATATAGGGCCGGACATCGCGCATTGGGAGTTAGTCAGAGAAAACGAACTGTGGTAATCGCGAGATATTAACACGAAATTAATACGCCGATTTCAGTAGTGAGTTATTAGCGAGTAATTAGTAAGTTTAGGTGCGTGTTTTGTACATAATTGTCGTTGTAAACCCGTAACAATACATTGCTATATGTGACTCTATTTTACCTTACGAGTTGCGGATGGGGTACAGGGTTATTTATTCGTGTTCCAGCTTTTAAGTGTTTTTTTTTCTGTTTAATAACCGTAAGTCTTTCGCCGTAATTAAAGCTGCTATTTCAGAAGGCCTAGTCATTGGCGACCTTTGGAGCCGCAGACTGAGTATTTTTTTGAACTGGTCCTTTTATCCTTAGAATGGCCTACTGACTAACGAAGTGTACGAGATATCCGACCTGGTCATCAACGGTCTCTTAATTCTATTCTGCAAATGGAGGTCGATTGTACCGAGAGAAGTGGTCTTTGGCCAATAGTATGCTTTGAATCATATCTAAGTCATAATATGTTATGCAAAAACACCTTTATCGTACAAAGTTCCGGTGGTTTGGGATAGTAAAAGAAATGTATCTGTAAACGCGTGAAATACACTATCTGTGAACAGCGCTTGACTATTTTCTTGCTTGCTATTCATCGAGACAAGTTGTTTCGCATAACACGCTATGAATCATCAGAGATAAATACCACTTATCTCGATGATCGATCCCCATTTGCAGAATAGCCACCCAGGAAATGCCTATATGTGTGTACCGCACAACAGTTCCTAATTCACTTGTGCTCAGTACGTTAATACTCTGAGCCATTAGGAACCTAGTTCTAAAATAATGCTAAATTTAAAACGCGTAAATCCCTACGAAATTACATTTTTGACAAACTATGTAGGTTTGTGCCATTATTTAGATCTATGCAAAACTCTCTTTAGATAGACCTTTTACTTTATCCAATATTATGAGCTTACAAGAGAGCTTCCAAAACTTGAAATCTAAAGCCACCGTTAAGATGATTATTGCATTATACGGCCGAGTCTAGCAAGCTAAACTAAATAGACACTAGCGATTAAGCGAAATCTTGCCTTAATCGGATAATCTAACATATTGGTAAAGTTTCCCAATATGTAGTGTACATAAAGTAACTATGCCCAGAAACTGCCAAATGTCGTTAAGATAAAGTGGTTACGCACAAGGCCAATTGGCTATATAGGGCACAGATTTCTTAAAAAGGAAATTAATTTTGAGCCTATATGACAATTGCGTCTAAAAATCAATGCTGGGTGGAGGTCGGTCATCGCGAAGCAATTTCTGTTGGCAAAACTGAAATTCTTTAAAAAGTTGTTATAATGATAACAGTGAATTTTTCAAAACATAACACAACACACACCCAAAAAAGTAGATAATCGAAAGAAATAGGTCAGTCAAAAGAATAAGATTGAAAACACAACCGGAAATAATGGGTTAATTATAATAATTAGTGTTACCACACTACTAAAGATTTTAAGTATTTAGTAGTGATTTCTATGTATCCTCAAGTCATCTCAAGGATTTCAGTGTTGCCGACAGATTTTGTTCCGCGACAACCAACGCTAGGGGTGCTTAAATAAATATTTCACATTAGACCCCCAAAGAAATGAGCATAATTTATTAGGGGCAAACTACTGCGACAATACTTTTTTTATCGAAAAATATCCTACTCTGGCGCCATTTTTTCAAATGTTTTTAGTTGTTTTATCTGCACCATTCTTTCGCTAGGTTAACAAAGATTGTGGCGCAATATTTTTAAATCTTCCAATCTTTTTTATATTTTGGAAAAATTTTCTTTTGCGGCGCCATTTTTTCCCGAAAAGTATTTTATTTTTGTTATAATCTACAAAATATTTTCCACGGCTAGTTTTTTTTTCCGAAGCGTACTTAATATTTTTGAAATCTTTGTCTGTGGCGAAATTTTTTCGAATATTCCCGTGAAAAAAAATTAAAAATTGTCGCGAAAGTTTGCAGTGATGATCTCCATTTGCTAATACTAATACTTTTTATTATTATTATTTTTTAAACCAAGCCTTACAGAGAAAAACGATATAAACTTTGTTATAGGCCAGATAATTTCCCTTTAAATGGCGTTTATCTTATCTTAGTAGCGTTAAAATACCAGAGGTTACGTTACGCATTTGCTTTAAGCCTGTTTTCACCTCGTTGTTTCTACTTAACGTATCTTCTCTGCGTAACGTACGTTAAGTCTATGCAGTGCTGTGGCTTATAACCACGGATCAAGGTGATCGTGTTATAACCTCTAATAGCTAGGTATTTACCGTATTCTGATATCTAGGTATATTCAAATAAATTCTTTAGATAGAACGGAAAAACCCTGTACAGATTCAGTTCAGAGAACACGTTATCCGCACCAATAATCTGAATGACAATATGGCACACGGTCCGCATCCATCAGGAAAATACGACTTTTTGTATATTTTTTCGCGCCGTTTACTGTAGCGTTTCTTATTTCGTTTCGTCTTTTTCAGGACATTTCCTTGGGGTAAAATTCCGAAAATTTGACTTATTTAACCTGGTATGGAGTATACACGCACAGTGGTAAAAAGGAAGAGAAAACCAACAAGAAGAAAACTTAATAAAAGGGGCCGAGATAAAAGAAAAGCTTTGGCGGAACTCGCCATAGAGTGGAATAGTGGCTATGTATAGTTTCGTTCCATGAACCTATTGGACTAGTAATTTACGTTCCAGGTCAACGTTGTACTGTTATCGGATGGACAGTAAACCGGTTTCGGATTCCTCCCAATTACAAGATCGATCTTTTCTTGGTTTGTGTTTATTATATGCTGCACTGGAAAATTTGTATGTAAATTCTCATCCACTTTGGACATGTCAAGTTTACATCACCTGAGATAAAATCATAGCATAGATTAACATTAAATTTAAATTTGTCTGAGAAAATTACAAAAAAATTTAAATTTAGGCATTTAATAAGGAATAAATTAAATTTCACAACCAATTTTATATTTAATTTGCGATCCCACAAACATTCGCCAAATTCACAGAAAAATTGGGAATTAACACGTGACCAACTGCCGGGAAAGTCACGTAATTAATTTTTAAATTTCCAAAAAAGAAGTGAAATCCCGATTATTTTGGAAAAAATTATCTTTTGCGCATACTACAGCATCTGTTGATTTTTTTCGCAAGAACCTCTTAGTTTTTATTTCTATGGGACTGCGGCATCTTATATAATATCAAATGCGTCACAGCGTCAATCAACGGAATTTTTAAGCCAAATAATACTAACAAATGTATTAGTATTATTTGGCTTAAAAATTCCGTTGATTGACGCTCGTGTCTTGAGGACGGGTAAAAACGCAATATGCGTTGATCCGGCCTGAAAGACAGAAGAGCTGTCGTAGGTCACGGACTATAGTTTGTTTTCTTTTGTTTGTATTCGATCTTTTCATTGATCGATATGTAATAGCAGTTTTTCGCCTGCTTTTGTTTTTTGTTTCTCTCGTATCTCGGTAGATGGCGCTTCTTGCGATAGTTTTCTCACTATTTACTTACGAATAGACACAAAACCATCTAATTAACTTCGCAGGAATTGTCAAACTGACCAAGCAGTGTTCTCATAAGGACGAAACAGTTAACTGTCAACAATTATTAGGTGGAATTAGATCTTGGACCCCCGTGAGGTTAAGCTTAGCTACCCACGGAAAAATATGACAGAAACAAAAACTCCTTTTTGCCCGATTAGCCACGAAACTTGTTTGATTTTTAAATTCACGGGTACGAAATTCCACGTTTATAAGTATTTAGTTTTCAGCTTTAATCACTATATGTTTCAATTACATTTTAGTAAAATAATATGTAGCAAGTCTTAACTTTCTTAAATTACAGTTAATCACAAGGCCGTACCTAGGGGACACATCCTGGCTTTAGCTCATGTAGTAATAAATATTTGATTGTACATCTTTTTGCTTTTTTGCCCCACCCTGAGCGAGACCCTGACTACGCCCATGTGTAGACATGAATAAGTTTAAAGTTATTTGATTAATTGATTGTTTTGTTTGGAAATTAGGAAACAATTAAACTATTTTTGACACTTAGGAGGGGGACAAATGCCCCTCCCTTTCTCTCGCTCCGTACGCTCATGTTTATTTTGTTTACTATTACTATAAGGCTTATGGTACTGTCAATTACAGTGGATGTAATGAGAGCAACTATCTAATGTTAAATCGGTTATATTGACATACATATTTTCCTTCTATATATATCAGAAAATTGTCGTATATAATTAAAAATAATAAAATATAAAATTTAATTTATTGTGCTGTTTTAATTTATATAATAATTGTTATAATTAAAATCGGTAAACTAAATTATGTTTTTAAAACTTATTTCTCAAGATCATCTGAATATTTGATTATAGTTATAATTAAGAAATTTAGATTTAGGTAACTATATCAAATGCCATAAAAAGAAAATCTGTTTAATCTTATAATAATTAAACAATTTTAAACATTTAAATTTTGCCCAGTTGTACTATAAACTTACTTAAATTTAGAATTGAATGAGATAGCAATAGTAAGTATGATTTTTGCAGAAGAGTTCCCCGCAAATTTCCGTCCAATTTATTTCTTGGCATCATCATTGACTTAACGAATGTGTAAAGAACCTCTTATCTTACATAAAGGAACAAGATGTCCACTAAGCGTATATAAAGGTCCACGGAAAGTGCTGCACTAAAACTGCCGGGCTGTAAACCCAAGATAAACCCACTGCGGCGTTTACGGCCGGCTTATATCTTTATTTTTATTTTACTCATTGGTTTAGAACAAAAGTTTAAACACATTGTCTACTTTCATGGATTAGCTGTCTCGGTGTCATAATTTAGTTTTGTTTTTGCCCCCACACAATTTTTATGACCTAGATTAATAATTAGATTTATTTAAAATCAAAATCAATATAATAGTCATGTCTTTACATATGTTAAGCCTGCCAGACGTACCATTTTAACAGGACGGGCACGTTATTTGGCACTGTGTCCCATGTCCCAAAAATGTTTTCCCAAAAGTCCCGTTTTTTTGGGATCCCCTTAAAATCCTTTTCATACTTTCCCTTCAGTATTCGTTCGATCGCAGTTCGGTACGGTTGTATTGCATCGTACTTGCATGATAGTACTAACGAGGTCAAAGTCGAAGTTTGTTTTGTTTATAATAAACCTCGCGCGCGAAAAATCTGTGTTTAAAATCTGTAAACAATGTTTATTATAAATAATATATCATGTTTAAAAGCAAAAAGTGTGTAGTGTGCCATCACCTGTGAAGCTTGTTTTAAAAATTAGCGAAAAGCCCAAACAAAATCAAGACAAAATGGATAATGCCGAATTATTTCAGAAATGAAAAATGAAGAAGTTTTATATAGCGAATGGAAAAAAATCCCAAAACGAAAAAAATTTACTTAGTGTACAAGTGGATTATCTCCGAAGTCAACTGGAAAGTATGCAAAGAAAATTTGCAGATTTAGAGACAAAAGTCACTAAAAAAAAGAGTCTGGATGGACTACATTACTGATGAGGACGATCTGGCAAGAGAAACTGAGTGGATCAGACAAAAAGGAAAAGGTTGGAAAAAACGTCGAATGGATACTACACTCTCATCACCACAACAAAGCTCGGGCACTGGAGAGCCCCCCAATAAAACACAAAATGAAGAACCCCCTACTAAGGTTAAAATTATGCTCACATTTAGCCACGATGAAGATATCAACAAAATTTTTGAAATTTCCAGTATCCTTGGGATTGAAGTGGAAATAAAAGCACTAAAAACCTCAAAATTAGTCCCTCAATGCAAAAGATCTCAATCTTATGGACACACGCAAAAATATTGCGCTAAAGAACCACGTTGCGTAAAATGCACGGGGAAACATCTTACTGTAGAATGCCCCAAACCAAAAGAATCTGAGCCAAAATGCATCCACTGTGGATGCAAACATCCTGCTAACTACAGAGGATGCGTTGTTGCTAAAGAAATACAAAAATTGAAAAATAAACCTAAGAAACCGAATCTCATATCAAACGTGAGTACAAATAGACAAAACCAACAGACAAAAAACACAGTCACACAAAACTCTGTGACAAGGACATACAGCCAAGTAGCAGCAACAGCTACTATACCTGATATTAATATCAGTAGTCAAAATACTATGGAACAAACACTGCAATTAATTTCGGAGAAATTAAACAAACTTGATGAGCGATTAACTAAACAAGAAAGTAGCAATAACGGAGCTACCAATATGCCTCAAAATGGTCAGTAATCTTAGAATCCTAGCTTGGAATGCCAATGGTCTCTTGTAACATCAGCAAAACTTGCAAGTTATTCTAGACATAGAAAAAATTGACGTCTGTCTTGTGTCAGAAACGCATTTCACTAATCAGTCTCACATTAAATTTAAAGGATATAAAGTGTATCATACAACTCACCCTAGCAATACTGCCCATGGGGGAAGTGCTGTAATAATTAAAGAAAATATATCACACTATGAGGAGATGGGATATAAAACCATAAAGATTCAAGCTACATTAGTAAGTGTAAAAACCAAAACATATACATTAGTCATAAGTGCTGTCTAAATACCACCAAGGCACTTACTAAAGAAAAATCAATATCTTAATTTTCTCAGAAAATTAGGAAACCGTTTTATAATTGGAGGTGACTTTAATGCAAAAAACACCTACTGGGGATCTAGACTGACGAATTCTAAAAGAAAAGGACTTTTGCAAGCTATTAGTGAATATCAATGTGAGCCGATATCAACTGGTAAGCCCACATACTATCCAACAGATCCAGGAAAAATTCCAGATCTAATTGATTTTTTTTATAGTAAAAAATATATCTTTAAGTTTTGTAGATATAGAAGAAAGTTTTGATTTACACTCAGATCATTCACCTATTATTCTAACTCTTAGTAAAAATATAATAAAGAAAGAAGCAAATATCTCACTAGTTAATAAACTGACTGACTGGAGTAGTTTTAAACAAAGTCTGTCAGAAAAAATAAACCTATCAGTACCATTGCAAACGCCAGAACAAATCGATAAAGAAGTTGAATATTTTGTTACAAATATTCAACAACCAGCTTGGGAAAACAGTCCAAAACCAAAGAGAATTTTTAAGGGAAAAAACTATCCAAAGGAAATTAGAGACCTTATATTCGAAAAAAGGAAACTAAGAAAAAAGTGGCAGCAAAGCCGTGATCCTCGGGACAAAACAAATCTCAACAACATGACGCAGCGCATTAGGCGAGAAATTCTAGTAATAAAAAATGAATCTATTAACCATTTTCTCAATGAACTTACAGATGATAAAAATTCCGACTATTCCCTTTGGAAATCAACTAAAGATTTTAAAAGACCAATTATGCAAATTCCACCCATACGAAAATCTAATAACCAGTGGGCAAGGAGCAACGAAGAAAAAGCAGATATTTTTGCAAGTCATTTAGAAAAAACATTTCAGCCCCACGAAGCACCAGATGAACACTTTCATTTAAATGAACCCCATCAAATCGAAGACCATATTAAGCTTACATCACCAAAAGAAATAATAATATAAATCAAAAATATTAATTCGAAAAAAGCCCCAGGGTATGATCTTATTAACGGAGTAGTCATAAAACAACTCCCCAGAAAAGCTAGCGTAAAACTATGCAACCTAATTAATGCGTCTTTTAGGCTTAGGTATGTACCTAAACTGTGGAAAGTTGCAGAAGTTATCATGATTCCAAAACCGGGAAACCACTCCATGACGTGTCATCTTACAGGCCAATATCTTTGCTGCCAATTATATCCAAGCTCTATGAAAAATTATTGCTTAAAAGAAAAAAACCCATCTTAGAAAGACAAGAAATTATTCCGTCTCATCAATTTGGTTTTCGAGATAAGCATTCCACGATAGATCAAGTACACAGAATTACTAATATAATAGAAAAAGCACTAGAAGAGGGAAAAGTTTGTTCTGTAGTTTTTCTAAATGTAGCACAAGCATTTGACAAAGTGTGGCATGAAGGCCTTAATTTTAAACTAAAACGGTTTCTGCCAAAACAATATTGGGATATTTTGGAATCATATCTGATAGAGATTTTAGAGTAAAACAGGATGACTCATACTCAAATTTAAGAGAAATTCAAGCAGGCGTGCCCCAGGGTAGCGTACTAGGCCCATATCTATACTTATTATTCACTTGTAATATCCCAAAACCAGAAAATTGCCACTTAGCAACATTTGCCGATGATACTGGTTTATTGACAGTAGAAAAATCTATTGAAAAATGCATAGAAAAACTTCAGGTCGCAGTCACCCAAGTTCACAGTTGGACCACAAAGTGGCGAATAAAATTAAATGAAACCAAATCAATTCATGTTGATTTTACAAACAAAAATATAAATCACATACAAATTACAATTAACAAAATTCCCGTACCATATTCAAATCAGGCAAAATATCTAGGTATGACACTTGATGCCAAACTGCGCTGGAAAGCACATGTTAAGAAAAAAAAGAAGAACTTGAGATAAGGTATAGAAAAAAAAATTGGCTAATTCGAAGGAAGTCCAATTTAACAATTCATAATAAGTTACTGCTTTATAGACAAATACTGAAACCAGTATGGACATATGGTATTCAACTATGGGGTTGTGCTAAAGAGAGTAACATTCTAGTTGTACAGAGATTTCAAAATAAAGTATTAAGAAAGATTGTGAATCCACCTTGGTATGTTCGAAATAGTGACCTTCATCGAGATCTAAAAATCGAAACTGTAGCAGAGACTATAAAAAAGTACGCAAAAAGCCATGAAGATAGACTCCATCGGCATGTGATTGTGGAAGCAATTCAGCTTCTAGACAATACTATGCTAGTTCGAAGACTAAAAAGAGTGAAGCCGTTTGAGCTAGTAAACTAAGTGTATTACACATAAAACAAAATAATGCTATAAACACAACACAATTGTGAGTTACAGACTAAACAAAGCGGGGAGAACTGTTGAGTGAACGCTATGTTTAAATCTGACTTTTCTAGTAAATTAAGTTAAAACAAAATTGCTAATTAGTCTTACTGACTAGATTGTAATACAATAAACACAGTGTGTTTGACAAATAAAAAAAAATGCTTTCCCTTATTCTTGCAAAAATTACATGTTTGAATTCTCAAAAATCTTTTTGGGTACGCTTTTCTATAAAAGGATATGTCATTTCCATTTTAGGATTTAGATTTAATTTTTTTTTACAATTTCTCTAAAAAGAAACAATCCACAAAAAACAACAAATATAATGAATTAACGAAAACAAAATCATTCATTGAATGACGTAGGTACAAACTTTTAATTTAGAATTATCAGGGGCAAAGTTATAATGTTTTTAATCACAATACACAGGGGCGGATTTAGGAATTTCATTTGGGGCGGAAATTTTTGCATGTTGCATAGTGACCAGGGGGAATGGGACAATACGCCGCCGCGCCGCTTACTTACGGCCACTATTTTGCCCCCGGGCCAACTCGTGCTGGCGGCCAACCCGATTTGCCGCCGGCCAACTCGCTGTCGGCCCCATTTTTCGCCGCGCCAACCCGCCACCATGAAACCTCGCCGTCGCAGAGAGGGGCCAAATGGAGCTAATGTCGGAAATAATTATTTAAACACCCAAAATATTAGAAACAAAAATAATGTGTATTGGTTATTGTGATATAGGTTAAAATACACCTGTTTAATATTTTATAAAGCTTTAATATTTGTTTTTTTACAGGGTGATTTAAAAATAGATTTTTTTAAAATAAATTTAAGTACTTTTACAAAAAAAAGTAATTAAGACTTAAACATTTATTAAAAATGAGTTTAAAAATTCTACATTTTATAATATTTCAAAAGTCTGAAATCACCTTTTTTTTTAACTTGGAGAAAAAATCATAGACACGTCAATTTTGAAATAGGAAGAGGAGTCACCTAAAAATACTATATTGTACAGAGTGTCCTCAATAAGACATATGCATACATATTTTTTTACTTATATTGCATCTAAAAACTAATTTTACCATTTTCTAAAAAAAAGGAATTTAATGTAAAGGCTTTTTGGATAAAAGTTGTTTATTTTTTGCTTGCATTTTGCTATTCTCTACATACAAAATTAGGTTTTGTATTAAAGATCATTGTAAAAAAATGACATAAGGGCAAAATTTATGTTAAAATAAGACCTATTAATATTATTTTGTGCACACACTCCACACATGTGTAATTGTTTTGCTTTCTAACATTGTTTTATTTATATTAACTTTAAACAAGAAGTAAAATTAAAGAAAGAAAAATTACAAAAATTCTCCATAAGGCCTGTGTAAACTAGTGCGTGGTCCTTTGATAATCCACTTAACCCTTTCCAAAACAAAGATCTGTCAAAATGATATTTTTGAAAAATTTTCGGGTACCTTTCCTAAGTTAAAAATACGAAAACGGCAAGTTTGTAAAAGTTTTGGTTCAAAATTTGACTTTCGAAGATTTACCCTCCCCCCACTCCTTTTAACTAATGTAACTGTAACCGCTACCATAATTCACTTGGCTTTCTATAGGCATAAAAAGTTGTTTATATCAATTTGATTAAAATCATTTATTTTAAAATATTTTCGAACGAAGCTTTTCTTAATTTTTACGCGTCCGTCATCTTTAAATTTAATGAGTTAATCAAATTGATGTTAAAAAACTATCAATCAAATTTTTAGTTAATTAAACACTTTTTATTTAATAAAAATTCGTTAATAAACAAACAAGTTTTATATTTAAGATGTATAGTTAGGCACTTTATTTTTAATATTAAAAATCTCAAAAAGGCGCAAGAAAGCGCAGCCAAAGATAAAAAACTTCTGAAAGTCTGAAAATGTACTGAAAAGGTCAGAAAATGTCCTAAAAAAAGTTTGGAGCAACCCTGAAAATGTTTTTGAAAAGTCTGAAATAAAGGTCCTGCAAAAGTCAATTCAAGGAAATTCAATTCAGAAATCTATTAATGGTTTTACAAAGTTGGGTACATAATTATAATAATAAGTGGCGGCATTCAATTTTCTAGTGGAAAATTATGACCACCATTCATTCTATTTTATTACAGCCACTCAAAAATGTGGTCGCCATCCCGATAACCATTTTTGTCTTTATAAAAGGTTTTAACAATACATCTTTTAAACCAACCTAAAGATTTATACTTTGGTGTAAAATTTATTGTCAACACCAATTTCAAAAAAATTGTAGTTTTCTAAATGTCTTATAAAACTTTTTATATACAATTAAATTCGATTAGGGATTAATGTAACAGGTTTACAAAATAAAAGTAATAAAAATAAAATTCTTCCGTGTCTTTGTTTGCCACTTTTATATTTTGTATTTTTTTTCTAAAACAACCATTTCATAATATGGTGTTTACCAACTAGGTTCTGAAAAATGAAATCAAAGTGCTGGAAGGTATCAAATAATTCGCTGGAAAGGCAAAGAGGCGTATCTCAAATTTAGCCATTTTACATAAAATAAAATAAAATATTGCGAATGGCGTTCAAAAATTCACAACAGTGGATAGTTATTTTGAGAAGTTACTTTTTGACGTGAGAAATAGTATTTATAAAATTATAGACTTTTGAAATTGTTTGTTGTCAATTTCATATATTTGCGTGACTACGCCTAATCGGTAAGTTACCATGAATCAGTGTATTGTTAAAAAAAAAAAATTTTATAAAAAATATTTATTTAACTAACATACGATGTGAAAAGCTGTTTTATCAACAATATAAAAAAGATTTTAAAAAATGGAATCAAATGAAACTACAAAGGTTAACTAAAACAAGCGGTTTTACCGACAAAAAAAATTCAACAAAATATAACACAAAATGTATAGCAGAGTACGATTAAATAACTAAGCAGCTCATGTGTAATTAATAACAATTTTAGTAATGTAAAATAGCGCTACAAAACAATAATACGATGTTTACGCGGTCTGTCAGAAGCACGGTTCGAAAACGACTACTGCCTCTAGTGGCAATATCCTAAACTAAACACAACCATATACATATGAGTTAAACACTAATGCCTATTTCTACTCATATAAGTATTACCTAGTCATGATAAACACAGAAGTGGCTTTATCTCTAACACGCCCCTGCAATTCTGTGTTAATGCGTTTAAATACTATTCCTGCGCTTCTTAAAAACTAAATCCTAGTCTCTTAAATTAAAAGAACTAATGTGAACCATTAACAACATTCAGTAATTCTCTAAAATATTTATATTTTGTGATTGCTAATGGCTTTGTAAAAATATCTGCCTGTTGTTGATTTGTACTCACATATTTCAAAACAATTTTACTATCATGTAAATAATCTCTGTTTTTAGAGTTGAGGCCATCTTAATGCATGATTGATTATCCTCATAGATTGTTATTGGATAAACAGTCACATTAAGGATTTCTGAAATCATTTGTGCCAAAAATAAATTTTCTATAACACAACTTGTCAAAGCAATGTATTCACTCTCAACACTTGATAATGTCACGATATTTTGTTTTTGAGATTTCCAATAAACAATATTTTTGTTAAATTTTATCAATAACCCTGTTACACTTTTTCTATCTATTCGGTCATTTGTATAATCAGAATCTACAAAAGATATTAAATTTTGACAAGAATTTTCATTTTAGTAAACTTAATTCCAAAATTTTCAGTTTGTTTCAAATATCTTAAAACATTTTTCAAATAAATCCAATGTGACTCATCATAGCAATTTTGAAACTAGCTGAAAAACGAAACGCTAAAACTTAAGTCTGGTCTACTTCCTAACATAATATACATTAGGCAGCCAATAAGCTCTTTGTAAGGAAAATTATCATTTTTGTTTTTTTTTTCATTATTCAAAATTTCCTGAATTTTAGGTTGTAGCGGCACATCAGAATCTTTGCATTCATTCATATTAAATTTCTTTAAAACCTTTTTGATTAAACTTGTTTGACTTATAAAGAGCTCATTGTCATTTCTCTTCTCAATTTCGAGTCCTAAAAATGTCAACTTTTTGTTGGTGTATTCTTTAATCTTAAATTTTTGACTTTTAAGCACTTTTTGATCAACTCACGATCCTGTAGGCTTTTAGAAAACAAAATAATAAGTTCCATTGTTACAATATAAACATGGATCTTTTATGAAGCGCTGGAAACCTAGTGAAATTAAAGATTCATGAAAAACAGAGTTCCAACACTTGGAGGAGCTTGTTTTAGCCCATACAAGGATTTAATTAATTTACATACCAGATTTGGGTTGGTACCTTCCCAGCAAGCACAAACGTTGATAGGCGGTCCTGCGATGTTCTTTTTATATCAACTTTTTGACATAACTAATTATCATTGGGTCAATATGACACAAACAGCCTATCGTGAGTTTAAAAAGTACTGCAAAAATAGCAGTTCGATGTTATTGTAAAAAATCGCGGTAATATCAAAGTTTTATAACTCAAAGATGTACTTTGTAAATTACGAGGAACTTACATGTAAAGCCAAATGTCCGCAACATAGCGGTAGGCAGAAACATCTTTACAACATATCATTGAGACTTTAGTTTTGTCATTAAGGGAGAAGATATGTTGATTATCTATCGCGATGTATTTTTTGCATTATGTAAGACTTACATGTAAAGCCATATATTCGCAACGTAGCGATAGGCAGAGACATCTTTACAACATATCATTGATAGATCAACTTGAGATGTCGCATGTAAACATATTTGTTTCATGACAGAGAAGAAGAAAGTGGTATTAGCCGCACCCACTTTTTTTTAACCTCGGCGTCTTTTTTGTGTGTGTTTTCATGGGGCTTCGTGTTTTTGGGAGGTTTTCGAAGTTGCTTGGTGTGGAAGCTGCCGTGATTTTTTTTCATCGTCTCGTCCATCGGGTAGTGGTAAGTGTTTTTTTCTAATGTATAAGGCATTTAAAAACGTGTCGCCTAGGCATCGCCGAAGATTAAGGCAAAAGATTTGGACTGGGGTTTTTGAAGGGGGTATTTCAAAGGGTTTTCACAAAGGTTCAGCATTCATGAAATCAAAAACATCTGAGGTAAGCTCTAAGCAAGCAGAAGAAAAAGGATATGTTCCTAATGCAAGTTTGGGGCTTAATTTAGATGGTTTTGATGATCATGTGCACATGGAATTAGGGGGTCTCTGAGATTTTCCAAGGGGTTGTGGATAAGGATAGGCAAGGGGTGGCCGGTGAAAAGCAAGGGGTGACTAACAAAGAGCAAAGTGTGTCTGATAGTAGGCGAGAGGGGGTAAACAAGAATTATTGTTGTCTTCAATCTAATGATCAAAGTTTTGTTAATAAAGATTTGTTTGTAAGCGATTTAAGATCATGGGCTATTGATTTTCATGTACAGTTAAACTCTATACCTACGTAAGTTTTTTTCAGGCTAAGAATCTACTAAGGACAAGAAAGTCCACGACCCAGTGGCGTATCCAGGTGTATCAGAGTTTTGCATATTCATTCATTAACTTAAGGCAGCTACTCCACAATGAAATCAATGACAACAGACTGGAAGCAGCTCTCAATGGTTGACTCATGTGGTAGATTGGTAATAATGATGCCGTTTACGATGGTGAAATCAAAAAAATAATCAAGCATCACATTTTCGAGTTTTTTCAAAAACACATCATTTTTAAAAAAAAATTAGCACCCTTTATTTTAATTTTTTTATTGGTCTTTAAATTCTATACAAAAATAGTTTTTGTATTTTTTCCCAAAGCCAAAAATAATGAAGATATTTAAAATTAAAAATTATGCAAGTACTGAAATTTTATTTGGTAGAAAACAGTCTAAGTGTAATTTTGAATTTGGAATATCTTTGTTATTTTTAACTTTATGACAAACATTCAAACACTATTTTTGTTTCGAATTGAAAGGCCCTTACAAAAAAAAAATTAAATACAGGTTGCTCTATTTAAAAAATAAATAAATATGTTTTTTGAAAAAACTCGAAAACGCGATGCTCGAATTTTAATTTTAATTTGGCCATCTTAAAGAGCAGCAAAAGTTCTACTAGTTTGCCAGTTTAAACTTTTTTTTATCTTTAATAATAAATTTAGCAATGGTGGACACTTAACTTGGAACACCCTATATACAGGGTGTCCCGAAATTAGACGTCATTATTTTAACCACGTATTTTACAACCAAAATAGAGAAAAAAGTTTATATAAGCTATGGTCCAAATTTGCTCTGTTTCCGAAATACAGTTAAAAAATAAAAATCGATTTTTTTAAATATTATGAAGTTTTAAACTTATTATTTTCAAATATATTACCCAAGGCTTTTTTGGGATGCAAAACTCGAATATAGAAACCTATTTAGTATGGCCGTTAGAGGCCGCTTCACACTGCAGTTCTGTTTACTTTAAAGGACCATAACTTTTTTTTCAGTGTAATTTTTATTTTTTTGTTAAAAACATAATTTTTTAAGCATTTCACATCAAAAAAAGTACTCTTCTTAAAATTCGTTAAAGTAAGCCGTTTTAAAGATTTTTCGATGTTTGTTGCCGCATCGGAATAATCAAATTATTTTAATAAAAAAATTAAAAAATTTAAAACAGTAAGCAAATTAAATTATTATTTTAGAATAATCGATTGGGCACTATTAGTTAATTGACCAAATTTCATCCTTAAATGTCACAAAAAATAATTTTTGCCAAATTCATTAGAAATATTCCAGTGAAGAAGTGAACCTTCTTAGCTGAATATTGTTTACGAAATTACTTTCTTAACAAAAAACGTAAGAAAGTACACTGAGAAAAAAGTTACAGTCATTTTAAACCATCAAAAGTGCAGTGTGAAGCGCCCTCTAACCGCTATAGTAATAATGTGTCCACATTCGGATTTCGCATCTTAAAGAATCCCCATGCAGGTATCAACTTTAAAAACAATACATTGAAAACTGTGCAAAATATTTAAAAAAATCGATTTTAGTTTTTTAAATTTAACACCCTGTATCTCGGAAACGAAGCAATTTTGGAACATAGCTTATATAAAATTTATTATCTATTATTATTTTGGACATAGAATACATGGTTAAAATATTGACGTCTAATTTTGAGACACTTTAAATGTATCTCATACGCCGGTGCACAACCTTTATTATAATTTGACCAAAGACTGATTAATTCTATTTTATTATTAAAACTATAAAAAGTACAAAACTGCCCTAGTAGGTTTTTGGTAACTTATCAGGAGAGCGTTTTCTCTAAAATATTTTGTCATTTAGCTAACGGGAAATAATAAAAATGCGTAGGCTATTATCGCGAAACCGTAACCGTTTCAAAAATGCAATAATTTTTTAAAACCTAGTAACGTTGCCAGATTTTGCAAAACTAGGGCAGAAAAGTAAAAGTCATTAATGTTAAGTATTAATTTATTAAATTTATATTTTTAACGCTCCAAAGTTAATGTGGCACTATGTTACACGACAGGAAATATAGGACTCACAATCTATATCTTTGAGAAAAATTAAAAACCTATATTTTTCAAAACATTGTTTTTAAGCTTGTATATATTTTAAATGCATAATGAAGACAAATAAACAGTTAAATATTTAAGAATTTTTTTGAAACTAAATTAACTTTTTGGGTGGGAGTAAGAGGCCATATAAGTATATTACCTCTGGAATGTTAATACCAAATAAAAGTAGTTAAAAAATGTAGATTAGATAAAGTTTATTTGTTTCTGTTCAAGTTAATATATATATATATATATATATATATATATATATATATATATATATATATATATATATATATATATATATATATATATATATATATATATTATTAATAAATACAATTTATTAAAAGTTTACTTGTGGTGTATTTATTTTAAAAACACTGACTGGGACGATTCGTCACGGTTGATTTGTCGCGAAGGACTGTTCTGGGACCAACCGGCTTGGAGGCGAAAAGTTTTTGCTGCGAATCAGCCGCGGAGAATCATGTTTGCCAATGCTTTTTAATGAAATAAATATTTTATAAGTAAATAAAATAAATATTTAGGTATTTATAAATATAAATATTTATTTTATATATTAATAAAATAAATATTTATTTTAATAAAAAGCATTGGCAAACATGATTCTTCGCGGCTGATTCGCAGTCAGAACTTTTCGCCTGCAATCCGTTTGGTACAGAAAATTCCTTCGAAGGCAACGGACAGACACGTTCTCGAGAATATCCTATAGGATATTCTCGGGAACGTGTATGTCATGATGCTTTTTAACGTTGATATCACGTTGCCTTTTAACGTTGATGCCACGTTGCCTCTTAACGTTGACGTAACATATGCAAGAACATCTAGAGAAAGTACCATGTTAACTTCTTTGCGACGTTATTTAGTAATATTGCACTGTTTCATCATATCAACTTCTTTGTTATGTTATTTATGGATAAAATAAATGCAGAAATGAACTTTAAATCGCGTCAACGTCTCTATAATGTTATTTAGTGATAAAATTAATAAACTTCTCCCTAATGTTATTTAATGACAAACCTATAATGTCTCAATGATATGTTGTACAGATATTTCACCCTACCGCTATGTTGCGGACATTTGGCTTGACATGTAAGTGCCTAGTAATTTACAAAGTACATCGCTGAGTATATTTTATATCTCGCAGTTACAATACAGTGATATTACTGCAATCTTGTTGTGCTTGCTGGGTTCTAATCCTTCGGGCTGATACATGTACACTGGTTCTTTCAATGTTCCATACAAGAATGCTGACTTAACATCTAACTGCATTACATGATAATCATCTTGCACATACAAAGATAACAAGACACGAATGGTCACCATTCTGGCGACAGGCGCATACACCGCTTAAAGCACTTTGACGAAATCCACGTGCAACAAGCCTTGCCTTTTTCACGATTTCACCATTCACTTCTTTCTCTTTAAACACCCATTTCGAGTCTATCATTTTCACATTTTCAGGTTTTTCATCAATTTCGATGTTCCATGTTCCATTTTCCATTAATGAGTCTAATTCTTCTTTGATTGCTTTTTGCCAACCTTTATCATCTTTAGCTTCCTGGTATGACTGTGGTATTTCTGAGTGTAAATTTCCAGCTTACAGAGCTGTTATCATATTTGCCTCATCATCTTCTATCTCTGTTTCATAGTCATGCAAGTATTGAAGGTTTTCTTACAATTCTTTGACTTTTTCTACCTTAATTTTCTACATTTTTCTTGTTTTTCCTGTGTCTTTCTTGGTGTGGTTTGAGTTCTATTTTTTTTCAATTTCCACTTTATTTTCTCTGTCTTCATACAATCTCATCTCATTAAAGAGTATGTCCCTTGTATGCACTACTTTTCTCTCTGTCGGATGGCACAGTCTGTACCGGTTGTCGGCATAACCAATCATTATCATTTTCTTACTTCTTTTGTCTAGTTTTGAGTGTCTGTCCTCTTTTGGTATTAGGTTGTAGGCAACACAACCAAACAACTTAATTTTGTCCATATTTGGTTTATATCCATACCAAATCTCAGCGGGTAGTTTCTTATCATGTAATGAAGAAGTCTCAGTTCTGTTTAGCAAATATACTGCTACTCCCCAAAATTCCTTATCAAGTTTTGAGTCATACAAAATGCATCTGGCATTTTCAAGTGGGGACTAGAGGTTATTCTCAATAAGAGAGAGTATATATGTATCGGTGAAATGAAACAGGATCTAATCTTAAATACCGGGCAGCGAATTCAGTTCTGTGATGAGTATAAATACTTAGGTATAAAAATTACAGCTGGCGGAAAACTAGACAAAGCTATAAAAGATCGAAACGTACAAGGAAGAAAAGCAATAACTTTATTAAACGGAATAATTTGGGACCAAAGTATATCAAAACATAACAAAAAGCTTATATATAACACCATTGTAAAAAGTATTATTACATATGGCTCAGAAGTATGGCCAATCAAGGATAGAACATAAAAAATGCTTTCCGCTACGGAGATGGACTATTGGAGAAGTGCAGCAGGGAAATCAAAAAGAGAAAGAGTTACAAATCAAAGAATAAGAGAAATTATGACAGTGGGGGAACGTCGAGGGGTCATCAGCTTTCAACAGTACTGTACAAATTTCACAACAGGACCCGACAGTACCACGACAGGACCCAACAGTACGCGACAGGACCTGACAGGACCCAACAGTACTCAACAGTACTCGACAGGACCCGACAGGACCCAACAGTACCCAACAGGGCCCAACAGTACTCGACAGTACACGACAGGACCCAACAGGACTCGACAGTACTTAACAGGACCCAACAGTACTCAACAGTACTCGACAGGACCCAACAGTACCCAACAGGACCCAACAGTATTCGACAGTATACGACAGCCCAAGTAACACAAACTGGACAATATAGTTTAAAAGCAAAAACTTTGCTGTGAAAGTGTTGTCAGAGCTTAGTTTTTGCTGTAAAACAGCTAGTTGTGGTTTAGAAATTATTTTAGCTATAGAACCTCTCTGATAGCAGGTGTTTATGGGTGAAATGGCTTTTGATGTAATATTATACAGGACTTGCTCTTTTAAAGTTAGATAATTGCTAATAAGAATGCTAAAATTTAGCTAGCTAAATAACATAAATTTTAAGCTCTTATTCCTATTATTTAGCTAGAAAAAGCAACAATTTAGCAATTTTGTATTTTAAGCTGTTTTTTACAAAACTTTTGAACAGCCCCCAAAAATGCTTGGCCAGAAGATCAGTGCGATTATGACTGTTGAAAAAAGGAGATTTATTGTCATGCCTGATCCAAGGTTCGTAAAGAAACCGGTTGTGTGGTAACTCCCAGGCAATGACGCGGCATTTTGCCTGTTCCACGGTCAATAAAGAAAGACCTATACGTTACATTATGAGAGAAAGAGACATAGATCTATTTAAAAGCCGAAAAAATACCAAAATTTATTACAAAATTTAATCATTTAAAAATTTATGATACAAATTCCAATAGTTTTATAAATATCAGATTCAGGACACGATTATAAATACTTTTCCTACTCTCTTGTTCAATTTAATGAAATTTTTTACGCCGAACTCTAAAGCAAACTAGCCACATATTGGTTTTTTTTTTGGTGGGTAGGAAATAACTAAAACTAGATTTTTTTGTGTAAAATTTATTCAAAAAAATTTAAAAAAAAGGAAGTTAAAATGACTAAAAGTCAATAAGGCAGTAAGGGAAGATTCATAAATTACATAACGCAAAGAATCAGGATATTTGATCACCCCTACAAAACGCATTTTCAAGAAATATCATAAAAAATACATCGACTGTAACGCAAAGCTAATTTTCCTTCCCTCCTGCTTGAGCGTTATACAGAGTGTTCCAAGTTAAGTGTCCACCATTGCTAACTTTTTTATTATTAAAGATAGAAAAAAGTTTAAATTGGCAAACTAGTAGAATTTTTAATGCTGTTTAAGATACTTAAATTTTTTAAAAATAGAGCATCGGTTTTTGGTGTTTTTCAAAAAACATTTAAAAAAATTTATATATCCTGTATTTTATATTTTTGTCTGATAGGCCTTTTAATTCTAAACAATTTTTTTGAAAAAAAATTTTGCCTAAAGTTTAAAATAATAACGAAGAAATTTTAAATTCAAAATTTTAATTAACAATAAAGTATTTTAATTTTAGTTGGTAGCAAGTAGCCTAAGCGTAATTTTGAATTTGGAATATTTTCGTTATTTTTAACTTTGAGAAAATAAATCAAATATTTAAAATAAATTAACAGCAATATTATTTTCCTCAATTTTTACAAAATTTTTAAATTATTATTTTTTTAAGTTTAATTTTTTTTCATGAAGAGGTAGGTATGCCGTGTAATAGGTACATCATTTAAGAACTATTTTTAGCATCAGGCGCCTTAAAAACAGCCAACAACATTGAGTATTTTTTAAACTATTAGTAATTTTCTATGTGTATATAAAGTTCATTTCATAACCTTTGTCCTGGCCTATACTGATTGTGATGATAACTATCAAAAAGTTATCTTAAAAATTATGTGTTGGTAGCAGATATCAGATTCATTATAGAGAGAAAACCCATACCCCCCAAGGTCTATGTCCCAGCTCCCCTTGTAACCTTGTATGACCCACATTGTATGGGTAGAAAACAACCGACACAGGAAAATTTGTGTTTGTTAAAATTTTTAATCATATTTAAAAACTCACCAGTTCTTTTAGTTAGTTTTTAATATATTTATAGTAAGAACGTAATAGGTATTTAAACACACGACGAAAAGACCCAAAATGTACAAAATTTCCTCGCAAAAGACGAAATTTCGATATAAACAGCGTTTGACTGCTGATTTCTAGCAAAACTGTGACGTAGCCCTGACGTCACGGCCCGGCCGCCTAAACACCGAGTTACGCAACCGGTTTGTTTACGGACCGTGCCTTCTGTTTGTTGTTTTCTTTACTAACGTAATCTCTGGTTGTGTGTTGTGTTTTTTGTTTAATCAAGCAATTTGGTGTTTTTTTAAACAAATGTCCACTCACAGCCATAAAAGATAGTTATTTGCCCATCTTTTAGAGTATCCCTTTATCTTTGACAGGGAACTAAAGTTGGGTAAACAGTGACTGGTTTCTTGAAACCCTGGTGCGATGCCTTGTCAGGGGGCACACAATGAAGCCATTACAAGGGGTTCCTGCCTGGTACTTCAGTCTGTCTGTTTTTTGTTGTAACTCAAGGGCTGGTGTATATCACAACATAATGCACCATGGACAAACATAATGCTTGATTTTGGTACATTGGTCCTCCATTTTTCTGCCTGCTTTGCATTAATAGATGATATATAATTAAGCACTAACTTTGTCATCATTGTGCACTATGTGAGCTGCCGACAGCAAGTGTACAAATTTTTTAGTAAGTACTGTAGAATTGGTTTAACTTAGCACATAATCAGGCCAGGCTCTCAAAAAGGTATGGACCCACTTGTGTAACCCATTGTATTGGGCCCTCTAATAGTTGAATAACTAAATAAATAAATTTCTTGTTTTTATTTACCTAGTTACCTTAATAACAAAAATTTCCTCTACCTATTCCTACTAAGGCCTGCCTTGCCAGTGGTGATCCCAGAGAGGATGGAGGCAATCACCTCTCCCCCTTTTTCTAGAGAACTTTAAATACAAAGGGCACATTCTGGTGTATTACATAACTGAGTTAAAAACTATTTTGGTAATTGTGTAATAAATATGGTTTCTCAAGAATTTCCATTTATTTTAAAGAATGTATTTAGAAAAATCCTTCTTAGAGGTACAAAAAACTTTTATTTTGGCATGTTAGAAAAAAAAACATATTTTTGTAAAAGAGAACCATATAATTTTTTAAGTCTATACAATGTATGTTCAAAAAATCTAAATTGTCATACACATTTGATACAATGGTGTATTGAATTGAATTGAATAAATCTTTATTAGCCAATCATGCTATTTCAAATTACAAACATTAATATAAAAACATAGATTTAAATGTTAATACATTCACCGCTATTTCTATAACAATAATTCCAAACTTATTATTTTACATTCATGGGGGTTGGGGAGGCAAGAGGGGCCCCTTTCTTATTAGATTTTTTTAGATTATGAATATGCATAATAGCACCAAGGTAACCCCCAGGCCTGTCGTAAGAGCTAACTAAAGAAACCTTGACCCATGGGTAGTCTGGTAACGGACAAGCTTTGACCAGTAGGTAAAAAAATATAGATATCACGGGGATGGGTTAATCTGGTGATTCTCTGAATGGATTTGGTGATCTGACTATTAAGGAAATCACCACATACACGGTATATGGAGTGCCTATTTTGAACTAACAGCTAGTGCAGGCACATTGTGGCTCTCCGTACCCTGTTGATTATGTCAAAAGGTATGGTATATGGAGTGTCTATTTTGAACTAACAGCTAGTGCAGGCACATTGTGGCTCTCTGTACCCTGTTGATTATGTCAAAAGGTACACCAGTGCTCTAAGGCTATAATTATGGCATTATGTGGTATATCATGATGACTAAGTTTCTGGCCTAAAATATATTTTGAAGTCTACTGGTTTCTATTTACTAGATAGAATTTAAATTGTTATCCGAGTCATACACAGTAACTAAACAGCACAACATACCCAGAAAGGCATGCCTACGTGCCAGGTTAGATCCTTTAAGGGTGCTAACCGCCACTACCGTACATCCATGGTAATAAAGCAAAGATGTTTAATTCCCTGTACATTATATAATTTAATTTTAATAATTATAAAAAAAAAATTGTTTAAAATGAGTAGGAGTCAATTGCAAGCAGACCCCCTTTTTGGCTTCCTTGCTGACTGGGGCTCCCTGGTGGTCCAGATAGGAGAGTTGTCTGGAATTTAACGGTGTCAGATGTGGACTGTAATTTTAAGGGAATAAGGTCATAGGCTAAGCTGGTACAAGGGATTCTGAAATGGTCTAGTTTACCTTCTAGGTTAGTGTAGCAATAAACAAATGTATGTAAGGTAAAAATAATGCATTTTCACTTACCATTTTTATACAGGAAGCGGAACTCATGGGAGGACACGCTGTTAAACCGTGCTTTTTGCACCCACATGAATGTGGTAGGAGAGTCGCTAACACGCGTGTATTATCGTTCGAAGGCGAAACGGTTCTCTGTGTTGCAGCAGATATCGCTACTGCGTTCATTCTCCCACATGTCGCCCAGTGGCGTCGTTAATCCATAGGCGTAGGAGAAACGGGAATAAGTAGGAGGGAATGAGATTACGAAGGTCCATATTAAAGGAACTAGGAACCTTAGTAATTCAAAATGCATTTTATGTAAAGTAAATTAATTATAGCAAATTGTAATATTTGCCTCTAAAACCGCGGGAGTTTCAAATGCAAATAACCCAGTAATTTTAAGTACTTAATTAGTTAATTAATACTAAATAAACAAAAAATAGAAAATGCTCTAGTGAATCACCAAATAGCCTAATTCGAACCAATTTGGTAAATTATAGTAAAAAGAACATATTTACAAAAAGGAAGGCGGGACGAACCATTTCCCACCCCCCTGAGAATGCCCAGGGGCATTTCAGAGAGTTTAATTTGTAGGCAGGGCGCATAGTTTTACCAAAGGCCGTTTGTAGGTACCTTTAGTAGTCTTTACAATAGCAACCCGTGGAACATTATCAGAACCTTTAATAAGGTCTTCAATGCGGCCTAGGGGCCAATCCAATGGAGTGGAATTTTCATCTTTGATCAGTACCATAGTACCAATATCAATGGAAGCAAGAGGTTGGTGCCATTTGGCTCGCTGTTGCAAAGTGTGCAAATATTCGCGATGCCAGCGAATCCAAAAATCGCGGTGCATTCTTTGCAACAGTTGCCACCTGGACAGCCTGTTTAACGCAATATCGCAGTAGTTTGGATCGGGTATTGTACCTGGAGGCCTCAAATTTAAAAAATTATTAGGAGTCAAGACCGCCAGATCAGTAGGATCGGTGCTTAAGACACATAAAGGACGTGAGTTCATTATGGCTTCAACTTGGGTTAAAACCGTATTTAATTCCTCATAGGTGAGTATTTGATTTCCAACTACCCTGTGAAGATGAGTCTTTAAAGATTTAATGTTTGATTCCCAAATGCCTCCCATGTGGGGAGCAGCAGGTGGGTTAAAAGACCAAACTATACCTTCCCCCTTCACGCAATCAGAAAAAATTTGTCGCAAGTATTTTTCAGAGGCCACGAAGTTGGTCCCGCAGTCTGAAGAGATCTTTGAGCATAGTCCTCTTCTAGCTATGAAGCGGCGCAGAGCAGCCAGAAAGGCTTCTGATGTCATATCAGAGACTAACTCTAAATGCACGGCTTTAACAGCGCAACAGATAAATAAACAGACATATGCTTTCATGGTTTTTGCACCTCTGGTCCGACCAAGAGTAATCGTGAACGGACCACAAAAATCTATACCTACATTTTCGAACACCTTTGCTTCGGAAACTCTAAATTTCGGTAGGTTACCCATAGGGGGTTGAAGGGAGTTAGGTTTAGTTTTCCAGCAAGTATGGCAAGAACTTAAAACTTTTCTCACTACCTTTTTAGCAGACAATACCCAGAAGTTTTGCATTAGTAAAAAAGTTGTGGTCTGTATACCACAATGAAGATTGCTGCGATGCAAATCTAAAATCAGTAATTCAGTGAATTTTGCACTAGAAGGCAAAAGAATTGGAAATTTTTTATCGTATGATAAATTTGAATGGCATAAACGGCCTCCAACACGAAGCAAATCGTAGCTTTCATTATGCAAAAATGGACATAATTTTTGAAAAGCTTTTGGAAGCTGTTTCTTATCTTTTAGTAATTCAATTTCTTTTTGGAAAGAAAAAGATTGTACGCATTTCGAAATAAAAAGTAAGCTTTTGTAGTAATCCTGATTTGTAAGGTAATCAGTAGCAAAATTGTATGAGGGATTTTTAAACTTTTGTAACCCTCGCAAAAAGTAAGCAACTATTCTCTTAATTTTAAAAAGAGAACTGTATTTTTCAAACAAGTTGTTTACATAATATTCAACTGTTTGTTCGCAAGTAAAAACGTTAAAAATATTTTTTCGCTGTTCTTCCAAAACTGCATTCCCATCGTAAGTAACTGTCATAAAATCCCAAGTATTTGTAGGTTGGTTTAGAAAAGAAGGCCCTTCTAACCAAAAATAAAATCTTTGTAAATCAGAGGGATACATTTCCCTAGTACCGCAGTCAGCAGGATTTTGTTCAGTAGGAACATAATGCCAAAACTCAGGGCTAATTCTTCCTTGTATATAGGCAGTTCTATTCGAAACAAATGTTTTAAATTTGTGAGGAGATCCCTGAATCCAAGATAAGGTCACTGTGCTATCAGTAAAAGCAAGAATTTTATCAAATTTAATTTTTTCCGAGAACGTTTCTAGTAAAAAATCCATTAATTTAGCCAACAAAACAGCTCCTAAAAGCTCTAGTCTTGGTAAAGTTAGTTTACGACGCAACGGTGCGACTCTAGATTTACTACAAACAAAAAAAACTTTAATGTTTCCATCAGAATAAAAAATTCGAATATAAGCGACAGCACAATAGGCCCGTTCTGAACTATCGCAAAATCCTACTAGCTGGATTTGACTAGCATTAGGCAAAATTATTTGACGAGGAATTTTAACAGAATGCAAAAACTTTAATTCATTTTTAAATTTTTCCCATTTAAAAACAATTTCCGGACTGACAGGGTCGTCCCAGTTTAAGTCTTCTGCCCAGCAGTATTGAACAATTAATTTTAAAATTAAAACTATTGGCGCCAAAAAAGACAGAGGGTCGTAAATGCGGGCCAAATTACTTAAAATTGTTCTTTTAGTGCATGTTTGGAGAGAACAGTCGAAAGTATAAAAAAATTCATCAGTATGAGGGTTCCAATTTAAACCGAGAATTTTCAAAGTTGAATTTTCAGCATCTAAATCGAGAGAAAGAGCCTTCATCGAAATGTGTGACTCAGGAAGATCGGATAGTAACTCGGGACAATTGCTCGCCCATTTACGCAATTCGAATCCACCTCGGCTAAGTAGCTCGATTAATTGATTTTTCATCTCAGTGGCCTTAAAAAAGTCATCACTTCCCGAAATCACATCATCGACAAAAACTGCCTCCTCAATGATTTTTGAGGCAAGAGGAAGGTCCTCATGCTCTCTAGCAAGTTGCAGCAAAGTTCTGATAGCCAAAAAGGGGCTACAAGAGACCCCGAATAAAACTCTATTTATTTCGAAGTCTTGAATAGGCTGGTTAGGATCAAACCTCCAAACTATTCTTTGAAAATTAGTTTGACTAGGGTCAACTAAAATCATCCTGTACATTTGACGGATGTCGCAACAAAAGCAAAATTTATGCAAACGATAAAGTAATAAAATTTTTTGTAAGTCCCTTTGTAAAGGGGGCCCAGTATAAACAGCGTTGTTGAGCGAGATTTTGCCAGGGGCGTGCATGCTCGCATCAAAAACCACCCTCAGGGGGGTGCTAGTAGAATCTTTTTTAAACACCGCATGGTGTGCAATATAAAAATGATTTGAAATTTCGGTCGGCAAAGGTGCAGAAACCGGTTGCATATGATTATTATCTAAATAATCTTGTAAAACAGAGCTGTAGGCAGCATAAAAATCAGGGTTTTGTAGCAATTTCTTCTCAAGGGAGAAAAAACGACGTACGGCAATGGATCGAGTGTCGCCAAAATCTGGAGCAGTAACTTTAAATGGTAAAGATACAATATATCTCCCCTCCTCATTTTTTGAGGTAGTTTTCAAAAAATAATTTTCGCAAAACTCATCTTCGGGGTCAATGGCCTTGACATTAGGTATGTCATCTATTTGCCAAAATCGTTGTAGATTTTTATCTAAATTGACAAAAGAATCGTTCATTGACGTAGTAAAAAATGTTTTAATTTGATTTGTAGTTGAAGGTGAAAGTGAAAGATTGCCCATTATTCCCCAACCAAAAATAGTATTAATGCAGACGGGGTTGTTGGGTCCCGTAGACAAACGACCATCTAGCAAAATGTAAGGGTACACATCGCCGCCCAACAATAAATCAATTTTATCGCTTTTATTAAAGCCTGGGTCAGCTAGTTCTAAGTTGGCGAGAAAAGGAAAACTTTTAATCGAAAATGAGGAATGAGGTAAATCACTACAAATTTTATCGAGTATTATCGCATCAAAATTAAAAACAAAATTATTATCACGCAAAGAGGATATATTGCAATTAATTCCAGATTTTGCCGAAGTTGTCATTCGATCTAAGCTTTGTAGAGTCATGGCGATATTAAATTTAGGAAGGCCCAAACTATCAGCACATGACTTAGATATAAATGAAGATTGAGCACCAGAGTCACAGATGGCGCGCACTGTGTGCCAATTTTGAAAAACATCCTGTATTTGTATTAAAGCGGTACAGAGAAGTACTTCGCGATCATTTAAAGACATACCAGTAACAATGGTGTTAGTGGTTCTATTAAATTCGGTAGCCACGGGGCTCCTCGGGGGTTGCACTGCAGAAGTAGAGGGGCTACTCGCAGAACTAGGTGTAGAATTAATAGGAAAAAAATGTAAGAGACTGTGATGAAATTGGCCACAATGTAAACATCTTTTTTCTGATTTGCATTGCTGGGGTAAATTATGCTTTGAGGCCAAACAGTTGACACACGCTTTATGTTGTTTAACAATCTCAAAACGTTGCTGGGGAGTTTTCGCCAAAAAATTAGGACATCTGTATATTATATGATCGCCACTTTTACAGAGAAAACAAAAATTTTGAGGGTTTGGAGTATTATTTAAGCCACTTTGGCCATTTGGAGACTGGGAGGCATTTTTGGAGGCTCTCTGAGTATTAGCAAACAAAGCAGATCGATTTTGAAACTTTGCTTGATTTTTCTGACTTGAAATTGACAAATCTTTATTTTTTAAGTAATCTTGAGTTTGTTGTATTTGTTCCAACGCAATGCAATGGCTAGAAACAAAAGCACGAATTTTATCATAAGAGGGGATCTCATTGGAGCAATAATTTTGCTCAAATGCCTTGCGCGTGGTTAGGTCCAACCTATCCAAGAGCATTTGTGCCATAATATAATCCCAAAACTCCGTTTTAAAACCCATGACTTTTAAAGCACTCAAGTTTTTCGAAAAACAATCAAGCAAATTCCTCAAATTCGTAGCATTCTCTTTAGTAAGAGGAGAGAAGCCTTCAATTGCCTTCCAGTGAAGGTAAGCTTGTAATCGTTTATTTGTATACCTATCCACCAAGGTGTGGTAGGCATTTAAATAATTTTCAGCAAGGATAGGAATGTCAGAAATGACATCCAGGGCAGGGCCCTTTAAATTAGAAAAAAGCAAATTGAATTTTTCAAAGTTTCCCAGCGACCTATTATTGTGCACGGTAGCATTAAAGGCTTGCAAAAAGGTTGGAAATTCCTTAAATTCCCCTTGAAAAAGAGGTATTTTTATCCTAGGCAGTAAACCATGCTGGTCTGTGGAGGCACAGGGACTGCCCATGGGATTTATCGTACTGCTCAAAAGCCCTCCATCTTCAAAGGGTAGTTCGAAAAGTTCGTAAAATATAGTGGAAATCTCGTCACAGCGTTTGCAAAAGTCCATAGACACTTTGTTTTCTACTACTAAGCGATCCTCATCAGAGGCTACCAACGTCAACAAAGTATTATGGTGCTTTTCAAAATCTTTTTTGATTTTTGACAATGTCCGAAATTTGACTTTAAAGCCGCTGTGATAGGCAGGGTCATTTTTTGCGAGAGTCGCGGATTCAATGATCAAATTTAGCTGTGAAATCGCACTATAGCGCAAGGCTTTAGCCTTTAAAATTTTATCCGAACTAGACATGATTAAAAAAAAATCCAAAAAATAATTGACAAAAATTAGGTAAACTGAAAAAAAATCAAAATTTGGACACCCTGTATAAATATTAATGTCCTACGTTTAATTACAATAATCAAACTATAAGCGCACAAAAGTAAAGAAAATACCCGATGCAAACTAATGATAACAAAAAAACTTGTGTATAAGTTTTTTTATCTTCGCCTCGCGAATTCAAATAAGTAGGTACCTACTATGTATTATATTTAAAAATAAATACCTACAAATCAAAAGCATTTAATTTGGTAAAACTATTTATCTGCCTTTACACGAAAACAAATTCTCAAGTTAAGAATTAAATTTCCTTCAAAATTTATTATGCACGCAAAAAATGGATACAATCATAGCCATTTGCAGACAGATATTATAATAGTAAATTAGAAATAGATATATTCATAGCAATTTTTACGCAAAAACGAATATAGTAAAGCATCCGCAATCGGATATAGTCATAGCAATCTGCAACAAGCAAAAATGAATATGGCAATTTGGAGATTTTTTTCGAGCAAATTGGATATAATTATAGCAATCCACAAATGTGAAGGCACAACGGCTAAAATAATAGCACTTTGCAGACACTATTTTAAACTATTTCCAGTGACAAACAAAAAAACACCCAAATTCCATACGGTTTTTTTTTTACAAAAAAGAAACGAAAAAACTTGATTTATTCGAAACAAAAAAAAGCATAGTAGTTTACAGATTTTATCTGTGTTTGGTTTTTCGCATGAAAAGGCTAAATTTATTGTTAAAAATATTTAATTTTTACACAAAAAAAATCGCAAAATGTATTTTAGAAACCTAGGGGTTTTCTAAAGTAGGCATGTAAGAAAAACAAGGGTTTTTCTTGCATTTGTTTTTACACACAAAAAAAAATCGCAAAATGTATTTTAGAAACCTAGGGGTTTTCTAAAGTAGGCATGTAAGAAAAACAAGGGTTTTTCTTGCATTTGAAACCAGTAAAAAAGGCATTTAGGAAAAACAAGGGTTTTTCTTGCATTTGAAACCAGTAAAAAAAACTAACCTAAAAAGGCAAAAAAACGATTCCAGAAATCCGGCTCGAAGGACCAAAAATGGGGCTCCCTGGTGGTCCAGATAGGAGAGTTGTCTGGAATTTAACGGTGTCAGATGTGGACTGTAATTTTAAGGGAATAAGGTCATAGGCTAAGCTGGTACAAGGGATTCTGAAATGGTCTAGTTTACCTTCTAGGTTAGTGTAGCAATAAACAAATGTATGTAAGGTAAAAATAATGCATTTTCACTTACCATTTTTATACAGGAAGCGGAACTCATGGGAGGACACGCTGTTAAACCGTGCTTTTTGCACCCACATGAATGTGGTAGGAGAGTCGCTAACACGCGTGTATTATCGTTCGAAGGCGAAACGGTTCTCTGTGTTGCAGCAGATATCGCTACTGCGTTCATTCTCCCACATGTCGCCCAGTGGCGTCGTTAATCCATAGGCGTAGGAGAAACGGGAATAAGTAGGAGGGAATGAGATTACGAAGGTCCATATTAAAGGAACTAGGAACCTTAGTAATTCAAAATGCATTTTATGTAAAGTAAATTAATTATAGCAAATTGTAATATTTGCCTCTAAAACCGCGGGAGTTTCAAATGCAAATAACCCAGTAATTTTAAGTACTTAATTAGTTAATTAATACTAAATAAACAAAAAATAGAAAATGCTCTAGTGAATCACCAAATAGCCTAATTCGAACCAATTTGGTAAATTATAGTAAAAAGAACATATTTACAAAAAGGAAGGCGGGACGAACCACTGACATTCCCAAGGGCTGAGCAAATGGGCCCCATTCTGGGTTGCTTTCTGGACTTTGTACTTCATTTCTTTTAACTGCTTCTAAAATTAAAAAATGTAAATAAAACTTTTTTAACTAAAAATTAAAAAAAGCAAGGCAATCAATGTGCCTTGCTTTTTTAATTTTTTCTTACTTGGGACAAGTGAACATTAGTAGTCAAGAGTGTGTTTAGCGAGGGGTGAACAGCTAACCCAAAATGTGTACACCGATTGTGAAAATCCACAATCTTTTGCTAAGATTGTGTAAAGATTGTGAGGGGATTGGGGACGGCGTAGCGTGCCTGAAGGGGCTGGGGGGGGCCGTCCCATCAAAATTCTTGTGACCAAAAAAAAAGGTCATCATGTCTATAGTTTCCTTTGCCGCCCTCTTAATTTACCATTACCGGCCCTGCTACTTAATAACCGAGGGGTGACCAGCTAACCCTAAAATGTGTACACCGATTGTGAAAATCCACAATCTTTTGCTAAGATTGTGAGGGATTGTGTACAGATTGTGAGGGATTGTGGTGAGATTGTGACAGATTGTGGTTGATTGGGAGGGATTGTGTAAAGATTGTGAACAGATTGTGAGAAATGTGTACATCGATTGTGAGAGCTGTTCACCCCTCAGTGTTTAGTAAAAAAGAGTCAAATCAGAATGTTCAAAAAAAAAGTGTTTCTTAATGACAAATTATGTCATTCAGGGACACAATGTTTGAATCCATCAGATCAAAAAATATTTTTTTAATCTCATTGGTTTGAATGACACTCTGTTTTTTTTTACTTCAAGTCAAGCGGCTTTAGTAGTCTGCTTATTTAGACTCACCTGATTCCAAGCAGAGTGCACCAGAGTCAATTGCCAGTACCAAGCACTGTGGGAATTCTCCCCTTGCAATTACCAATTACTGAGAGTGTGTGGGGCCTCATATTTAAAGAACTTGGACCAAGCTTGTATGTTGTCATGTTATTATATTTTTTGTAGAAACAGCCTTACAGTTTCCTTCTGTAATGATATCTTATGTCATGCTATGTCTCATGATATGCTATGTTTCTGTATAAACCCAGCTTAAGGGTTTCTGATGGCGGTGGCCAATACAATGTTTTTTGCTTCCCACTGGTGGGGTACTGTGCTAGGGCACGTAATAACTTTATCTTCTAACGTTCGCACAATTTTTAATTGAGATATTTGTTTATTTTGTTGTTGTGACACCGCCCAAGATGAAAGATAACATCTGTGACTCTTCTTTTTTTTTTCGTATTACCTATTGGGCCAATTGTTAGAAGGCAAGTTAGAGTTAGAGGTAAACTGCTGAAACCAATGAGACGGCCGAGGCGGCCATGATGGTTTTCCAATTTATTTTTCTTTAAATTTATGGACTAAAAAATATTAATTTCCCGGACCTAAATAAATTCTAGAAAGTGCTAAATTCAATAAAATATGACTAAGAATTGATTTATCAGGTATTTAGAGGATAATTGTAATAAAATAATTTCTAACCTAAAAACAAACACCGAAAAAAAAACGTTTATTATTCTGAATTTTCGAGGCGCTTGCGTTTTGACGAGCCATCTTGACCTGTTTCATCAGAAAAGTTAACCTGGCAAACATTTTGACGATGAAAACCGCTTTTTTTGCGCGATAATATCACAGTAGTGTAGAACATAACAAGTTTTTCTTCAGCCATTTTAGTAAAGTCTCTGTCCATTACAGGAAATAGTTATTTTGCAATAGTTGCCATTGTTTCTTGTTTATTTCTAGACAAAATTACTTTAATGTTAACGTGCTATATTTTGGAGCTCTCATGGACACCTTGAGAGCTAAATAAAGATTGCCTAATCAGCAACGACAACACTTTAAAAGCTGCTTAGAAGTGAAACGGCATACAGCTGTAATAGCTATTTTACATTCAGTTTTGGTGTTAAAGTGTTTTGGTAGCTGTTTTTCAGCAATTTGTGTTACTTGGGAGGACCCAACAGTACACGACAGTACTCAACAGGACCCGACAGGACCCAACAGTACACGACAGTACTCGACAGGACCCAACAGGACCCAACAGGACCACGACAGTACCTGACAGGACCCAACAGGACTGAATTATTTTGGTCATAACGAGGCGTAACGAGGTCATAAAAACTTTTTTGATGCTATAAAAATATAAAAATAATTTTTTTTTGTCCATACCAATAAAAATTTATTTTTGATAAAAGTTCAATAAAAGAGGGACGAAAAGGGATCAATTCCCTCGCAAAATACTCGATAAAGTATATTCAACTCGGTATTCAAAGTATTTTTTAGGGACACAAAGAAGTGCAAAGAAGACAAAAATATGCAAAAAAAATAAAAATATTTTACAATACCCTCGGTAATTGCACTATTAGTCTATGCTTAAGTTTAGATCTTGTAAGGACCTACCCAGATTTTTATTTGTTTTTATATTCCAGATTGGATTTTTTTAAAATATTACTGACGCAATCGAGATGTAGTTCAAAAAGATATTCTATATAAGCTTATAGATAGCATAAAGTGTGGAGTGTTTGACTCAAGATCCGCAGGTCATGGGTTCGAGGCCCACACCTAGGATTTTTTTTTCTTTTAAACAACTTTAATTAAAATTTATTAATTACTACTAGGTAGTTTTGGTTTAACAGCAGTGTAAATTTAGTATATTTTAAAGAATTTTGTTTTTGTTTCTATTCACCCTCCACTTGCTATCCACTCCATTTTAATTTTAGAGTATTGGAACCGATTAAAGATTAGCGCTTGAAAAGCAAACGATTTCAAATAGGTTAGGATAGGTTTCCGATCAATTGACCAAGGTTAGGTTTGGTTTCGGTTTGGTTTAACAACGATTTCAACCTCCCAAAACGAGGACAGGAAAGTTTTAATTTTAAAAATTTTGCCTTTTATCTAATATTCTCATTTTGAAATTCCCGCAGAGATAGTTTTACATTGGGATCGTTTGCTTTTCAACGCGTGCTGATTAAAGTGTATCCACCGTTGCCAATTTTTGTATAATTTCCATTTTTTGTTTTATTAATATGTTTTTTAATTTTAATAAACAAAAGTTAAAAAAGATCAATGGAGGCATTTTGGGTCAGTTAAAATAACAAAAAAAATTGATAGTTGTTATATCGTTATTTTTAATACGAATAAGGTTAATTTCTAATGCAAATAAAGTGCAGAGAGATTTTGTGACACTGTATAAATATTCATGACCATCACGTAAGCAACCTCAATTTTTTTTGTTTTTTTTTTGTTATATTTATCCTCGTATTTATCAGATTTATATGGTTTTTCACAAAACAAACTATCGAATTTTAGCAAAAAAATTTACCGCATTCCATGGTTTGAAATTTTTTAAACTTTTATGTAATAAAGTTTTAAAAAGTAGGATAATAAATAGTTTTAACATAAACTATTTTAGGTTCTTGGGGCGGATTCAGGCTTCAGCAACTTATATACGTCCATGAAACAATACAAAACCTAAAGGAAGTTATCGTAAATAACCAAAAAGTATCGAGAAGTTACTAATGCGCAAACTCAGGAATAACAATAAAGAAAGTTTGAAATGCGCGACCCAAATTACCCAAAATGTCTCTATTTTTTTAAAACCTTTTTATTATTTTTCTATCCTTGTTTTCTATGGTTATTTGTACGTCTTTGTTATTAGATAGTTTAAGTTAGGTTTTTACCTAAGCATTAGTTTTGACAGGTTTTGACTGCAGTAGGAATATATTTGCAAAGAATCCTTTGTGCTGGACGCGAAAACCCTCGCGAAAACCGCATCGTGTGCGGCCCTCGGTGGGGGGTCATTTTTTGATAGGCCAATCAACCAGTGGTATTCTCTGGTAACGTTTAAGACGCTCGTAGACTCGTAAGCAAACTTTAATTCGTAAAGGCCTTCACACACACAATTTACGTAATCCGTAGCATGGCGCATAGCGGGCTTTCAACCAATCAGCGATCGAATAGCAGCGGCCATAATGGATTTACGTAAGAAAAGTCCATAAGGTTGAACTTCTAACGTGTTATGTTTTTTTTGTGTGTGATCGGCTTAAGCTGCTAACGTGACCTTGGCGGACGTCAAATCTTATGCTTACGTAAAAATACGTAGTACAACTTAAACTACTCTCTAATCTATTTATTCTGCTACGTGTATCCTTACATTGACAACACTCTCGAACAGTGGCGTATCCAGGCCTTGATCTTGGGGGAGGGGTAATTCAGTTAAAGCACTGATATATTTTTGCAGTTAATACAATTTTTTTTCATATGGCGTCGCAGGCAAAAAAATTTTATGCGCCGCAGTACCGCAGTAAAAAATTTTTTTTTGTAGAAAAATCCCTATTTTTTCCATTTTTGGGGGGGTAATTACCCCCATTAACCCCCCTGTGTTGCCACTTGAGTACAATTGTACTCAATTTAGTACAAAAAAGGTAATTCAGTACGCAATTTTAAAAATTGACCCATTTTCAGTACGAAATTGAATACTAGACATCATAATCAATATAAATATGTTTGATTCTCGGTTTGATTTATTTGTTTTTATTCAAGCCACAAAAAAACTAATTTTAAACTAGTTTTTCCGTTAGACTGGCAAGATAAGAAGAGGAGACGCCTTTTTAATCTGTGGTTGTTATATCATATGATAACCTGAATTTTTTTTTGCATTTCAATATTTGTAGGTGTATTTTTTCTTGTATTTAAAAGTAAATTAAATTAGTTTCAACAAAAAAAGTACATTTTAGCTGAATTCTGTACATTTTCAGAAAAATTTCAGTACAGTTGTGAAACTTGTTGCGGCAATACTGTGTCGCGGTTGTCGTGTCGTGTGCCGAATAGTTGACGACTCGGTAAATACCGCGATGAATTCCATCATATGAGCATGCGCGAAAAATTAACGTCAAAATATCTAATTTCCCTTCGACGGGTATTTAAGAGGCCCTTCGGGCCCCAAGTATAATAAACCTTAAACTTTCAAAAAAATAGTTACATACAAAAAATAAAACTAACCTAACTTAACCTAACCTGTAAACCGCAAAGTTTCACAGTGATAAATAATTTTTTGTCCAAAACGATTCTAGGCTCGATTCTAGGTCTATCAAAACTTTAAAAGTCCAAAAAAAATGGTTGGCAGAAGTGACAGTATAGGTTAGGTTAAGTTAGGCTAGGTTAGTTTTATTTTTCTTTTTTGTAAATATTTTTTTGAAAGTTTAAGGTTTATAATACTTGAGTCCCGAACGGCCTGGGCCTCTTTCTCTTAGATACTTGTCGAAGAATATCTAGTCTTACGCAGTAGACAGGGATTAGGTGTGACTGGCGTGTGATATAGCCGCGAGTGTCCTTCCGCAGATCGCTCCTTTCAATAAGTGGATCATCCATCTTTACTCTCTACCAGAGAACATCAAAGGATCTTTCACAGACAGCGTTGCCAGGTCGAATTTTAAGAAAGCAGTAGAACATAAGTTAAAAAAACAGTAGATTCTGTAAACAAACTGAATTTTCCTTTGCAAATAAATAATGTAAAAGCGAACAACTAAAAAAAACAACATAAACGGTGCAAGCAAGTACCTCGAACTAGGCAAAAAACCTCGCCAAAAACGAACTTGATGACTGTAAAAATGCTTTTAATTTGACAAAAGTAAAAAAAAAATTAAATTGAGCTTTTAGGGTAATAATTCTTTAAAAGGTGACAATTTCAAACATTTTTTTTATCAGAATCATAGAAAAGTCGGTCTTATTAAAAAAAAATCAAACTAAATTTGGATCGGTTCAGTGGTTTCTGAGATATCAGCGATTTTAGTTTCAACTTTAAACGGCCATATCTCTGAAAGTTTTAAAAATGTTTAGAGTCCAACCAAATTTGTGGTTCTAGATGTCGCCCACTTCTCAAAAAAGCACGCAATGGACCTTCATATTTTTCATAATCCTAATTTTTGGACATTTTCGTTTTTTCCTCGGTTTTTTCCCTATATCTCAAAATAGAAAACTCGGAACGCAAAAGTAATTATAACTAATTTGAGAGGCCTTAAAGAGTATTTGCAAACCAAAAAAAATAAAATCGGAATCGGATCAGTACTTTTTGAGTTATTGCAAAATTTAGCCAACTAGGTACCTTATAAATTTTCTGGAAAAACAAAAACAGTAGATCTACAGCCGAGTCTACAGCTCATATATCTTGAAAACCAAAAAAAAACAGTAGATTTCCGCCGTAAAAACAGTATTCAAAGACCCAAAAGCAGTAGATCTACTGTAAAATCAGTAGACCTGGCAACGCTGTTCACAAAACACCAAGGGGATCTTTACTTCGAATCCTCGAAGCTTGATTTTGAATTTATGTATTTATACTTCTCGTAAAACGCCATATCATGGTGACCGGTGCGCTCGCCGGTGCGCCATCTCTAATTTTATGCAGGTATAATTTTTATTATCCTAGAATGGACTTAAAATGGACGTCCGGATTTAGACGTCTATTTAATGTCCTAGATATTCTGGACCTAGAATATGGACTTAAAATTAAAACGTCCTGGTTTGGCCTCAATGTCCAATGGACGTCAGGTTTTGGACGTCCATTTAATGTCCTGGACCTAAAATGGACGTCCATTGGACGTCCAGTGCTGTCTGGGTAGTGTCAAGAATAGAAAATATTGTTTTAATTTTAATTTACGTACCTATGTAACACAGAAGTCACATTTTGTTATATGTTACTCTCAAAACCATGTTTTATAACGTAATTTAGAACGACGCAATTTCGAGGGCAATGTACAGTTTGTTAATATTACGTATCATGCCGAGTATCATGCACACTGGGTATAAGCATCAGCGTTATCTACCATAATACGACATTTTTAAAATTACCTTTTTTGAAAACCAAAAAACTCATTAAAAACTTAATTAAATCCTCGATTAAATCGCTTTTAAAATCGAATTTAATTTTAGTAAATGAAAGACAAACTAATTAAGCAAATTTTAATTTAAAGTTGTTTGCAAAAAAAAAAGTTTTATGTGAGAATCGAACTCATGACCTTTGGATCTTCAGTCGAGCGTGCAACACCTTATACTATCCATACATACACTCAAATTTATTTAGAACTGCATCCCGACTACTTCAGTAATATTATGAAAAAAAACTGGGTAGGTCCTTACCAGATCTTAATAGTGTAATTACTCAATATAGTTTAAATAAAATCATAATTTCCACCTTCAAGTCGATTTTCGCTCCTCCAGCTTTGCACCCCACAGACCGCCACTGCTTTTGCACCAAAACGACCTTTTTATGTCTCTAATTATTAAAATTTTATAATTTTTTCCATACAGAACACGACAGTACTTAACAGTACTCTACAGGACCCAACAGGACACGACAGTACTTGACAGGACCTAACAGAACACGACAGTACTTAACAGTAATCTACAGGACCCAACAGGACACGACAGTACTTGACAGGACCCAACAGGACTCAACAGTACACGACAGGACCCAACAGGACTCAGCAGTACTCAACAGGACCCAACAGTACTCAACAGGACCCAACAGTACTCGACAAGCCCAACAGTACTCGACAGCCCAACAAACATTTAAAGTTGTAACGACGAAACCCCAACTAGAAAGAATTTCTTAAAAGTAACCGCAACGTACTCTCGCTACGTCTCAGTATACCATACAGCGACGTTATAATTCCCTAAGTGGGGAACCAATTTCTGGTTATAACTACTTGGCCAAGTGTTTAAAGTCACTGTAGTAACAACTACACTACTACGTCGTAGCCAGGTATCTACTACGTCGTAGAGGCTGTTTTTTTTCCGTAATGGCATAAAAGTTGCGATGTAGTTGCAAATAATATAGTCATTTCTTTTTGGTAGAATTGTTACACAATATAGTGGACACAACAGTAAACAGACTCGCTTAGTTTTTTTGTTTAGTTATGGTTATAATATGTACTATGTTATCCAAAAGTGTGAGAATTTACGAGCAGAGGATCAAAATTCGAGTGCGACGCAAAGTTTTTTGTATAACATGCATTGCAAAAAACCGGCGCGCCCGTAAAATTGAGCCGTTTTCTGGTAGTTGATGGAATTTTTGTGTTGTGATTTTGGAGGTTATGTTTTCAAAATTGACAGTTAACTCCAACAAATGGTGCTTAAGAAGAGCATTTTTGGTAAGCTTCAACTAATTTGTTTATAAAATAGTATAGCTCTTTAATATGAGCTCATAAAACGACAACAAAAATATTAAATTTTCTTTCTAACATATAAACATGGCGCCCCAAACTATATTCCCTGATAGTCGAAAGGGTTACTTGAAAGTGAGCCTAAGTTACGGCAACGTGTCACTTACGACTTTTATGTCGGCATTCCTTTTTAGTTCTAGATAACACACTCGAATTTCTACTCCTTCGTTGCAGAAACGTATTATTAACTAGCTTTCGCCACTAGAAAACGTCTACAGAGTGATAGGAACCACGCGATAAGTATAACTACTACCCTCAAGTTATTGGGGTGTCGCCACTTGTCATTTGCCGTTTCTGTCAACAACAGCACCACTGCTTATAGGTTTTGTACCAGCGTGAATTTGTGGTAGGTCTTAAAACAAAACCAAGATAAATTAAAATCCATTAGAACAATAAATGAAGTGCCAATAAAAAGTGTTTTTTAAAAATGTATGTTGCAGTCGAGAGCATGATCCCTATTCTAGAATTTCTAGGAAGTGTTGGTCAAGGAACTAAACTACACATTGCTCTCACAATTCGTATGTAGTATTTTTAATTGTTTTTAGATATTTTGGCATTGTCAATATTCAGTAATTTTTATTATTATAAGCCCTATAAGTAAAAAAACAATATCTGAGACTTGTTAAATCGCTTAGAAATCCGCATGTAACCACGATATATTTAACTTGTTTTTTATTAGCCGCAAACAGCGCAAAAGTTCCTAGATGAAGTCTAGCATATCCCAGAGGTTATTTTAGGGGCCGTGCATAAATTAGATATAAGGGACCTATTGCAATAAAGCCTGGCACAAAACACAGCAGAAATTTAAGTTTATTCACTTCAAACCAAGCTTTAACAACAGCACAAATTTGAAGAAAACCCAAGCTCATCACATAAAATGAATCACAGTAAGACACAACACGTCAGCACAAGAGGCATAGATAAACGAATTCGGTTTAGTCCGCACAAGAGGGTTAAAATCCGTGTGCGGTACTCGATACTTTGGATCAATATTTTGCAATTTGATTGTTTTGCAAAATGGTCAAGCAATGAGCTCGAAAAAATGGACTGCTCAAGGTAGTTAAAAAATATTTGCAAAACTATTCCTAATATTCCCATATTATAAAACGAGCCACAAAAAGTAGGGTTAAGAATGTGTGCGACCAAGATGCGACTTCAAAAAGTCTACGTTTTCAAAGTAGAAACAGGAAGGAGAGATTACTTTAAAAGATCGACATTAAAAAAAAGTCAAAGAAGTTGCGGCTTTAAAGTTGATCCAAAAAGTTATTTTGTCTACATTGTTACATCAGATGTTACTATGATGACACAAACTTTTGTGGTAAAAATTAAAGTTATAATGTAGTTGTCAGATACACTTGTTTGAGACTCCAATGAAGCTTAACTTTCTAGTGGTAATTAAGTAGGATATAAAAGTTAGGGCGACTACGAAAAAACGATTAAAAAGAAAGTAAAACTTTAGCAACGTCCTATTGTGGTAGAGAAGACTATCAGAATCGAATATCAAGAAACAATCCTAAGAAGTAGTTTAGAGGGTCGTTTTTACGAAACATCTACTATTTCCTGATACTAAATAGTAGTTAGAACTAAAAAGTAACAAATTTTGGTTGGGATCACCACATTTCTACTATAAGAAAGTAGCAAAGCCTTTAGAACATGTAGCCGCTACTATAAATGTTAGTTGGGAGGACTCAACAGTACCTGACAGGACCCAACAGTACTCGACAGGACCCGACAGTACTCAACAGGACCCAACAGTACTCAACAGGACTCAACAGTACTCAACAGGACCCAACAGTACTCGACAGGACCCAACAGTACCCAACAGGACCCAACAGTACTCGACAGGACCCAACAGTACTCGACAGTACACGACAAAACCCAACAGGACCCAACAGTACTCAACAGGACCCAACAGTATGCGACAGGACTTGACAGGACCCAACAGTAATCAACAGTACTCGACAGGAACCGACAGGACCCAACAGTACTCAACAGGACCCAACAGTGCTCAACAGTACTCGACAGGACCCAACAGTACCCAACAGGACCCAACAGTATTCGACAGTACACGACAGGACCCAACAGTACACGACAGTACTCAACAGGACACGACAGGACACAACAGTACACGACAGTACTCGACAGGACCCAACAGGAACCAACAGAACCACGACAGTACCTGACAGGACCCAACAGGACTGAATTATTTTGGTCATAACGAGGCGTAACGAGGTCATAAAAACTTTTTTGATGCTATAAAAATATAAAAATAAACGGACTTTTTTTGTCCATACCAATAAAAATTTATCTTTGATAAAAGTTCAATAAAAGAGGGACGAAGAGGGATCAATTCCCTCGCAAAATACTCGATAAAGTATATTCAACTCGGTATTCAAAGTATTTTTTAGATACACAAAGAAGTGCAAAGAAGACAAAAATACGCAAAAATATTTTACAATACCCTCGGTAATTGCACTATTAGTCTATGCTTAAGTTTAGATCTTGTAAGGACCTGCCCAGATTTTTATTTGTTTTTATATTCTAGATTGGATTTTTTTTAAATATTACTGACGCAATCGAGATGTAGTTCAAAAAGATATTCTATATAAGCTTATAGATAGCATAAAGTGTGGAGTGTTTGACTCAAGATCAGCAGGTCATGGGTTCGAGGCCCACACCTAGGATTTTTTTTTCTTTTAAACAGCTTTAATTAAAATTTATTAATTACTACTAGGTAGTTTTGGTTTAACAGCAGTGTATATTTAGTATATTTTAAAGAATTTTGTTTTTGTTTCTATTCACCCTCCACTTGCTATCCACTCCATTTTAATTTTAGAGTATTGGAACCGATTAAAGATTAGCGCTTGAAAAGCAAACGATTTCAAATAGGTTAGGATAGGTTTCCGATCAATTGACCAAGGTTAGGTTTGGTTTCGGTTTGGTTTAACAACGATTTCAACCTCCCAAAACGAGGATAGGAAAGTTTTAATTTTAAAAATTTCGCCTTTTATCTAATATTCTCATTTTGAAATTCCCGCAGAGACAGTTTGACGATTTTGCCTCGTTTTTTCTAAATTTATATTAATTAGTCATTAGCAAATTTTAATTTAAAGTTGTTTGAAAAAAAAAGTTTTATGTGAGAATCGAACTCATGACCTTTGGATCTTCAGTCGAGCGTGCAACACTTTATACTATCCATACACACGATCAAATTTATTTAGAACTGCATCCCGACTACTCCAGTAATATTATGAAAAAAAAACAGTTTTTTTGAAAGATAAAAAAAGTTAAAAACTGGGTAGGTCCTTACCAGATCTTAATAGTGTAATTACTCAATATAGTTTAAATAAAATCATAATTTCCACCTTCAAGTCGATTTTCGCTCCTCCAGCTTTGCACCCCACAGACCGCCACTGCTTTTGCACCAAAACGACCTTTTTATGTCTCTAATTATTAAAATTTTATAATTTTTTCCATACAGAACACGACAGTACTTAACAATACTCTACAGGACCAAACAGGACACGACAGTACTTGACAGGACCCAACAGAACACGACAGTACTTAACAGTAATCTACAGGACCCAACAGGACACGAAGTACTTGACAGGACCCAACAGGACTCAAGAGTACACGACAGTACCCAACAGTACCCAACAGGACCCAACAGTACTCGACAGGAGCCAACAGTACTCGACAGTACACGACAGGACCCAACAGGACCCAACAGTACTCGACAGGACCCAACAGTACTCGACAGTACACGACAGGACCCAACAGGACCCAACAGTACTCGACAGGACCCAACAGTACTCGACAGTACACGACAGGACCCAACAGGACCTAACAGTACTCAACAGGACCCAACAGTACACGACAGGACCCAAGTCCTGTTGGACGCTGTACAAAATTTTAGGGTGCCGATGACCCCTCGGGGAACGTACTTTAGTGGATGATATAAGAACAAAGCAACTGGTGTGGTACGGACAGACATGTACAAAGAATGAATGATGAAAGACTACCTAAACAAATACTACAATGGAAACCAACTGGCCGAAGAAAACGAGGACGGCCAAGGAGAAGCTGGAGAGAAGGAATAGACAGTGAAATAAGAATAAGAGGCCTAGATGATGAATTATGGGCAAACAGAAACGAGTGGAGATTGGGTATCGGAAGACGTAGAACGTTGTGAAACCGATAAATATATATATTTTCAAGAAGAGTACGATTTAACCTCTCTGCTATGCCATTCTGTTCGGGATTCCTGGGTACAGTATATTGCATTCTGATTTCATTAACTCCACAAAAATGTTTAAATTCTTGAGATACGTATTCGCCTCCGTTGTTACAGCGAATTCTCTGAATTTTTCTATCAAATTTTACTTCTACATATTTCATGTATTCTATGAACTTTTCTAAGACCTCTGATTTGTTTGCTATTAAATAACACATTGAAAAATGTGATTAAGGATCAATAAAGCTGACATAGTATGTCTTACCATCATATGTTGGAGGGTTGATGGATCCACAAACATCTGCTGAGATCACTTCTAGCACTCTCTTAGCTTTCCTGTCTTCGTCTACCAGTTTAAATGGCAACCTTGCCTGCTTTCCTTCTAAACAAGTCTCACATAATTCTGGTGGAGGGTACCTACTTGAGTGTCCCATCTTTCTATGCAATAATATCTGATTTTCTTTGGTTGTCAAGTTAACTGATTCTTGTGGCGGTATATTAAAAGTGACATAGTACAGATTTCCTATTCTTTTTCCTTTTAAAACCAAATTTTTTTTTTGTCTAATAAAAACTCCTTTATTTTTAAAACTTACATCTAGTCCTGCTTCCTCTAGTTTCCTGACTGGCAAAAGGTTGTGTGACAGTTCTTTACGCACCCATATGCTTTTAATATTTACTGGTATACCTGTCTTTGTCTTAACGTTCATGTCTCCTTCAGTTGTTACTTTTAGATTTTGCCCTTTCTTCGCAACACTAACTTCCTGATTATAGTTTTTCTTGTTGATCAAATATTTCTGGTACTGCTCGTTTATCAAATGGTGGGTTGCTCCTGAGTCTACCACAAACCTTATTTCATCTAATTTATACCTTTCAAGAACCTCTTGATTTCCAGTTAAAAAACGTATTCCTTGTTTTTCTGAACACTCATCTTTTTGTTCATTGTCTTATGTCATATTTGCACGACCACCATGGTTTGCATATCCACCTCTAAAATATCCTCTTTTGTTCTTGTTTTTGGGACAATTGACCAGGTTCCCCACAGGAATGACACCTGTATGAGAAGTTTCTACTTGAGTTTCCACTTGAGTATCCAGTACTGTTTTCTATATTATGACGTGTTTGGCCGGGTTCCCTTTGATAGTTCTTGTTTTGAAAACCAGAAAAAACAACATTCCTTTTTTCTGTCTGTTCATTTTCGTTTTTCCTTAATTCTTCCATTAAAAGTTTATTTTTCACAAAATCTAGGGTTATCTTGTCTTCATCTTGTCCGAACAACAAATGAATGGCTGTTGTGACACTGCTGTAACTATCTGGCATTGCTGATAGCAACTGACATATCAACTCACTTTCTTTCATGTCTCCTCCTGCTGCTTTTAGCTCGCATACTGTTTGGTCAAATTCTGTGAAGAAAATATTGAGTGAGTTTTCCTCAGTAAACTTTATGCTTCTGAGTTTTCTTTGTAACTGAATTCTTAATGTAGGTTGATTCAAGTGATTGCATTATTTTCTTTGCAGTTACCTTAGACTTGATTGCTTCTAACATGTTGTCATTTAAGCAGTTTACTATGACATTTTTAGCTTTTGCATCATTCTTTTTAAAAATGGCAAGCTCTGCCTCTGTTGCCGGTGGGTCCTGTGTCAGGACTTCAAGTACCCCTGCCTGTTGTTTTGTTTCCATCAAATGGTTTGATGTTTCCAAACAATGTGTTTATGCGTGATGCCATAATTCTTTTTCGACGACTTTACTTTCCACGTTACTATTTCCGTGTACCGTTTACTTTCCACGTTACTATTTCCGTGTACCGTTTACTTTCCACGTTACTATTTCCGTGTACCGTTTACTTTCCACGTTACTATTTCCATGTACCGTTTACTTTCCACGTTACTATTTCCGTGTTCCATTTATACTTTCAACGTTACTATTTCCGTGTACCGTTTACTTTCCACGTTACTTCTGACCACGTAACTTACACCACGTACTTAACTCCGCTAATAACTTTCTGCACCTACTTAATTTTTGTTGTTCCGCGTTCCGAGATTGTGACCCCAATGTAACCTCAAATGCAAATTCACTTTTCGGCTATGATTATCACGGTTTCTCGAAGTCTTTCCGCGTTTTCTGGGCACTCATAACCTATAGCAGAGTACGATTAAATAACTAAGCAGGTCGTGTATAATTAATAACAGTTTTATTAATGTAAAATAGCGTTACAAAACAATGATACGATGTTTACGCGGTCTGTCAGAAGCACGGTTCGAAAACGACTACTGCCTCTAGTGGCAATATCCTAAACTAAACACAACTATATACATTTGAGTTAAACACTAATGCCTATTTCTACTCATATAAGTATTACCTAGTCACGATAAACACAAAAGTGTCATTATCTCTAACAAAATGCATAAATTAAAACAAGCTGCTTAAACAACAAAATGACAAAAAAATGTCCGTGAATAAAACAAATCAAATACTAATTTTGTTGAGAAAGGGATTTGTAAAACTGTTGGTGCTCTGGTAGTTTGATCATAGGCGTATCACCTCAGCGGCGTGGGGGGCGCGGGGGGCGCGGGGGGTTTGTCGCCCTTCCCCCTCGCCCCGAGAATACTGGCGCCCCATGGGTGCCGTAAGCTTTATAGTAGCAGGGCCGGCAAAGTGAGGGGGCGGCAAATCGGTTGTCTAATGAAGAAAAGAGTTATAAAGACATGATGACCTTGTGTTTTTTGGTTGCAAATTTTCTTATGGACGCACTTTTCAGCGTTCGACCTCCCACCCCTTCAGGCACGCTACGCCGCTGTATCACCTTCACATAGAGACATTAGAGGCGAATTCTCTTCAACAACAAGCTTTACCTCGTTTCAAAACTGACATATGTTATGTCATTTTTTGACGTTTATCTGAAAGATCAATATAAAAAAATTAATGTTTAAATTTTGTTTTTTTAATTGAGACATTGTTTCTTAATTTTATTTAGTTTTTACCAAAATATTGACAATAAATTCACAATGTACACCTCTGTGAACGGTATTTCATCGTATAACGCCCATAAATTCGAAAATATAGATATGAAACGTCACCAATTGATGACGTATTTATTGCACCACACTGTTTCGAAACATACAGCAAGAGAATTCGCCTTGGATCTTTAAATTTTCGTCTGGATATTTTGGGAGTCTCTTCATTAAGCTTCTGTAGAGGCGTATTACTTGACAGAGCCTTTGATCTGAGTTTTAAAGTAATCACACGGTAGGTGGCAAGCAAAATGGATGTCCTTAAAATATATTTGGTTTGGATTCCTTTTTTGCATCAAAAGTCTTGCCTCCGATTTAAAGTCCAATAAATTTATAAATTGGTTAAAAGCGCAAATTATTGGCACCGCCCCTAGAAGTAAAAAACTTTGAATACATTTTTTGCAACGGCAACGCTCTCCCGTTCAGTCTTAAAGGCTGAATTATAGATTATAGCAAATATCTCAGAAACTATTAATTTTAAAAAAAAATTATTATTGAAGCATTTTAGTTTAGAATATTGTTTTCAGTTAAATTTGGTATTTTATTTTATTATTTCGTTTTCCGCTTATATATTTTTTTACATATATACCTATTTGTCTTTTAAATAAGTAAAGGATAAATATCTCAGAAACTAACAATTTTTTAAAAAATAATCAGCAAGGCAGTTTGGTATGATATTATTTAGAGTTCTCGGTGTTTGGTTGGCGGTAACATTTAAAATTTTTGTACGGAATATTTTTTTATATATTTATCTTTTAAATAGAGTTGTGCAAATATCTTTGAAACTGTAAATTTTTAAAAAAATACCAAGGCAGCAATTTGGTTTAGAATAATTTTTCCATTCAAATTTAATGTTTAGTTTTTACAATTATTATTGTATTTTCCATTTATGAAGATTCATATGATTTTGATGACAAATAAATATGGCGTCCGACTAGACAATTTGGTCAAGAAATGTACTGTCCAACCAAGCCTATTCTAATCTAATAGTAGTGCTCTTGATCTAAATATTTTTCTTTTTTGGTATGAAATTAGTTTAAGTTTTTTGATTTTTGGCACACCTTTGACGTGTCCGACGTTTTGGTCAAGAAATTTTAAGACCGACCAAGCTTTTTTTAATCACCTAGTAGACCTCTTGATCTAAACATATTCGGTTTTTTGGTATGAAAGTAGGTTAAGTTTTTTGATTTCTAGGGGGTACTTTTTGCCCCATACCAAGAAAACGGTCAAGAGGACAATGTCCGACCAAGGTAAATTTGGGTCTATAACCGAGGTACTTTCACTGCAAATACCTAGTTTTGGGTATGAAAGTAGGATACTTTTCACAGGAGTACCGCCTCCCGGTCTAATTAAGGACACTTATCGTAAAGGCAAACTTTATAGCACGGATCACCCAAGGTGATCCGTGTTCATAGGAAGCGAAGCCTGCCAATAGAGAATTATTGAAATAAAGCCAGGCTATAATAGTGCCAGGCACAATTTTGACACCTTCACATTGCAATATCAGCTCTGTGATCTTCCAACACAAAATATACGTAATATTCTTACGTATATGCAACACACGGCCTTTGTTTACTATATGAACCGGAATAAATAGTGCCTTCTTTTATTAATTGAAAATAAACGACGAAAGTTTTAAATGTGAATGTGTCAATATAGTGCCTGGCACAATTATAGCCTGGCTGTATTTCAATAATTCTCTATGGACTTTCTATTTTTTCGTTATTATTTTTGACATGTTTTCCTCGGTTTTGCATTGGGCGGCTCGGTTTTATTTTAAAGATGTTGTTTTGCACAGTCTGAAGGTACCTAAACTATATAAATTTATGTATTTAGAAATAAACTTATGCTATAACAAAGTATCTTGAAACTCTATTATTCTTAAATAGATCTTTAGACTGTGTTAAAACCACATTTTTAAAATAAGATCGAGCCGCCAATGCGAAACCGAGGAAAACATGTACCAAGAATTATAACCCAAAACTAGAAAATCAAAGTCAAGCTTCGCTACCTGTAAAGCTTGCTTGACGATAAGCATGCGCAGCCCACGAGAAAGACCGGCCCGGGCGCAGAAATATCACGTGACCGTAGGAGGGTAAAAAAAGAACTCCTCCCGGCCAGCTGTCATTATAAAACATGTGTGTTTTCAGTTTTGGTATGTTTGTTTACGTCGATTTTTTTTTAATTCGGGCTCGAATTTTATGTGAATTTTATCAAAGTTATAACGCAACCCACGAAAAAGACCGTCGTGATCTGCATTAACATAATTAATGGCTAATGAATAAATTAAAAAGAAAATACCTATAAGATAAACAATGTCGCGAACGTGTAGTGTTGTTGGTTGTCGGTCCAACTATAAAAGTGAAACCGAATATTTGTCAACTTTTAATTTGCCAGTGGATAAACAAATGCATAAAATTTGGTTGCGAAAAACTCCTAATGATTTAAGTATCTTAAAACGTCCACAAGTTGAAAGCTAATGCAGTTTATTGAAATGAAAGTTGCAAACGGGAAATAAGTGGTAAAAGATAAGATTGATCAAGTAATAGACATCCTTAGTGACATTTTCGATAGTAAGAGTGAAAAATGTGTTCAATTGTCATTTCTTATTGAACAATTAAGTCTCTTGAAAAGGTCACCTAAGAATCGAAGATATTGTGGATACATTTTAATATTGGCTACATCTTTGTTTATCCAGTCATCCAGTGCATACATGTCAATTTACAAAACTAAGGTAATATAGTTATCTTTCCGGTTGTGTGCAATATTTAAAAAGTAAGATACAGCTTTTAAAAGAACATAAGTTGGTAGTTAACTTACACATTGATAAAATATATATTAAACTTTGTGACAAGACAAAGAAACATTTAAAAAGTTAAAGCTCAGGTTTGTTATGTCCAATTTTAAAAGACTTGGATAGATATTATGTACCTAATATATGTACCTGAAGATATTAGAGTGCAAATTTTATATAATTTTTTATTTTATAGATTCAGTTCTTTTATCCATAATAAACACATACATCAGCAAAATATTTTTTTCAATTTTTGCCTATATGAGAGCAAAAAAAATTTGGTCAATTTATTTAAATTGTGTAAAAACAGATAATATATTAAGCAATACAATACGAATCCTGGAACTCTTAAGATTACGTGACCGCCGACTTGCTTACAACGCGCCATGGCCGGTCTTTATCGTTGGCGGCGATCAACGATTATACACTAGACAGGATTGCTCAGTTGCCCAATCTGTCTGCAATCGATGATCAAGGTCAAATTCGTTGTTACGTCACCACTTGTGCTGGGCAGAAAGCGCGCCCATCGTTATATTGGATTTTATGTACTTTTAGAGCTATTTTCTTTATGCAAATTAAATTTTATGCAAAATTGAGGCATTGTACATTTAAAATATTGTCTTTACAGAGATGATAAATGATTTTATATTTGAAACATCTGTTAAATAAATTAAATTTAAATACCTTAAGTGAAAAAAAAAGCTACACATAATGTCGTAGTACCTATACAGAGTGTCCCATAACTTAGGGGCCATAGGCCAACAGGTGATAGAGGAGGTCATGTCTGATAAAAAAGTTCCTATAATGCATGGGTCAAAACTCTTTCTTTGTAGAGATACAGAGCATCAAAGTTGGCAATTCTTTTAACTTTTTTGATAATAACTTTTTCAAAAAAGCAGTAAAAACAAGGGCAATAAATTGAAATAAAACTTATTTTGAAAAAAATTAGTCGGTAGATTGTTTTTAGAAAAAAAACTATTCTTTTGGTATAAACTTTTATAAATGCCATATTAAACGCAATGTTCTTTTCTATATTTTTTGTTAATAAAAACAAGCTTTTAGCGACACATAATAATAAATAAAATATTATTGATATTTTTTAAAAGAATAAGTAAGCAAAAATTAATTAAAAAAACAGATTATTTTTTATATATTTTTGAAGGTAATTTTGACAGCCTGTATCTTAACTTGTAATTTTGTTAAAAAAAGAAGTATCACATTTTTAAATCACAATTAGCTGAGTATTCAGCTGTGTGTGATAGATTTTCTTTTTTTTTGCAAAACCCTTTTTTCCCCACTCCTCTAACATTAAAAATCCTATATCTTGAAAACAGATGTGTGTTGACCCCATGTTATATAAACTTTTTTTTCGGAAATAGCCTCCTCTATCACCTGCTGCACTATGACCCCCAAGTTATGGGACACCCTGTATAATTGTTTTAAAAGTATGTTTTAAAAGTATGTAAAGAAATTATTTTGCGATAATTATTAAAAACGGAAATATAGGTAGACGAAAAATTTATTGGTTTCTTTAAAAAAAGAAAAGCACAAATATTGTTCTTAACAAATAGACAAAAAACAAAGAGAAAAAAATGCACACAGTAGCGTGTCGTGCATAAAAGGGCGGGGGGGGGGGGAAGACCTTAAGGGGCGCAAATATAGGTATGGAAGTCAAATAAATTACAAAACTTTTTTTAAAATAATAACACTATTAATTCTATTTTTTCTCAAAGGACGCCAGAGGCGCCAAGCGCAGAGGGGGGGGGGGCGTTTGCCCCCGCTGGCCCCCTATACGACACGCCACTGAATGCACATAATGTATAGTTTAATTATTACAACCGCTTTTTAAAGCATGTTAAGAGATTATTAATTATAGCGATTTCGGCTTTTGCTCGAAAACTGCCCTGGAGTGCTCGAAAATTGCTCTGAAACGGATGCACGCGTTCGACTTAAAAAGAGCAGTGCCCTAAAAGAGATTTGCGTGCTCGACTATTGCCCGCAAATCTCCGAGCGGGTGCTCTGAATTGCTCCATCTCTCTTGACGGAGCAACGTTTCAGATCAAAAAAAACATATCCCCACTTTTTAGATATGATTAATTTGTTTCTACCTTTGGTATATGTGTGTTTTATAGGTATTTTCCGTGCTTTGCATTTAGAAAATTTACATACATATACTACAATGCAACAAAAAAATTGAAATAAAAAAATTATAAACCAAGAATTTTTTCAGGTTACAAAACCCACGTATTTTCAATCAAGTGTTTGAAAAATCATGTTCGCCCTTGCTCCGAAGGCGAGCATTACCGCTCGATCTTAGATCAATCCCGGGGTGCTCGGAGAGAGATTCGTGACATTACCGCTCTACCCGCGAGTGATTTCAGAGCAGTGAAGCCGAAATCGCTATTAGATAATTAAAAAACGGGATTATAGAACATAAAAGAAGTATTTTTATTATTACATTTTTACAAAAAAACTGAAAAGTACAGATACATAAAATAAATTAAAAATATTAATTGTAAATAATAATATTTAATTTAGAAAAATATTCCTTTTCAATTCACAATCTTTTGTAATTTTTTTGATAGATTATATTAAACAAGAAGCCCTTTTGCTGAGAAAATCGTGGCCATTTTTTTTCCCTGTAAACAAACGTTCTTCTCTGTCCTGAATCGAATTTTTACACACTGTTAACAAACCAAACGTAACAATGTTTATTTATATGTCTTTTCTTAGTAGCACTGCATTGAAACAATCCAAAAAACACAAACTATTCAGCGAAATATCAACAAAACTATCTTGAAAATACGAATAACATCATATACAACGAATGTAAACATAAGATTTAGCACAAGTGGTGACGTCACGCCGCTCTCCTCACCCCGCACAATTTGTTAACACAGGTTAAATAGAACTAAGCAGTCCTTTATGTCTATCGTCCTTGGGCTGCGATGGCATCCCAGCATGTTTCCACGGTGCCTACACTATTCTAGGCACCCTGGCATGTTTCAGAATCTGTAGGTAGGGACACTGCATCCTGGAAGCCGGGCGTCTCCAGGGGTAGCGACAACAAATATAACCTTATTTACGAAAAACGCAAATCTGGCACTATCAGGAGCGTAGCTTTTTTCATGTTCAAAAAAATTAAATGATTTCCAAATGTTACGTAAAGAACTGTCCGTCACACCCGAGATATAAATTTGACTGTCCAAATAAACAAACCATTATAATAATGCTTTTTCAGCTAGTCGATTATAAATACTAAGTTTTTTATGGTTTCAATATTTATTAGAACCCTGTGTTACGATCCACACAGCGCAAGAAACCAAAAATATAGATTGCATGTTTTATATATATTCTAAAATATAGAAAATTATTATGTTGTGTTTTGTATCATTTAGTAAATTCCTTTATGCTCTCTAGGGAATAAAAGTGTACGTTTAATCCCTTTTTTCATGGACTAAGGTAGTATTTTTTGTCCCCAGTGATTAAAAGTAATTTCTTTAAAACCATAAAGGCAAAATATAGGTTTTTGAATTATTTTATTTTATCATAATACAAACAGGATTATCAAGATATATACACGATAACGATTATTTTGTTGCTTCCTGCTTGTCGTAAGCTTACTGTACTTTGCTGATGACTTGGTTCGTTTCGATTGTTATTGTGTCCTTCGGCATAGAATATTGCTTCCACATTTCATATAAATGAAACATTTAACTTTCTTGACTTCTCCAGGGTGTAAACCAAGAATACATTTTCGGTGAAATTTTCGAAATTCTGTTTATTGCATCATTTTCGGTACTAAAAGTTGCTTTCTGCGATGGTCTTTTTCATACCCATCCCAGAGTAAGAATAGGTTTTTATTCTTTGGTCCCTTGTTTGTTCCATCTTCGAGAAATGTAATTCTCGACTAAACTTGTTTAGTTTGTTATGAGATAAGAATTATTTTTTTCACATTTTTTCTATGCTTGTTAGTGTCTGACTGACATATTATAATCTATAATCTTTGTGACCGACTTTTGTCTAATGTCATGCCATGACAACCATCACTGCCCACTGTTTTATTATATACGGGGGGGTTAACATGCTAAAACTACAGTACCGGTAAGTGGTTTAATACCTATTTATTTAGTTTATGAATATTAATATTTTTAGTATATAAAAATAAACCTTGACATTAAAGTCCCTTTTAGTCACTTAGCAAATTATAGCCCTCCTTCCGGTCGGGCATGAAAATTCCCGCTATGGGATTAAAAGTAAACACTGTAGCCCAGGTTTATAATATACCTACTATTATTTTATTAGTGTTAAAAAAAGCGGGCGGCGAAGAAAATGTCGAAAGTACAAAAAGTCGAAAATACAAAAGTTCGAAAGTACAAAAGGTCGAAAATACTAAAGGTCGAAAAACAAAACGTCCAAACAAACTATCGAAAGTAGCTACACAGTAATGATTGCAAAAGAAAATAGACGTAAGAGACACACAGGTACACACACACCCATAGAAATTAAAAAAAAAAACAAAATCCAATAAAAACTTATGGTCTATGAATTTTTATTTACCATCTCTATTAGTATTTTTTTGGGTAGCAACACGACGGGTCGCAGAACTTTGTTCGAAAACATTTTCTTCGAACGGAAATTTGTATGAAAACAGTTTCTTCTAATGGAAGTTTTCGAACGGAAATTTGTTCTTAAACCATCAAACGGAAATTTGTTCGAAAAAATTTTCTTCTTTCGGAAGTTTGTTCGAAAACAGTTCCTTCAAATGGAAATTTGTTCAAAAACATTTTTTTCAAACGGAAATTTATTCGAACACCATTTCTTTGAACGGAAATTTGTTTTCGAACGGAAATTTGTTCGTAAGCAATAGTTGTTCAAAAACATTGTCTTCGAATTGAAAACATTTTCTTCCAAAGCAAGCTTTTTGAAAAAAGAAGTTCTAGACCTGGATTGCCAAACCTAACACAATTCATATAGTTTGACTAAGGCAAGGTCTTTGTAGCAAATTTGTTCAAAAAACCCTTTCTTCTTTCCCGGGATTGTAAGCTGTCTGAAAATTTGTCTACTTTCCTCCTTTTGGAACGTCGAATTTGGTATTTTCCTAAACTTTGTCAATTGATCGCAAATGTATCCGAACTGGTCCAGATACCCCCCGATGCGCTCAATTGAGAAAGGTTAGAGTTAAACCGATTTAAACCTTCCAAATGAGGACCGGAAAGCTAATTTAGGGAAATCATTTTTTGAAAATAGGTTTCGGTTGGTTCGGTTTGGTTTCACATCTTCTAGTATCCCGGAAAAGAAGTCAGGGAAGTTAATGTTTCCAAAAATTGTGAGGAAAATACCCCATTAGTCGAACTATATGAGTTGTGTTAAGTTTGGCAAGCCAGGTCTTAAAAATTTTTTTAAAATTCTCTTTTTAAAGAAATGTTTTTGAACAAATTTCCATTTGAAGAAAATATTTTCGAACAAATTTCCGTTCAAAGAAAATGTTTTCGAACAAATTTCCGTTCGAAGAAAATGATTTTGAACAAACTTCTGTTTGAAGAAAACGTTTTCGAACAATTTTCCTTTCGAAGAAAATGTTTTTCGAAGTTAATGCTTTCGAACAATAATATTAAGATATCTATGTACTAAGAAAACCACAAAACCTAAAAACACTCAAAAAATGGGAAAAATTTGGCAAATAAACTAAACAGTGCAAAAAATAGGGTATAAACATCGTGATATTATACTATTAATAAACTTTTAACATAGAAATGTATTTCTGTCTTTTTTGTTTATTTAGTACGTATTATTTTTCTACAACACAAATAATATTGAAAAGAAAATAATTTTGAACAATTAATATACCTACAATAAATACTCACAACCCAAAAACTTAAGGACAATATTTTTTATTTCTTAAGCTGTATAAAAACGAACGTCTATGGAAAAATGTGTGCGGTTTTGACACTCGTGTCGCTACCCCTGGGAGACGTCAGGCTTTCAGGATGCAGTTACCCTATCTGTAGACCGCTTAAGAAAACGTCTAGGGCACGTAGGTCCTAGATATATCAGTACTGCTAAAGCGTATTAAAACCATTAAGGTACCCGTCCATGAAGCGTATTTTTCGCGCGGATTTTTTTTAAAGCGCGGAAAAACCGCTGTCCACGTCCATGGAGCGTATCTTTCCGCCCGGATTTATTTTCAACGAACCAGTATGTATACTGTGCATTAAATCACAGGGAGGCCAGTTGGCCACAACCTAACATCAACAAAAGAGAAAAAAAGAATGACGAGTGAAATTAAACAAAACATTAATTTTCAAAGTTTTTTTTAGGATTTTTTTGGTATGTTTGTTAAAGTTAAAAACATCATTAACCTATATACATAGTCGATTGACATAGTTATTTGCCTCAACATGATCATAATACGAGTTCCAGTACCACAACTAGCAGAAGCATAGTGAAGCATAGATTATCATCAACAGAGACAAGTCCAGTTTATGCATTAGTTATCTGCCTCAACCTGATATCATAATAAAATATCGAGTAACCTCAATGACAGTAACACTATCTAAAGCATAGATTATCACTAACAGAGACAAGTCCAGTTTAGGCATTTATAAAGTTTTTCAACAATCTACCAAACAATTTAGAAACAGAAGTAAACAACAAAAAAATTAAACATTTAATTTTCTGTATATATGTAGCAAGGAATCATACAATGGCAATTTTATTGTAAAGTTCAATTGTATACTTTTGTCAAATAAATATATTTTTAAATAAATGTGCAATACCAAAGTGTATATTTTTAAATCAAAATGTCTTGAAAATTAATAGGCACAATTAGGAGGGCTGGGGGCTTAGCGCCGTACATGAAATGAGTATACATTTCAAGGACAAACTGACCAAGTCCATAAACATTTCTGAATGCAATACAAATATAAACTTTTGCATTTTGTAACAAATTGTTGGCCTTTGGCGCCCCTTTTTTTTCTTTAAATGATTTTTTTTTCTAAACATTTACTTTGGTGTATAATTTTTTCAGATATACTAATTTCTGTAAAAGTTCCGGCTTTATTTTTTTTGTTATATCTGCATCATGATTTTTTCGAAGAGGACTTAATTTATCTAAACTCTTTGTCTGTAACACAATTTCTTTAAAATTTTTTAGTAGTTTTTTAAGTTTTGCAAACATTTTCTTCTGCAGTACGATTTTTTCAAGAAGTTCCTACTAAATTTTAAAAAAAATTTCGGCACAAATTTTTTTTGTTATCTATATCACAGCCTCCCGTGGGTAGGCTGTGCCTATATGTATGATTTTTCCCTAAACTTTTTGCCATCAGCACAATGTTTTTAAATTTTCTAGTAGTTGTTTTTTAATATTGCAATGTCACCCCTCCCCTGCAGTTTTATTTTTAACAATATATATATATATATATATATATATATATATATATACCTAATATTATAGATATTAGGCCTAGATAGCAAAAAGGGCCTACTTGCTGGACCTATGGTAACCCCGCACCATTAATACTATTAGGCTTGGGCTCAAACCCACCCAAAGGGCCTGGCTAGTTCTTATATTTTTATTTCCACCAAAAAAAACTGAAAATAAGACATACGCGAAAATAAGTGTTTAGTCTCAAAAAGAAGCTAAAAAGAAATTAAGCCTATCTTCCCCCAACGACTCTTATTTTCCAAAAGGTTTTAGGTATTTAGAGTTTTTCCAAAAAAATAATAAACTTCGAAGTGAGGTTATGTCACCTTCATAACCTCACAAACACAGCTTTTTTTCAAAAAAGTTCAACTTGTTCGAACTATAGCGGAAAACGCGATGACATCACTGAAGGCGAAAATAATAATCAGCTGTGATCAAAATTGGTAAATCGGCCATTTTGTTTATGTCATGTTTTCAATAAATTTCATTTTTGTTAAGAAATGCAAGTCATATGTTGACTATAGTATTGTTTTGGATATGCATACTATATACTGTTAAAGAAATATATAGTACGCAAGAATACTATATTTTACATGGATCGTGATTTGGTCTATATTTTGCAAGGCCGAGACGATATCAGACAAACCCCTTAATTTCTGAACTTACCTATATGCCTATAACAAAAACGCGCCTTTTGCCACAAAAAATATTGGACACATCGCTGAATCCCCTATAATAATGGACGAAACTCGCGGCTACAGACTAAAATGCACTCTGGCTCCTTCGATTTCGAGGTTATGTTTTAATTGTTTTGTTTTTGTTTAAATAGCCTGGAGCATGGAATAAATAAATTTCTTCGATGGTGGAAGTGTTTGAAGTCCTTTCGAGTTTTAAAAATTAGTATTATAAATATTTGTCGTGTCGTTGTTCGGTCAAATTTAGTTCAAAATAGCGCTAGTAACGAAATAGGGTGTCTTTCTAACATATTTTTTCAAAAAAAATCTTCCCTGACTTCTTTCGCGGGATCCTAGCGGGTGTGAAACAAAACCGAACCGAACCGAACTTAACCGAATCGAATTATCGGTTTAGTTCGGTTTGGTTTCACAACCTCTGGGATGCCGGTTCGGTTCAGTTCCGTTCGGTTCGGTTCGGTTTTGTTTCACATCCGCTAGGATCCCGCGAAAGAAGCCAGGGAAGTTTTTTTTTTGAAAAAATATGTTAGAAAGACACCCTATTTCGTTACTAGCGCTATTTTGAACTAAATTTGACCGAACTAACGACACGACAAATATTTTTAATACTAATTTTTAAAACTCGAAAGGACTTCAAACACTTCCACCATCGAAGAAATTTATTTATTCCATGCTCCAGGCCACAGATTAGGTAAATAAGTATCTCCAGGCTATTTAAACAAAAACAAAACAATTAAAACATAACCTCGAAATCGAAGGAGCCAGAGTGCATTTTAGTCTGTAGCCGCGTTAATAATGGTGACAATATGCATTTGTCATTGCTTTGCGAATTTATGTGTAAAGTGTATAAATAACTTTTTTTCCCATAAAATACTATATATTTTTTAGGTGTACTATATTTTTTTTGGTACTATATTTATCCTAAAAAAAGTTGACAACCGTAGCTACAAGCAGGGTTGCCAGATTTTTCAAATTAAAAACCGGGACAAATTAAGTAAATGCGTAAACACAAAAATTTTAAATAGATACTAAAAATATACATTGACCCTAACATAAAGCTGGAGTATTTTAGGAACTAGATGTTGTGTTTATTTATTTACGTTTCCAAAAATACTTTTAATAAATTCATTTTAAAATTTAAAGATTATACCTATTCAAATTTAGTAAGTTTTTTTTGTAGGTAATTAAGGAGGTGAAAAACTTTTAAATTAAATTGTGTTTTAAACTTCCATTGTCTTCATTATATTTCAATGATCAAAATACCATGTATAATAAAATATATGATCTGTGATTTCTTTAAAGTGATTTGTGAATTTTATTTAAAATAAACAAATATGAACAAACACATAAAATAAGTATGTACGGATAACAAATATCCGCCCTTATGAAAAAGTAACTTAAAAGAAAAATTAAAACATTCCTCTACGATTGTTTTTTTTTAAATAAAATTTATAAGTTATATTTAAGTAGATACAGACAGGTAAAAAAACTACGACAAGAATGACAAAAAGCGGGAAAATCGAGACAGTTTGCATAAAACGCGAGACTTTAATGGGATTTAAAAAAAGCGGGACCAAGCAACAAAAAGAGGGACCGTCCTGCCGTAGGCGGGACATCTGGCAACACTGGCTGCAAGGGCCTGTCCTTAAATTACGTAGCGCAAAAATTCCGAAATTTTGACACCTCCAACCCCCCTGTAACGCACCTTTAACGATACCACTGACCCCCCTAGAAAATTACGTAACGTTTGCTATCACCCCCCCTACTTTATATATTTTTATTTTTTAAAGACATAAAATATTTTTTTATGTTTATTCAACAAATGTTTTCTAGGTAGACAATGTAAATAGGCCGGGGAGTGAAAAAGCCATCTTTATTTTTAATTTTAGCGAAATGTGAATTTTTTAACCGGTCGTATAGCTTTCTAAGAAGCTGAATTACCCTATAGAAAAAGCTCTGTAATCCCATTTTGATATGGGAATGGGAAAATGAAAAACAAGTAAACATTTTTTTTTCTTTTAAAAAGTTGTGGGTACATTTTTTTTTCAAAATGGTGGTCCACACAACGGTTAGGAGTTGACCACTGTTAGGTTTAATATAGATGTTGATCTCCCAACAAGAGGACAGAAAAGCTATGATTGAATAAGTTAAAATAAAATAAAAATTAAACAAAAATTCTCGCAGCGAATCGGCCGACGACGAATTATCCCTGCGGCGAATCGGCCCGCGACGTATCGGCCGCGGCGAATTGTTCCATACCCATTAGAAATTATCAGAAAAATAAAACCCTTAGGTCTCTTTAGGTCCCAACGACCCCATAGCTAAAAGTTTTAAAAACGCTAAAAATGGAACGTTTTACAAACATCCAATTTGGTCCATTTTCAAAATAAAAAAAAAACGTTTTAAAAACATGTAAATCAAAACGTTTTTAAAATTAACTTTATTGGTACCTTTCGGCCTCAATTTACCCGTACCTATAAAAGCCCTAAGTTTTGCATACCTAAAAACTACGTTTTTGTAATAAAAACTTACAAAATGAGGATGTTTTTAAAACGTACTTTTAAGATACTTTAGGGTCCTAACCTTTGCGTACCTAAAATGTACGTTTTAAAACTTCCCAAAAAGAACGTTCTAAAAACGCACAAATCAGTAGGTTTTTAAAACGTAATTTTAAGCTCCCTTAGGGCCCCAACCTTTGTGTACCTAAAAAGTACGTAAAAAATTTTTATTTAAAAAAGCGAAAATCTAAAACGTAATTTTTAGGTCTCTAACTTGTAAGTACCTCAAATATACGTAAATCGAGATGTTTATAAAAGCGCTGGGTCCATAGCGCGTCAATTGCACACGGACAAATGCGCGCAAACAATAGCTATTTGAAAAAATCGCGCATTACGCGCACATATTTTTATCATGGTACTAACCAACGTAAAACCAAGTCGAATTGCCCTGTCCAAACGAGGTGGACCAGGGGCCGAGGATAGTTGAAAAATTGACCTAGAAGCAAAAACTATCCTGCTCTGGTTAGGAAAGTTCTTTTCATATACAGAGCTAACTGATCCAGGTTAGAATACTAACCTAACCGGGTTAACTAATCAACTATCTTCGGCCTCTGGTCCTTCTCGGCTGGACAGGGCAATTCGACTTGTTAGCGCATTTGCAGGAGCGTTTGTATTCGAACCTGTTACACCGGCGGTTCTACGGGGGAGGGGGTACTGGGGATAATTACCCCCCCTCCCGAGCTAGAAAAAAATATATTAGGTCTAAAGGCTGGTAATAGCTGCTACAGGCAAGTTAAAGGCTCAGTAAAATATTTTTGTTGGCTTTATTAGACTCCCGATAATAAGCGCATAGGAAAAAAAACCCAGAAGACATATGTGCAAAGGAAAAAAGCGCATACGAAAAAAATCGCACGCGAAAAAAACCAAACAGAAGTTGTCTGTACATTTAACGAGACCTAGACTAGTAATGTAGCTATCCATACGTTTTTCAGTAAGCTATCTAAATGTTGTCAACAAATAAAAATTTTACATTTTACTGTAGATAAGACTAGAGACCCTGTATGTATGACATATTTTAAAGAATTATCAAAATATGTCATATATACAGGGTCTCTAGATATGACTAAACTCAATAAAAAAAAATCAGAGACTATTTGACCACTGCGCAGAACTACTTTATAAATCCACATTTACATCATTCATAATTTTTTTTGTCAGAGTTTTGCGCAACTTATTTTGTTTGCGCGAAAAATTGCAATTTTTTTTTATTTAATGTTCTCGAAGTTTTATGGTGTGCGGGCAAATGAACCCCGCATTCAAATTCAGCGCACCGAACAACTTATATAGATAGGTAGGTCTGATCAAAGGTACAATTTTTTATTTCGTGTGCCGGTGTTACCTTTCATAGATTTCAAAATCTTTTATAACACAAATATGTTCAATTTTTTTTTAATTTCAAAATTTTATGAAATTTTAATATAAAAACTCTTAGCTTTTTGTGGCGAAATGGTCTCATAACATATACTTTTTTACATGGAATAATCGAATTCTAGAAGGTTAACTTTATTTCATTGTGCACTGTTTTACTATGTGCGCGATTTTCCGTGTGCGCTTTTATCCACGTGCGCTTTTTGACGGGTCCGATCTTTTCCTATGAGGATCTTTCCTGTGTGCTTTTGTCATATGAGCTTTTTTCCTGTACCCTAATCTAAAGTCACAGCTTGACCATTACCCCCCCCCCCAGAATTTGGCTCCAGAACCGCCCTTGACCTGTTATAACAATAGAATATTAATTTTGCGTTGTTAGTTGCATGTATTTGTCGGTGCTCAATTGGTTGCGCGCATTTGTCCGCGCTAATGGTTGCGTGCATTTGTCCGCGCTAATGGTTGCACTCTAATTCTGCGCCCAATTGTTTGCACGCATTTGTCCGCGCGAAAATGACCTGCGCGCTATAATTTTTTTAACCGTAAACTTTGCGTATCTAAAAGTACGTTTTTAAAACGTCCTACAAAGGACCTTTGAAAAAGCGCCAATCAGAACTTTTATAAAGCGTACTTTTAAGGTCCCTCACATTTGTCTCCCTAGAATCATCATCATTGTCTACAAGCGGATCAGAAAAAGGTAAATTTTAAACATTTCTACGATTGGATGGAGTGGAGTAAAGTTTTAGCGCCGCTACGCACACGCGTTTTTCGCCGCGTGTTGCCGCAGCGGTAACGTAATTGCGGTCCATGAGCGCCGGTACACACACGCGTTTTTCTGAAGAATGCAGGCAAGACGAACGCGCGTCGCCGCGATGTTGCCGCTTAACTGTGTGAATCGCGTCATTTATTTCATAGAATCATGGACCACAATAACGGTGACGCTGCGATACCGCGCTGCAGAAAAACGCGTGTGTGTACCGGCGCGCTTAAGATGACCAATTTAATAGGGCCTAATAAGTTAGGGCCCACACCAGGGGGCCAGGCTTGGACTTTGTGAGGGTTTCTGGAATGTTTTTAAAAACGACATCTGAACGTTTTATAAACGTCTCCGAAACGTTTTTAAAACGTCCTCGGTACGTTTATTGAACATCCACAAATTTTGTTTTAAAGATGTAAAAAAGACCCACAAAATCGTTCGAAAGACGTTCCAGGGACTTTTTTGGACATTGAGGCTCCTTTACGTACGTATTTAAAAAGTCCCCTAGGTCGAAAGTAGAAGTTTTAAAAACGTTTTTGATACTATTGATTTTAAAATGCGCTGTTTTGTTAGAGAGCAATTAAGTTTGTTTATATTTAAAAAAGCATCTTGTATATTAAAAAAAAACTTTTTACCAAAAATATTAATTTTGCTTGTACGTAAAGGATGTACGTAACGCGACACAGAACACCCCCCGACCCCCTGTAACGCTGCATAACGCGACGTCTGACCCCCTCCCCCCCTCATGCGTTACGTAATTTAAGGATAGGCCCCAAGCGTCCCGCCATATTCAATTTCAATGAACCCAAACGTATGGCTTGGATTAAAAGCGATGATTTGACGTTGTCAAAATCCAACGGTTATAAACACACAGGATTGCTTATTAGCTCGAATCTTTCAGCGGTAGGCGGCGCCTTGCTTACGTCACTAGTGGACCTCTGTTTAGCGCGCTTCATTTAATACACATTGCAATCGTGAGTTTTTCCCGCTTTTTTCTTGCTTATTTGCAAACAAATTTTTTATTCGTGATAGTAAATATAATTAATAATTTCATTCATTCAAAACAAATTATTTGATAAATCAAGAGTTTGCTCTGAGAGCTGAATTTTCCTACCACACGATATGTTGGAGTTTCTTTTTTAAATAGTTGAAAGTTTTAGAATAGAAGTAGGATTTTTTCTAAAAGGTTAATCAATTTAAATCATTAGATGTATAATTTATTGTTTTTGTTGCGGATATAATAAAATACACTTATATTATGTAGTAACAAAAAGGTATTTATTTGATATTTCAGATCTAAAATTGCAATATTTATTATATTATTATATCAAAAACCAGTCAGTTTTTTGAGAAAACAGCGAAATAAGATGTGTTTTTCAACTTCTTATGCTTTAAATCAATAGATTTTCAAAAGTTTTTTTCAAATGATTTACATTGTTTGTGTTATGAGTTGTTTTTATCCCACCCAGCGCCGTTTTCACTCCTTTTCCTGTAACATGTTTCTGAAAACTTCTAAAAAGAGACTAAAAAAACTTAAGTAAAAAACAGAAACTAAACTTGGAGAAACTGTCTACAAAATAAACTTTCCAATAATCAGTTTAATAAAATAAGTACGTTTGCGGCATAATTACCAATTTTCTTTAATGTGATTAATTTAATGAGCAAGAAGTTTCCAAAAATCCAAAAAAAATTAAAAGTTTATTTAAGTATAATAATATATAAGTATATATATTTATTTCTACACTAAAAGAGGGAACACAAAGCTTTTATTTCAACAATAAATTAATATACTTTCTTTATATCAATTCACTTAATTCACATTTCTAAAGGTTTATCATAACAAAAATATTTCATGTAAAAAAAGCCAAGTACGCGAAAGTGCTATTCCGTAAAAAGAATTGAGATAAAAGTAAAGCCAAGTTCTACAATACAAATTTCAAAATGACTGGTTCTTACTAGTTTGGAAATGTTTTTTTAAACTTTGCTATTCCAGCCAAACTTCTTTACGTTCAATTTCCTAAGAGTCATTTGCAGCCGTAGTAGCCAAGTTTAGGCTTTACTTTTATCTCAATTCTTTTTACGGAATACCACTTTCGCGTACTTGGCTTTTTTTACATGAAATGTTTTTGTTATGATTTCACTGCTTTTTTAAAGGACTTGGATAATATTTAAGTTTTATAGTAATATAATATACGGGATATTGTTGAAAACTTTTGCAATGCCTTATTAAAAATGTTGAGTCTTTTTATATTTTCCTATGGTTTTATCATAGTTCTTATCAGCCTTCTAAAGCTCAGTTCTCTAGTGTTCCTGGAAGTAGGCAATGTTAATTTTACATAACTTTACATTTATAGGAAAGGAAAGTAAATTAAAATCTTAGTGTTCTTAAATTTTTTCTTATAGTTTTACCATAGTTCCTATCAGTCTTCCAAAGCTCAGCTCTCTAGCGTTTCTGGAAGTGGACAATGCTAATTTACATAACTGTACATTTACAGGGGAGGGAAGTTAATTAAACTTTAGGATTTTTTAATTTTCTTTTAGTTTTATCATAGTTCCTATCGGCCTTTCAAATCTCAGCTCTCGAGCGTTTCTGGAAGTGGACAATGTTACTTCTACACAACTTTACATTTATAGGGCAGGGAAGTAAATTAGAATTTTGGGGTGTTTTAATTTTTTTCTATAGTTTTATCATAGTTACTATCGGCCTTCCAAAGCTCAGCTCTCTGGGGTGTCCGGAAGTGGGCAATGTTACTTTTACATTACTTTACATTTATAGGGGTGGAAAGTAAATTATTATTTGTGGGTTTTTAAATTTTTTCTATGGTTTTATCATAGTTCCTATCAGTCTGCCATATCTTTACATGTATAGGGAACGGAAGTAAATTAGAATTTTGGGGTTTTTTCCATTATCCAAGCCATAGCCAAGGGGTCATTTGAAATCCAACAAGTCGGCACGCTAGAAGCAGTCATTTTTTGAGGTCCTTTCATAGTACTGATCATAGAGTTTTGTGTTTATCAGTCTAAGGTACTGATATATTTGAGACGTACGTGGTCTAGGGCCTGGCCGCGCTCATTGTTCTTGAAGGCTTTCTTGCACAGTAATTCTAGGCACACCAACAGAGCCGTATTTAAAAACTTTCAAACTTGTGGTGGAAGTTATTAAATAAACGCAAAGCAATAAGACGATCTTTTTAATAATTCACTTGGTATTTCAGTCTTATTTTTGAGTTGTAATCAGTGACCACCTAAATTTAAGATTTATACTCGTGAATAAAGAATTACTTTAACCAAACGTTGTATAAGAAGAAGAAAACCGTTGCATGTAAATAAGCCAAGTAAGCGAAAATTGTATTCCGTAAAAAGAATTCAAATCAAAATATAGCCAAGTTTTTAATACACATTTTAAAATTACAGGGTCTCACTAGTTTGGAAATGTTTATTTAGACTTTGCTACTACAGCCAAACTTCTTTACTTTCTTGTATCGCTGTGCCTAAGAGGCAATTATCCAGCAATAAAAGTCAAGTTAAAATAAACATTTCAAAACTAGTGACAACCTTGAATGAAAAACTTGGCTATACTTTGATTTCATTTCATTTTACGGAATACGATTTTCGCGTACTTGGCTTTTTTTTATTAAATATTTTTGTGCTAATTTTACAATTTTTTTAAAGGATTTGTATAATATTTGAGTCTAAAGTAGTAAAATAAAAATAATATTCATAACCTTTCCCAATCCCTTTTCAGCGTTTACTTTTTTATTTCCTATTTGAAATAGACAAAGGGTTATTTCTATTTTTGTTAATTTGTGCATTAGTAATGGTGTTTCGTGTGCCAATATAATTCCATAAGTAGGATTTGTGAATTTTTTTCATTTTTATTTTGTTAGAGAAAGTGTATCTAATTAGTTTTCTGCTAATTCCCATTGTCTAACAGTTAAATCTTATAATGGAAGGTGAAAGAAAGAGGGTTATTTAAAAAAAAATTGCTTATTTTTTGCGATGCTAAATGTTTGAGACTATTGATTGCTTTCTCTTCTGTTTGTTTATATCCCTTGTAGCAAAAAAATATATCCCGTATATACTATGTATGTGCTGGAAAATTTTGGTATATTCCAGATGGAACTTATATAGCATTTATATAGCATTTCTATAGAACGTCAAATCGTGTGAAAACGCCCCTCCTATTCCATATGCATAGCATATGACATTGGCATATACCATCAGCACATGTTTCTGTGTACCTAGTTCTAAAAAAGATCAACTAACCCAAACATTCCATAATTATAAAAGTTGACGATTGTCAATACAGTAAATGCATATACCATGTATATTCCAAATCTGTAAGATCAACACAAAACAATATCTATGCACTGCATACGTTGAAATTGTGCGACAGGTGAATCCCAAATAATATCCTTGGTACAGATTTTTTTATATATTCCCTAACAAAAAGTATATACAAGGTATAAAGTTAATATGTTGTATATATACTCTATATCTTTTAAGTATATACTGAAATAATATTTCAGGAATAAACTAAAATTATATCCTGTAATATTTATTTTTAGGATATACAAAAAGAATATAGCGGAAGTAAACTAAAATGATATTTTAGAATATTTTTTGTACGTACATCAGGTACGTACATTTTACGTCCCATGTGGGATCAAAACCCCGGATCACCTGTTTGGTGATCCGTGTCAAAATTGCACCTGAAATAGGTTTGCACTTACAAGGAAAACCTATTCCGGGTCATCCCTAATTTAGAGTTGATCCTCCTAGTTGGAGGCTCCAACTGTACCTCGAAACCTCAAGGTTTGACTTGATTTAATATTTAAGGTAATTTATGTGTAAATAAATTACTACATTTGTTGATAAATTAAATAATGTCGCGCCATCTAGTTGGTAAGTAATTTAGTAACAGCTGTCGTTGGATGCTTGGAAACAAAAAGTCTATTCATTGCCAAAACAATACCGGACATAAACTAAAATTATATTCTAGAATATTAATTTTTGTATAAACTAAAATATTTTTGGATTAAACTGAAAGTATATTCTCTAATATTTATTTTAGAATATACGAAGAAAATATACCGGAAATAGACTTAAATTATATTCTAGAATATTCCTTTAAAATTTATTATTTTCAGAATATACCGAAAAAATATATCAGACCTAATCTAGAAGTCCTACTCTTATATTCATTTTAGAATATGCCAAAAGAACATATCGGCAACAAACTTAAATGATATTCTAGAATATTCTTTTCAGAATATACCAAAAGATTATTTCAGGTATAAACTAAAACTATATTCTGCAATATTAGCTCACATATATACTATATTATAGTAGTGTGAGCTATGGTGATCCTAATTTTTTCGAGAAAAAAAAAGTTGCTCCGATTTCAATTTTTTCTATATATCTTTGCGTTTCAGATGATTTTGAAACTTTTTTGTTGCGCAGTCTGTCTATCTGTCTGTCTGTCTGTCTGTCTGTCTGTGTGTCTGTATGTCTGTCTATAACGACCAACGCCGAATAACCCGAAAACCGCTTGGCCGATTTTAATGAAATTTAGTACCTAGGCTGGATCTTGGGTCGAGATAGTCCCATTTAAAAATGAACAAAATCCACCAACAACAATAAGGGTGGGGGTAGATTTCAAAAATTAGATTTTATGTGAAAATATGGCGTGTGTGATATTAAATGAAAGATAATTGAGTCTGGAGTTAAACAAAATACATTTTAGTTTTTTTTAAAGGGTGGGGGTAGATTTCAAAAATTGGAGTTTACGTAAAAATATGGCGTGTGTGATATCAAACGAAAGGTAATTGAGTCTGGAGTTAAACAAAATACATTTTAGTTTTTGTGTTTTTTTAAGAATGGGGTAGATTTCAAAAATTTTAGTTTAAGTGAAAACATGGCTTGCGGTATTAAACGAAAGGTAATTTAGTCTGGAGTTGAATAAAATATATTTCAGTTTTTAGTTATATTAACTCGCACGTATACTATAAGTATAGTACCTAGTGTGAGATAAGGGGCCCATATATTGGCAGAGTATTTTTTTAGAATACACCAAAAGAATATATTACGGATAAACTAAAATCATATTCTAAATATTCCTTTTAGAATATACTAAAAGAATATAGAACACCTAATCTAAAAGTTTAACCCTTATATTCATTTTAGAATATTCCGAAAGAACATACCTGAAACAAACTAAAATTATATTCTAAAATATTCTGTTTAGAATATATCAAAATAATATTTCCGGTATAAACGAAAACTATATTCTGGAATATTTTTTTTAGAATATACCAAAAGAATAGTAGGTGGTAGACGCTTTTTACTCATTGGGCGTCGACCGGTGAGATACCACCATGCCAGAAGTGAGTAGCGCTAAGTGGTATCACCACGTTCCGCTACTGCGCTGGCAGTCCGGTTCCAACAATGAGTAACAGATAGCATGATGGCGCCTCCAGGATCAAAATATTCCGGAGGTAAAATACCCGACCACTCGGATCTCCGGGCGTCGGGTGATCCTGGGGGTCCTTCATGCAAAGATATTAAAAGAAGACCAAAAACTCAACTCAGAATTGATTTTAGCAATATAAGAGGATTAAGTACCAACATGAATTCAGTTCACCAACATCTTGAAGAACAAAGACCTGACATCCTTGTTCTCACTGAAACTAAAATCAGTTATGCAACACCTACTGTGAACTATCTTTATCCCGGCTATGACCTACACCACCGATTTCGACATAATTTTGGGATCTGTGTGTACATTAAAAATGACCTTTCATGTCATCGAGAGGAGAAGCTAGAACCAGCGAACCTTGATATCATATGGCTGAAATTCACCTCAAAGTCATCGACCAAGTTCATTTGCTGCCTCTACCGACCGCCAAGTAACACCGAGTATCAAAACTTTTTTGCGACATTATCCGAAAACTGTGATAGTATACAGTCTAACTATCCACATGCGGAAATTGTTTTTTTAGGCGATTTCAACGTCCACAATATACCCTGGCTAAAACACCACAACAAAACAGATAATGAAGGCAGGGAAGCAGAAGCTTTTGCCATAAGTTGTGGTCTAACGCAGCTTGTCGATGAACCTACCCGTATCTCAGAAAGGGGTGAATTTGCAGCGCTTTTAGACTTGTTCCTAACTACAAATCCTGACTTGTACACAATTCAAGTAGATCCCCCACTTGGTTCATCCGATCATAAACTTATAAGAACAAAATGCGAAATGTTCATACCGCCAAGCCAACAATCACTTCCTCGTAAAATGTGGCACTATAAATCGGCAAAATGGAATGACCTTAAACAGTTTTACTTGGATTTTCCATGGCAAGAGGTTTGCTTTAAAACAGCTGATCCCACTATTTGCTGTAATGAAATAACAAAAGTAATCTTATCTGGAATGGATGCATATATCCCACATACAATAAAACGCAGAGCTAATGCAAAACCTTGGTTC